>CM076148.1:21980000-22017500 GCA_038025085.1 Tetragonia tetragonoides | reverse complement strand
CCATGACCAATGCGTTGCATCACGATGCAACACGATGCACAACCATGGCCCATGCGATGCAACACGATGCAGCACCATGACCCATGCGATGCAACACGATGCAGCACCATGACCCATGCGTTGCAACACAATGCAGCACCATGACCCATGCGATGCAACACGATGCAGCACCATGACCAATGCGTTGCAGCACCATGACACAACGACGCAGCACCATGACCGGGCCCCGTGAGCACCCATGCCCCGGGAATGCTCTAGGGGACGTGTTATGGGCCATTTTACGCAAAGTTTTCGACGTTAATATTTTCGGCCCATATCGTACGGGAGACCCCTATGGGACATGGGAGGCCCCTAGGGTCGGTTATTTGGTCCCTGATAGGCTCGTATGGGCGGTTTTACGCGATGCCAATGTTTTGGCCCAAAAACGGGCGACATGGGTGATATTTGAGTTCGGGAATCAAGGTGACCCTCCCGGGGCACCGGGGTCCCCTAGGGCCATAATAGAGCCGTCGAAAAATTTTCGGGAAAAAACGGCAACCGGGCCCCGGTAATGATATAAGGGACGTGTTTTGGGCCCCCCGACGCAAAGTTTTCGACGTTAATTTTTTCGCCCCATATCATACGGGAGACCCATAGGTTTGTAAGGGCGGTTTTACGAGATGCCAATGTTTTGGCCCAAAAACGGGCGACATGGGTGATATCGGAGTTCGGGGAAAAGGATGACCCTCCTGCAGGTCCCCTAGGGTCATGATAGACACCTAGGAGATGTTTGGGCAAAAATGACACCCAGGCCCCGGGAAGCCGAAAATCAAATGATATAATCCATGTTTTTTTGGCTTCTGAGATGCTCCGGACCGTAGGTGTATATTTTTACACCATATCGCACGGGACATCCCTAAGGGATATGGGAAGCCCCGAGGGTTGGTTATTTTGTCCATGATAGGCTTGTAATTGCGTTTTTACGGGATGCCAATGTAAGGGCCGGAACACGAAAATCATGGGAGAGGCCCGGAATTTCCTACCCCCCAAGAGTGAGGAGTGAGGTCTCAAAATTATTTCTAATATTAATGTGAGGTCTCAACAGTATTTTCCAATTTTTTTGTAATTTTTCTGATATTATTTCTATTTATTTCCTATTTTTCAGCCTATTTTTTAATTAAAAATTAAATTAAATAGCTACATGTAGACAGCTAAATCAGTTTTCCTTTTTAAATGCCCAATGATAATAACCAATAATGAACATAATGAATTGAATGTCAATACTCCGAATACTTGTGCTTATTTGTGTCCCGTTATCCATATTTATTCCGGGCCCTTCACATTTCCATACCATCAAATAACCCATTCTATAAGCTTTCCATTGCCAGTTACGGACTAAAAACGATGTTCTCATACTCGCATATCACGGTTCAAGACTGGATTTTAGCCCTTAAACGATTAATTGGAGTAGTATACCACTAGTATGGTATTCCCCTTTGAATTAGCTTTCCAATGATGTATTATGGGCCAAAATCCCATTAGAAAACGAAGGAGATATGATCCGATGATTGATTAATCCATTGAAACAGATACCTCTCTAGTGTTTGGGCCATAACTCATAGGATACGTATGCTATTTGAGCACACAATATGTCAACAGAAAGCCCATTGAACAAGAAATCCAACGCACCAAGAATCAAGGCAATCAGAGGTCAAACGATCCCTCTAGCGGCCTTTTCATGGGAGCGGGGGCCATCTAGCCACCCACTGAGCTTCAACGGCCAGCCGCTGGCCCCAGCTGCACTATCGAGGCCGCCGAGCCCCGAGCGGCCCTCCGGGGTGCCGCTGAGCACCCTTTTTGGCCCGAGAACCCTAATTTGACCTCCTTTTCGGCCCATTCCCTATAAATAGGCCAATCGGAGGTCAAACGAGCCCTCCAGGGCCCTTTTCGTGGGAGCGGGGGCCATCTGGCCAGCCGCTGAGCACCGTTTTTGGCCCGGGAACCCTAATTTGACCTCCTTTTCGGCCCATTCCCTATAAATACCCCTCTAAACTCCAATTTTCAAGGACACAACTCATTATTACGGGATTCAACTCAAGAAAATCCTAATCTCTCTCTCTCCTCTATGCCATTCAACCCTAATCATATCTATCAAACTCATCTTCACACCCCAATCAGGAACAAGTCTCATCCCAAGATCAAGTCCAATATCAAGAGCAATTGACATTCTATTCTAGTACAATCAAGGTTCAACCTGAGGGCTCATCTTTTCAACTCTTAAATCTATTTTCAAAGCATGTTTTATTTATATTATGATCATGGTTAATGTTCTTTGAATTTTTTAATTGTTTTATTTAGTTCATCCTATGTAGATTGTTTTTTAATTATTGTTTTCATGATTATCATGCATAGGTTAGTTTAATTATTATCCTTTCATGATGTTCATACTTTTTAGTTTATTTTCTAGTTTTCTTATATTTATCATGTTTGTTGTAAATATCATATCTTTGCATGTTTTTTATGATTAGCCAATTCAATTAGCATGCTAACATGTAGTTAAAGTTTATATCTTTTATTTACTTCCATTGAAGTTACTAACACGTTTGTTCATGCAAATTGGCAATTGGCGCGTTAAGATAGCACGGTAAGGTTGGGGAACCTATTTCTATTATTTTGGTTGTGTTCTATAAATCAAATCATGCAATTGGGTAATCATGTGCAAAGCGATAACTTTAATAATTTGGTTTGTTCAACCCACCTAGTTAATTTAGGATCTTGGATGACCGGATTGTTTAGAACCTTGTTATGTGAATTAAGAATCAACATGGATAGGATTAGGAGAGGCCGTTATTACGGTCGATTTAGATGAGATTCGTTTTGTCTTTTTCGTACCTACACCCCCGAACTCAATCTTTGGCCTCTGGGTTATATGAGTCATAATTCCCAATAGGAATTGGGTGCACTTCGATGGTTTCCAATTGTTTCCTTAAAAATTGGTGGCGACTTCATGTGTTCAATAATCCCTAAATCAATATCAATCAATCTCTTCTATCTAAGAACCTATAACAAATTATTATTATTTCAATCAGGCACCGAAAGGCGAGGGTTCTTACACTACCTTGTGTGAAAAATTTAAAAAAATGTTTTTCCGTAACTAAATAATATACTTGAAAAGTTTGAGGTGGAACTTTTGGAAAATAATTATCGAAACTCTCAAAAACCTCAGTAAGAAAGTTATGCACTGTCCATGTCTACTCCTGTCAGAACCACTAAACCTTATAAGACTCTTCACGGGGTAGTTGCTTGAGAGAGTGCTTGTGGGCGAAGGAAGGCAAGCGACGCGACATGAAGTGCGTACCAGGTGCCGAGTAGTGTCAAGTCGTGCGCCATCATAGCCGGACACCCACGACACCTCGGCTCAAGCACCGGCCCCCTATGCCGGAGACGGAGGCGGTGCCGGAGATGGACGCGACGTGACGCCGCATGAAGCGCCTACTAGGCGCCCAGTTGTGTCATGTCGCGTCCACTTGTGCGCTGTCAAGGTCGACGATGACTGACGGTTACGATGTGGGAATAAATGTTGGACGGATGTGATCTCCTTCGGGATCGAGCTATCCAGACGACGTCGGATTGATGTGATCTCCTTCGGGATGAGCCAGCGAGCCGGCGTCAGATGGATGTGATCTCCTTCGGGATGAGCTATCTAGCCGGCTTGTGGGTATAAATGTCGGATTGATGTGATCTCCTTTAAGATCGAGAAATCCAGACGACGTCGGATAGATGTGATCTCCTTCGGGATGAGCTAGCGAGCCGACGTCGGATGGATGTGATCTCCTTCGGGATGAGCTATCTAGCCGGCTTGTGGGTATAAATGTCGGATTGATGTGATCTCCTTTAGGATCGAGCCATCCAGACGACGTCGGATAGATGTGATCTCCTTCGGGATGAGCCAGCGAGCTGACGTTGGATGGATGTGATCTCCTTCGGGATGAGCTATCTAGCCGGCTTGTGGGTATAAACGTCAGATGGATGTGATCTGCTTCGGCATGAGCCGTCTAGCCCACGGGTGGGTATAAAGTATAAACGTCGTATGGATGTGATCTCCTTCGCGATGACCTGGCTAGCCGGCGAGTGGGTATCGAACGTCCCTTCATCGAGATTTTCACGCCGAGCGTTGTGCTCGTTGGGGTCTCCCTCGGACATCCATGGGGCTACTATGTAGTTTTGGTGGGTACGTCGAGGATGATTTTGGGACAATGTTTTGGCCCAAAAACGGGTGACATGGGTGATATCTGAGTTCGGGAATCTAGGCGACCCTCCCAAGGCATCGGGGGTCCCCTACGACCATAATAGAGCCCTTGAAAACATTTCGGGCGAAAACGGCAACAGGGCCCCGAGAATGCTATAGGGGACGTGTTTTGGGCCCCGGACGCAAAGTTTTTGACGTTAATATTTTCGCCCTATATCGTACAGGAGACCCATAGGGGACGTGGGAGGCCCCTAGGATCGGTTACTGTTCCTTGATAGGCTTGTAAGGGCGGTTTTACGGGATGCCAATGTTTTGGCCCAAAAACGGGCGACATGGGTGATATCGGAGTTCGGGGATAAGGATGATCCTCCTGCAGCGCATAGGGTCCCCTAGGGTCATGATAGACCCCTAGGAGATGATTGGGCAAAAATGACACCCTGGTCCCGGGAAGCCGAAAATCAAAGGATATAATCCACGTTTTTTTGGCTTACGAGATGCTCCGGACCGTAGGTGTATATTTTCACACCATATCGCACGGGACATCCCTAAGGGATATGGGAAGCCACCAGGGTTGGTTATTTGGTCCATGATAGGCTTGTAATTGCATTTTTACGGGATGCCAATGTAAGGGCCGAAACACGAAAAGCATGGGAGAGGGCCGGAATTTCCTACCCCCCATGAGTTAGGAGTGAGGTCTCAAAACTATTTCTAATATTAAAGTGAGGTCTCAAAAATATTTCCTAATTTTTTTGTAATTTTTCTGATATTATTTCTATTGATTTCCTATTTTTCAGCCTATTTTTTAATTAAAAATTAAATTAAATAGCTACCTTGTGGGAAAAATTTAAAAACTTTTTTTTTTGCCGTAACTAAATAATATACTTGAAAAGTTTGAGGTGGAACTTTTGGAAAATAATTATCCAAACTCTCAAAAACCCCAGTATGAAAGTAAAGTTATGCACTGTCCATGTCTACTCCTATCAGAACCACTAAACCTGATAAGACTCTTTAGGGGGTAGTTGCTTGAGAGAGTGCTTGTGGGCGAAGGAAGGCAAGTGACGCGACATGAAGCGCCTACCAGGCGCCTAGTAGTGTCAAGTCGTGCGCCATCATAGCCAGACACCCACGACACCTCGGCACAAGCACCGGCCCCCTATGCCGGAGACAGAGGCGGTACCGGAGACGGACGCGACTTGACGCCGCATGAAGCGCCTACTATGCGCCGAGTTGTGTCATGTTGCGTGCACTCGGGCTCTGTCGAGGTCGACGATGGCTTACGGTTACGATGTGGCTATAAATGTTGGACGGATGTGATCTCCTTTGGGATCGAGCTATCCAGACGACGTCGGATAGATGTGATCTCCTTCGGGATGAGCCAGCGAGCCGTCGTCGGATGGATGTGATCTCCTTCGGGTTGAGCTATCTAGCAGGCTTGTGACAATAAATAACAATACCGGGCTCTTTGAATCTGGTAATTGGAATGAGTACAATCTAAATCCCTTAACGAGGATCCATTAGAGGGCAAGTCTGGTGCCAGCAGCCGCGGTAATTCCCGCTCCAATAGCGTATATTTAAGTTGTTGCAGTTAAAAAGCTCGTAGTTGGACCTTGGGGTGGGCTGACCGGTCTTCCTAGCGGTGTGCACCAGTCGTCCTGCTCCTTAACTGGGCGGGTCGTGCCACCGGCGCTGTTACTTTGAAGAAATTAGAGTGCTCAAAACAAGCCTACGCTCGGGATACATTAGGACGGGATAACATCATAGGATTCCGGTCCTATTGTGTTGGCCTTCGGGATCGGAGTAATGATTAACAGGGACAGTCGGGGGCATTCGTATTTCATAGTCAGAGGTGAAATTCTTAGATTTATGAAAGACGAACAACTGTGAAAGCATTTGCCAAGGATGTTTTCATTAATCAAGAATGAAAGTTGGGGGCTCGAAGACGATCAGATACTGTCCTAGTCTCAACCATAAACGATGCCGACCAGGGATCGGCAGATGTTACTTTTAGGACGCCGCCGGCACCTTATGAGAAATCAAAGTTTTTGGGTTCCGGGGGGAGTATGGTCGCAAGGCTAAAACTTAAAGGAATTGACGGAAGGGCACCACCAGGAGTGGAGCCTGCGGCTTAATGTGACTCAACACGGGGAAACTTACCAGGTCCAGACATAGTAAGGAATAACAGACTGAGAGCTCTTTCTTGATTCTATGGGTGGTGGTGCATGGCCGTTCTTAGGTGGTTTAGCGATTTGTCTGGTTAATTCCATTAACGAACGAGACCTCAGCCTGCTAACTAGCTATGCGGAGTCATACCTTCGCAGCGAGCTTTTTAGAGGGACTATGGTCTTCCAGGCCACGGAAGTTTGAGGCAATAATAGGTCTGTGATGCCCTTCGATTTTCTGGGCCGCACGCGCGCTACACTGATGTATTCAAAGAGTCTATAGCCTTGGCCGACAGGCACGGGTAATCGTTGAAATTTCATCGTCATGGGGATAGATCATTGCAATTGTTGGTCTTCAACGAGGAATTCCTAGTAAGCAGACTCATCAGCTCGCGTTGACTATGTCCCTGCCCTTTGTACACACCGCCCGTCGCTCCTACCAATTGAATGGTCCGGTGAAATGTTCAGATCGCGGTGACGTGGGCGGTTCGCCGCCGGCGACGTCGCGAGAATTCCATTGAACCTTATCATTTAGAGGAAGGAGAAGTCGTAACAAGGTTTCCGTAGGTGAACCTGCGGAAGGATCATTGTCGAAACCTGTCTAGCAGAACGACCCGTGAAAACGTCTATCACTCCGGGAGGGGTGCTGAAGGATCTTGGGCTAACAGCCCCTTCCCTAGTCGGGGGGCGCTCCTCGTGGGTGCCTCCCGGCGCAACAACGAACCCCAGCGCGAAAAGCACCAAGGAACATGAACACATAGAGTGCCCTCCCTCGTCCGGTTCACCGGCGTTGGGCGTGGCACCTGTAGATACTTACAAAATGACTCTCGGCAACGTATATCTCGGCTCTCCCATCAATGAAGAACGTAGCGAAATGCGATACTTGGTGTGAATTGCAGAATCCCGTGAACCATCGAGTCTTTGAACGCAAGTTGCGCCCGAAGCCGTCAGGCCGAGGGCACGTCTGCCTGGGCGTCACGCATCGCGTCTCCCCCACCCACCTCCCGTGGGAGGGGAAGGAGGATGGCCTCCCGTGCCTCACCGGGCGCGGCTGGCCTAAATAGGGAGCCCACGGCGACGAGCAGCCGTGGCGATTGGTGGATTACAACCTCACGGATCGCGCTACGCAAGCACGTCGCTAGGGGAGCTCGAAGGACCCCGAGCGAACCATCACAACCGTTGTGACCCCATGTCAGGCGGGGCTACCCGTTGAGTTTAAGCATATCAATAAGCGGAGGAAGAGAAACTTACAAGGATTCCCCTAGTAGCGGCGAGCGAACCGGGAAGAGCCCAGCTTTAAAATCGGGCGGCCTCGCCGTCCAAATTGTAGTCTGGAGAAGAGTCCTCTGTGGCGGACCGGGCCCAAGTCCCCTGGAAAGGGGCGCCAAAGAGGGTGAGAGCCCCGTCGTGCCCGGAACCTATCGCACCACGAGGCGCTGTCGCCGAGTCGGGTTGTTTGGGAATGCATCCCTAAGCGGGCGGTAAATTCCGTCCAAGGCTCAATACTGGCGAGAGACCGATAGCGAACAAGTACAGCGAAGGAAAGATGAAAAGGACTTTGAAAAGAGAGTCAAAGAGTGTTTGAAATTATCGGGAGGGAAGCGGATGGGGGCCGGTGATGCGCCTCAGTCGGATGTGGAGTGGCCAAAAGTCGGTGCGTCGATCGGCTCGGGACGCGGACTGACGCGGATTGGGAGGGCGGCTAAACCCCGGTTTCCGGGAGCGCCGTCCTCCCGATCGTGGTAGGCAGCGCGCGCCGGCACGGCATGCTTTGGCACATGCGCGCTCCACGTGTCGGCCTGCGGGGCCCCCATTCGGCCCATATTGAAACACGGACCAAGGAGTCTGACATGTGTGCGAGTCAACGGGCGAGTAAACCCGTAGGGTGCAAGGAAGCGAATTGGTAGAATCCCCTAGCGGGTGCACCGCCGACCGACCTTGATCTTCTGAGAAGGGTTCGAGTGAGAGCATACCTGTTGGGACCCGAAAGATGGTGAACTATGCCTGAGCAGGGCGAAGCCAGAGGAAACTCTGGTGGAGGCCCGAAGTGATACTGACGTGCAAATCGTTCGTCTGACTTGAGCTGGTTCCCTCTGAAGTTATCCTCAGGATAGCTGGAGCTCATAAGCGAGTTCTATTAGGTAAAGCCAATGATTAGACGCATCGGGGGCGCAATGCCCTCGACCTATTCTCAAACTTTAAATAGGTAGGATGGCGCGACTGATTTGTTGAGCCGCGCCACGGAATCGGGATCTCCAAGTGGGCGATTTTTGGTAAGCAGAACTGGCGATGCGGGATGAACCGGAAGCCGGGTTACGGGGCCCAACTGCGCGCTAACCTAGATCCCACAAAGCGTATTGGTCGATTAAGACAGCAGGACGGTGGTCATGGAAGTTGAAATCTGCTAAGGAGTGCGTAACAACTCACCTGCCGAATCAACTAGCCCCGAAAATGGATGGTGCTGAAGCGCGCGACCTATACCCGGCCGTCGGGGCAAGTGCCAGGCCCCGATGAGTAAGAGGGCGCGGCGGTCGCTGCAAAACCTGTGGCGCGAGCCAGGGCGGAGCGGCCGTCGGTGCAGACCTTGGTGGTAGTAGCAAATATTCAAATGAGAACTTTGAAGGCCGAAGAGGGGAAAGGTTCCATGTGAATGGCACTTACACATGGGTTAGTCGATCCTAAGTGACAGGGGAAGCCCGTCCGATAGCTCAGCCGGAGGTAGGGTCTAGCGGCTGGAAGAGCACCGCACGTCGCGTGGTGTCCGGTGCGCCCCCGGCGGCCCATTAAAATCCGGAGGAGCGAGTACTGATCATGCCCGGTCGTACTCATAACCGCATCAGGTCTCCAAGGTGAACAACCTCTGGTCGATGGAACAATGTAGGCAAGGAAAGTCGGCAAAATGGATCCGTAACTTCGGAAAAAGGATTGGCTCTGAGGGCTGCGCACGGGGGTCCCAGTCCCGAACCCGTCGGTTATCGATGGACTGCTTGAGCTGCTCGCGCGGCGAGAGCGGGTCGCCGCGTGCCTGCCGTGGGACGGACTGGGAACGGCTCCTTCGGGGGCCTTCCCCGGGCGTTAAACAGTCGACTCAGAAATGGTACGGACAAGGGGAATCCGACTTTTTAATTTAAACAAAGCATTGCAATGGTCCCTGCGGATGTTCACGCAATGTGATTTCTGCCCATTGCTCTGAATGTCAAAGTGAAGAAATTCAACCAAGCGCGTGTAAACGGCGAGAGTAACTATTACTCTCTTAAGGTAGCCAAATGCCTCGTCATCCAATTAGTGACGCGCATGAATGCATTAATGAAATTCCCACTGTCCCTATCTACTATCCAGCGAAACCACAGCCAAGGGAAATGGCTTGGCAGAAAATGCATTAACGAAATTCCCACTGTCCCTATCTACTATCCAGCGAAACCACAGCCAAGGGAAATGGCTTGGCAGAATCAGCGGGGAAAGAAGACCCTGTTGAGCTTGACTCTAGTCCGACTTTGTCCAATGACTTGAGAGGTGTAGCATAAGTGGGAGCTTCGGCGCAGGTGAAATACCACTACTTTTAACGTTATTTTACTTAATCCGTGAGTCGGAGGCGGGGCACTGCCCCTGTTTTTGGACCTAAGGCTCGCTTTGCGGGCCGACCCGAGCGGAGGACATTGTCAGGTAGGGAATTTGGCTGGGGCAGCACATCTGTTAAAAGATAACGCAGGTGTCCTAAGATGAGCTCAACGAGAACAGAAATCTCGTGTGGAACAGAAGGGTAAAAGCTCGTTTGAGTCTGATTTTCAGTACGAATATGAACCGGGAAAGCGTGGCCTAACGATCGTAGGCTAAGCCAGCGCGACGGATACGCCTCGAGGGCCGCCTTGAAGTACAATTCCCACCGAGCGGCGAGTTGAATCCTTTGCAGACGACTTAAATATGCAACGGGGTATTGTAAGTGGCAGAGTGGCCTTGATGCCACGATCCACTGAGATTCAGCCCTAGTTGCTTCGATTCGTCCCTCCCCCCCCCCCCATTCCCCCTAAATCTCCAATTCTTTCCATGTTGGGTAAAAAAGAGGTTTTACAAAGGATGCAAGGGACGCACGATGCTAAGCATGAATAAGTCCACCGGCCGAGGAAGGAGTCAAGGAAAGATGCTAAGTCATGTGGGGTCTAAGTATGAAAACGTCCCAAGTATAAGGAACATGTCCTAGAGGCGCTAAGTATGAAAACCTTGCCCAGTGGCGCTGCAGCACCCTTGTCCCATGACGCTGCAGCACCTTGTCCCATGTCCCATGTCCCATGACGCAGCACCTTGTCCCATGTCCCATGACACATCACCTTGTCCCATGTCCCATGTCCCATGATGCAGCACCTTGTCCCATGGCGCAACACTTTGTCCCATGTCCCATGACGCAGCACCATGACCCATGCGTTGCAGCACCTTGTCCCATGCGTTGCAGGACCATGACCCATACGTTGCAGCACCAGGACCCATGCGTTGCAGCACGATGCAACACGATGCAGCACCATGACCCATGCGTTGCAGCACGATGCCACACGATGCAGCACCATGACCCATGCGTTGCAGCACGATGCAACACGATGCAGCACCATGACCCATGCGTTACAGCACGATGCAGAACCATGACCCATGCGATGCATCACGATGCAATACGATGCAGCACCATGACCCATGCGATGCAACACGATGCAGCACCATCACCCATGCGTTGCAGCACCATGACCCAACGACGCAGCACCATGACCGGGCCCCATGAGCACCCATGCCCCGGGAATGCTCTAGGAGACGTGTTTTGGGCCATTTTACGCAAAGTTTTCGACGTTAATATTTTCGGCCCATATCGTACGGGAGACCCATATGGGACATGGGAGGCCCCTAGGGTGGGTTATTGGGTCCTTGATAGGCTTGTAAGGGCGGTTTTACACGATGCCACTATTTTGGCCCAAAAACGGGCAACATGGGTGATATCTGAGTTCGGGAATCAAGGTGCCCCTCCCGGGGCACCGGGGGTCCCCTAGGGCCACAATAGAGTCCCCGAAAAAATTTCGGGCGAAAACGGCAACCGGGCCCAGGGAATACTCTAGGGAACGTGTTCTGGGTCATGTTACGCAAACGTTTCGACGTTAATATTTTCGGCCCATATTGTTCGGGAGACCCCTATGGAACGTGGGAGGCCCCTAGGGTCGGTTAGTGGGTCCCTGATAGGCTTGTAAGGGCGGTTTTACGCGATGCCAATGTTTTGACCCAAAAACGGGCGACATGGGTGATATCTGAGTTCGGGAATCAAGGTGACCCTCCCGGGGCACCGAAGGTCCCCGAAAAAATTTCGGGCGAAAACGGCAATCAGGCCCCGGGAATGCTCTAGGGGACGGGTTCTGGGCCATTTAACGCAAAGTTATCGACATTAATATTTTCGGTCCATATCGTACGGGCGACCCCTATGGGACATAGGTGGCCCCTAGGGTCGGTTATTGGGTCCCTGATAGGCTTGTAAGGGCGTTTTTCGGGATGCCCATCTTTTGGCCAGAAAACGGGCGACATGGGTGATATCTGAGTTCGGGAATCATGGTGCCCCTTGCGGGGCATCGGGGGTTCCCTAGGGCCATAATAGAGTCTCAGAAAAAATTTCGGGCGAAAACGGCAACCGGGCCCCGGGAATGCTCTAGGGGACGTGTTCTGGGCCATTTTACGCAAAGTTTTCGACGTTAGTATTTTCGGCCCATTTCGTACGGGAGACCCATATGGGACGTGGGAGGCTCGTAGGTTCGGTTATTGGGTCCCCGATAGGCTTGTTTCGGCGCTTTTACGCGATGCCAATATTTTGGCCTAAAAACGGCCGACATGGGTGATATCTGAGTTCGGGAATCAAGGTGACCCTCCTGGGGCACCGGGGGTCCCCTAGGGCCACAATAGAGTCTCCGAAAAAATTCCGGGCGAAAACGAAAACCGGGCCCTGGGAATGCTCTAGGGGACGTGTGTTCCGGGCCATTTTTACGCAAAGTTTTCGACGTTAATATTTTCGGCCCATATCGTACGGGAGTCCCCTATGGAACGTGGGAGGCCCCTAGGGTCGGTTAGTGGGTCCCTGATAGGCTTGTAAGGGAGGTTTTACGGGATGCCAATGTTTTGGCCCAAAAACGGGCGGCATGGGTGATATCTGAGTTCGGGAATCAAGGTGACCCTCCCGGGGCACCGGGGGTCCCCTAGGGCCATAATAGAGTACCCGAAAAAATTTTGGGCGAAAACGGAAATCGGGCCCCGGGAATGCTCCAGAGGACGTGTTCCGGGCCATTTTACGCAAAGTTCTCGACTTTAATATTTTTGGCCCATATCGTACGGGTGACCCTTATGGGACGTGGGAGGCCCCTATGCCAATGTTTTGGCCCAAAAATGAGCGACATGGAAGATATTTCGGTTCGGGAATCAAGGTGACCCTCCCGGGGCATCGGGGGTCCCCTAGGGCCATATTAGAGCCGTCGAAAAAATTTCGGGAGAAAACGACAATTGGGCCCCGGGAATGCTATAGGGGACGTGTTTTGGGCGCCCAGAAGCAAAGTTTTCGACGTTAATATTTTCGCCCCATATCGTACGGGAGACCCGTAGGGGACGTGGGAGGCCCCCAGGATCGGTTACTGGGTCCTTGATAGGCTTGTAAGGGCGGTTTTATGCGATGCCAATGTTTTGTCCCAAAAACGGGCGACATGGGTGATATCGGAGTTCGGGGATAAGGATGAGCTTCCCGCAGCGCCTAGGGTCCCGTAGGGTCATGATAGACCCCTAGAAGATGTTTGGGCAAAAATGACACCCGGGCCCCGGGAAGGCGAAAATCAAAGGATATACTCCACGTTTTTTTGGCTTACGAGATGCTCCGGACCGTAGGTGTATATTTTCACACCATATCGCACGGGACATCCCTAAGGGATATGGGAAGCCCCCAGGGTTGTTATTTGGCCATGATGGGCTTGTAATTGCGTTTTTACGGGATGCCAATGTAAGGGCCGCAACACGAAACGCACGGGAGAGGGCCAGAATTTCGTACCCCCAAGAGTGAGGGGTGAGGTCTCAAAATTATGTCTTATATTAAAGTGAGGTCTCAAAAATATTTCCCAATTTTTTTGTAATTTTTCTGATATTATTTCTATTTATTTCCCATTTTTCAGCCAATTTTTTAATCAAAAATTAAATCAAATAGCTACCTTGTGTACCTCGCATCAGTCAAAGGGGCATAGAGCTCGCTATGGGGACGATAATGATGACCCCAGGTGTGCCCCCAAGGGCCAAAGAACTCCACCATCTGGGTCTTACGTTTCCAGATGGAAACGTCATACAAATGGGCGTACCCACGCAAGGCGCTCCAGTCAATATAGCAAACTCTGACGGAGTGATCATCATCTCCCCATTTGGGAAGTGGAACATGTTGGTAGTATCCCAAAAACGCTCCAAGGACAAGCGGACAATGCACCTCTTGACTCGCTCAACCGAGTCCGCCGCTTTCAGAAGGGGCCCAAATGCCCCACCCAAAACCGCACTTTACACCTCTTTGGACAAAGTCTTAAAAAGGTTCACCGAAGAACCATAATTAACATGGGCCTTCAAATTCCCATTGGGTTCGTATGATCAATTCGCAACCTCTTAGGTTCATATTTCAACCAAATGTTCAAATCCTAAGCATGTTTCTTAGTTCGCTCAAGCCGCGCAAGATCACATGCGCTACAAACTTGACAATTACATACAATTTCTACACAATTTCTACTCAAGGCAAAGCATATAAACTAAAATTCAATGCATAAAACTATGAATTCAAAGTTTGAGGCTTACCACAAACTTGGAAGCAGAGGAGCTCAAGTGAGACTCCGATCGAAAGAGCAACTCCGACCGATCCCACACAATGTCGGGCATCCTATCCGACTGAGTATACCTATCTTGGGGAAAGCCAAATTGGGTTTCCTCTTGGAAGGCTTGAGATGGAAAGGAAAAGCTTTTGTGAAGATGTCAATTTCTTCAACCTCCTCCTGGACCTCGGCCAATCTAGGAGCCATGAAGAAGGATGAACAATCTGGCAAAGACAAACAAGCAAAGATGGAGAAATTGGATTTTTTCTCTCTCCAGGGGTTTCAAAAAATCCACTCTCAAATTCACCCCAAATTTGTAAGAAATCACAAATAAACTTCAAATTATGCAAAGATTATGCAAAACCAAGCAAAAAGAAGCAAATTTGAGTAAGAAATGAAGATTAGGCAACAATGGAGGTAGAGAGAGAGATTCTCGAATTTTTGGAGAAGAAATGACCCAAAATTCGGCTCCCTCACAAAAATACCCATTTTTTGCCTCTGAACCGGCCCGGCGGCCTGGTTCAGGGCCGCCCAGGCTCAGCGGCCCAACCGCTGGCCCTGGCGGCCCCTTTATTAGCCTTCGCACGCCCAACCGCTGGCCCTGGCGCCGAGCGAGCCCGTAAACGCCGCCTAGCGCTCAACGACCGTCCCCCTGACCTCCGAGCCAATTCCTGCGTTTTCCCCCTCGGGGCGGGCCCACGAGTTCAAATTCCGCGCGTAATTGCATTTCTCGACCGTTGGAAGCCCGGGAGATTTGAATATATCACCCAAAGTGACTCTTTTGTCTCCACAGCTTGGTTTCTTATCCTAGGGACCCAGCATTATCTATTTTGCAGGCGCGAGCCTTATATCTAACTCTTTTACAGGCACAGGCACTTCATTATATTTTTTCCGGGCACAACTTTCCAAACACAGGTATCACTAAAGCAGAGCAACGCAATGCTCTTTGACGTTGAAGCTATTCGAATTAGCGTCACGTCGACAACAACTAAAGAAGAGCAATGCAACGCTCTTTGACGTTGAAGCTATCAAAATCAGTGTCACGTTGGCAACAATTAAAGCAGGGCAACACAACGCCCTTTGACGATGAGGCTATCAGAATTAGCGTCACGTTAGTATCCGCAAAGCAGAGCAACGCACCGCTCTTTAAACAAAGCAGGTAACCCTGACCACAGGCGGTCAGGAGTCTATCTTTTTCTTCTTTCTAACATAAAGCATTTTCAAAAACAAACATTGCAGGAATTTTTAGCAAATACTTTGACCTTCGCTTTTACAAGCTTGGCCAAAGTGGGGGCTTCCGTAGACACCCTAATCGGTTCTCATCCCCTGGCACCGCAACACCCGATGATGATGGTAATGGATTAACATGGACGTAAGTAGAAAAGGACATTGCTCAGAAATCTAGACCAAATTCCTTGAAACCTCAGTCTTTGGATAGCCCTTGTTATAAGGATTCCAACGCCTTTGACCTTGCCTCAATCAGGTTCCTGGATCAAGAGATATCGCGTCTCGAAGATTTGGTTCAAAACCGCTCAATCCCGGCCCCTTGGGCCAGCCCAAGGGAAATTTCATAAATTATAGAGCACAAAAAGTCGAAATCCCTAGTCACTCGCGCGCCGTCAGGCCCGGTGGCCTTCGCAGGATGCTCAGCGTCCAGCGCGTGACTGTGGGGGCTGTTAGGCCAGCCGCTGGCCCCAGCGGCAAATCGCTGAGCCCCAGCGGCCACCGCGGGCCTCACCTGCCCTCCGTATGGCTGCTGAACTGCTTTTTGGACTGGGCCGAGTTTTGGCGCCGGGCTTCCAGCCTTAGGCCCCTAAATCCGTCCCCCAACTCTATAAATACTCCCTTTCACCCTCTTTTGCAGGAGGTCAGTCAATTCACAATTTTAAGAGCATTGAGAGCACATATTTCCCCAAATCAAAGAGAATTCAGAAATCTGAAGATTCAAGCAAGCAATACACCTAGCCTAGCACCCAAGATCGAAGAGCAATCCCAATTCTACTAGTTCCGTTCGAATAGAACGTCCAGGTTAACCATCCTGAGGGCCTAACTCCTCATTAAATCTCTTGGGCATGGCACCTGTACATACTTACAAAACGACTCTCGGAAACGGATATCTCGGTTCTCGCATCGATGAAGAACGTAGCGAAATGCGATACTTGTTGTGAATTGCAGAATTCTGTGAACCATCGAGTCTTTGAACGCAAGTTGTGCCCGAAGCCGTCAGGCCGAGGGCACGTCTGCATGAGCGTCACGCATCGCCTCGCCCCCACCAACCTCGCGTGGGAGGGGAAGGAGGATGGCCTCACGTGCCTCACCGGGCGCGGCTAGCCTAAATAGGGAGCCCACGGCGACGAGCAGCCGCGGCGATTGGTGGATTAAAACCTCATGGATCACGCTGCACAAGCACGTCGCTAGGGGAGCTCGAAGGACCCCAAGCGAACGCTCACAACCCTTGCAACCCCATGTCAGGCGGGGCTACCCGCTTAGTTTAAGCATATCAATAAGCGGAGGAAGAGAAACTTACAAGGATTCTGTGATACCCCAATATTTTCTATATTTATTATATCGATTTATAAATGATTTATAAATAGTTTCGGAGATTAAATTGTATATTTAATTGAGGATGCAATTTATTCAATTAAATCCATAATAATATTAATTATTATTATGGGACTTTCATAAATTATATTTATTAATACTGAGGAGTTTAATTAAAATATTTTATACATGAATAAGAATTATTCATATAGTTTTAATTAGTTTTAATTAGCTTTTTAATTCAGAAAATTAGTAAATAAATTCCTAAACCTAGTAGTCTTTGACTTGGGTTGACTGAGGGCCTATATAAGGAAAAGGGTGAGACAATTGATCAGTTTTGCAAACTGAACCAAAACCCTCACAAGCGCTCTCTCTCTCTCACCGTTTTCACTCTCTCTTTCTCTCACCTCACGGTTCTCCCTCCCCTTGCTGTCACCATCGAATCACCATCATCAACGTCGCCACCATCATCGTCACCGTCGCCATAACCATGGCATGGTAAGCTTTCTCTCTCTTCTTTCTCTTCCTTTCTTTCTCTTTCTTTTCTGACGTTCTTCTTCTCTTTCTTTTTGGTTTTTGTTCCTCTTCCAGCAGACAACCACCAGGGCTGCCGCCACTCGCCGCCTCCTCCTCCTCCGGTGAGTATCCGGGCTGACGGGCCAAGCCCCGCCATCTCTCTCTTCCTCTTTCGCATTCCCTTTCTTTTTCTCTCTCTTTCGCTCTCTCTTTATGCTGGCCGTGAACCAACACGGTGGACCCACCACCACCACCGGCACCGGTGGGTGGTGAAGGGGTCACTGGACCACCAAGGGTGGTGGTCGTGGTGGTGGTTCGTGGGTTAAGCGAGTAGTTTTTGCTTTTCGCGTTTTCGCGGATTCGTGCAGGTTTTTGTGAATTTTCAGCAATTTTGGTTTCTTACATCTCTCTAATCAAGACGGATTGTCTATGTCGTATTTCGTATGATCACTACAAGAAGTGTGTATAAAAGAATGTCGTTATACGTATGCTTGATTATCTGCTTATGTGCGTATGCAAATGAATTTCAATGATTCTTCTAAAACCTCAGGTAAGGGTTGCGAAATGTTTTTACTGGGTACGGATGACGTTTATTCAGTTTATCTGATTTTTGTTTCTCTTTTGTTTCTTTTCTTTTCTTCTGTATTTTTGTTTCCATCACGGAAATCAAAGTGCAGGTTTAGATTGATTGAGGACGTACAGCTTGGAAGGTTAGAGTTGGCGTCGATTGATAGAACTATTTCTGTTTGGATTAGATCGTGGGAATTATTTAAGTATTTGGTTTTTCCCTTGAAGGCCAGTTGTAATAAATTTGGTTAATGGTTTTAGCTCACAATATAGACAACTCTGATAATAACTGTTTAGAATTATTAGTTCCTTAGAAGCTCCTTTTGATGCCTAGTCTTTTCTTTCTGCTTAGCATTTACTCCTTAGTGATAAATGTTGCAGTAACCTACCCTTGGGTCTGTGACGGTTCGGCGGTGTCGAGTCGTGGATAGCGACGTCGATAGTTCCCGGGAAATCATTGCGAATTCGAGAGTGTTACAAATGGTATCAGAGCCCTAGGTTTAAAAAGATTGCTTAGGATTAATAAATGAATTAATAAAGATTAGTTTCATGTTAGCGAAAATAAAATATAGGGGAATTCCAATTGGTGTCCTCGTGGTTTTGGCTTTTCCAACTGGTGCCCAAACTTGTTTTTCAAATCCAACAAATACCCTTGTACTCTAAAAATCATTTACTCTGTGCCATTATTTAGGATTTTCCGTTATCCCCCGCCGTTAGTTAATGAGGTGAGTGTAATTAAACTTTTTTATTGTTAGTATTTTCTTTCAAAGACATCATTTATATTTTTTTGGAATATTATAAATAATAATAAAAAAAAAAACCTACCGAACCCTTTTCTCTGATCTCCTCTCCCCATCCAAGTCTGTTCTAGCCATTGTTGCTCAAGAGCAACTACAAAGGTTTTTTGGACCTCATTTCACAAGCCCTTTTCCCCTCTTTCTCTCTCCTTTCTCACATTACACCAAACAAAACCACACAGGCACACACCACCTCACTTTTTCTCTCTCTTCCACCCCCAACAAAATCCAAACACCACTCAACTTTCTTTATCTCCGAAACCACCTCCCTTCCATTTTCCCCTGCTTCATCTATCCAAGAAGAATAGCCATAACAAAGATTCAAAGAATAAATGCATCATACATGTTGGACCAGCAAACATAGTACAATTGTAACGAAATTCTTCTAAAATCAATGATCTCCCACATGAGAAGAGGTCATTAATTTGACACAATAAGATTCCTTAATTAAAGGAATCAAAATCCCACCAAATGGTTACAACATATCAAATTACAGATTATTAGAATTAACAAAAGCATACATTAACAAATAACCAAAAGCACATCTTGATTCATAGTACTCCTGGACCAACTTGTACAGTAACTAGAACAATTATTCTAATCATAAATCGAATAAACAAACGAATTGAACGAATTGAGGCAAACACTTTGATCAACAGAAAGAGGGAGAACCCGACCGCCACGATACAAGATAGCCCTTGAGTCGCCGCAATTGGCGACGATGACGTGGTGCGGGGTGACAATGGCGACAGAGGGAGGCGGTGAACCGGGAGAGTGCAAATAAACGAGTTCAATTGGAGGTGGCATTGGAGGGGCTGAACGGGGATAGGTGAGGTGTTGCCGGTGTTAGAGGGGAGGCGTTGGGGTGGTCGTGGGCAGATATATGGTGGTTGCATAATTTTTTTTTTTTTTTTTTTTTTTTTGGTTATCAAAAAAAAAGTTGAATTAAAAATGACAAAATTAGAAAATAACGGAGGTCGGACGAAAAACAATGAATAATGGCACGGAGTGAACAGTTTATAAAGTATAAGGGTACTTGTTGGATTGGAAAAAGAGGTTTGGGCACCACTTGGAAAAGCCAAAACCATAAGGGCGCCAATTGGAATTTCCCTAAAATATAATTAAAGTCGTTGAGCGTAGTAGTCCTAGAAGATAGGAATTATTTGAAATCACTTTGCTTGTGATTTATAATGTTTTCATTGTTTGATTGTCTACCTGTAGATGGTAAGGACAAGAAAGACCGCTAGAATGACGACTGCACACCAAGGGGCACACGCCTTAGCCCATCGTGCACCTCTTGCCGCGTATGTTGCTTCATCGGATAGTGAATCGACGGGAAGTAACGTGAACGTACGCCGCAGACCCGCGCTGAGGTCGCGCATCCCGCGCCCATAGCCGCGCCAATCGCCACACCGGTACCCGCGCCTGTACCTACGCCTATTGCTGCCCTAGTTGCCGCACCTGCTGCATGATATTGGTGTTGAGAGCGACAACTACAATGCACCTACTGCTGCACCTATTCCTGCACCTACTGCTGCACCTACTCCTGCTGCGGATTGGTCTCCTCCTGTGGAGCCATTCTTTGCTACTAGTGCTGAGCTCGAGGATATACGTATCTACATACGACGTGCTTTTACTACGATCGAGCGTTATCAATACGAGAACCGCACGAGGCTACATGAAGGCTTATGGGTAGAGCTACTGTTGGCTGGTCTACCTAACATCCATCCTTGGATGGGACTCAAGGAGAAGTACGACGACGTGGTCTCCAAGAGTGGTCATCTTCACGAGAAGAAGTATGGTGAAGGTACAAGATGGTGTCTCTGCTTTAAAGGCGTTGCAGCTGAATTATGCCTATTCGTACACGCCTTGCAAGGAGGTCAAGCCTCAAAAGAAGGACGATCATGATGAGTCCCCTAGTGCCAAGAAGATGCGTGCTAGTGTCAAGTAGAACTAGATGATGGATTTAGTAGTTTTACTTGAGTTTTATTGAACTTTTAGACTATTGTGATGACCCTGCGTGGTCAAATTTTTATGATTGGTGTAGTTGCATAGGCAACAAATATTTTTGACTATTATCTACTTGCAACCTGTCTCGTTGCAAGACTATTTCATTCGATTATATGATATCATTGAGTATTTGTTTTATATGATCGTTTTATCACATAATTGCATGGTTGACTCATAGCTTCATAATGCTATCTCGTATTGCCTAGACATGATGGAAAATCAATGTCGGAGTTATGGCGAAATTTTCATTGAGTATGATCATATCGAATGTGAGCCAAAGGCTAAGCATATATTGTATGCAATCAAATGTCATTCTTTATTGCCCTACTAAATAGTATGGAGCCTCGATGTGTGAAAAGTGAATGTTATTGCTTATCAATCATGTGAGACCAATGTGTCTATTTGTTATTGCATATCGAACTATTATGCATGAGAACTGAGAACATTCAAAGCAAGTATGTTGCTTAGACCTACAATATAAGGTCGATCATTGAAAATTATATGCTAAATGCTAAATGTCAAGAGGTTGGTTTCAATTATAACCTATATCTCTCAATTAGACCTCAATTTGGGTCGAACGTGTCAACTTTGCTGAAATGGTGATCAACCATTGCTCTTGGATGTCTCAGATTTATTATAATGGCAACTCAAGACCGACTCGCGAGATTATAGTTAGGTCTTACCAACGTCGTGGAGTATATCACGCGCCAATTAGAGCACGAAGAGCAAGACCGCAACGCGCAGAACCCTGAAACGCGCAATTTTAGGAATTTTGATGCACTCAAACCTCCGACGTTTGAGGGTGGCTCTGAACCTACCAAGCTTGAGAACTGGATTATTGAGTTCGAAAAGCTGTTTAGGGAGACTAGTCGACCCGACAACACAAAGGTCAACACCGCCACGTACTACCTGAAGGGTGAGGCCAATAAGTGGTGGAGCGATGTGGGAACTGATCTGCTTGCTACCGAGGATTTCGGGTGGACTAAGTTAAAAGAGGCTATTCGTGAAAGGTTCTATCCTAGAGCTATCCGTCGCCAGAAGCAACGGGAATTCGAGAATATCTATCAAGGAAAGCTGTCTGTAGCTGAGTACGCAACCAAGTTTAATGAGCTTGCTGCCTTTGCACCTAACTTGGTGATGACCGAAGCTGAGCGTGTCGAGAGGTTTGAAGATGGTTTAAAATGGGATATTCAGTGTTTTGTTATGGGAAAGTTGCTGACGTTCCAAGGATCTTACGAGAAAGCCTTGAACCAAGGGCGTGCTGTGGATCGTCGTGATTCGTTGCTCGGAAAGCATAAACGTGACGAAGGGAGTTCTTCCCAGTCGAGTGGCACAGATAAGAGGCCAAGGCCGAACAATGGCAATCAGAACAACCAAGGTGGTCAGAACCACAACGGGAACAGGAATCGTGACTCAAACAACCATACAGCTACGATCTTAGCTAGGAGGAATACGCCTTGTAGTCGCTGCAACCAGACGCATCCTGGCAAGAACTATCGTGGAGATGTGCTTCAATGCTACAAGTGCAACAAGCCTGGTCACAAAGCTTCTGAATGCTGGAGTCGTGGAAGGAACGACAATGGTCAGAACCGCGATAATAACTTCAATCGTGGTGGAAATGGAAAGGGAAGTGCTAATCAAGGAAATGGTGGTAACTACAGTGGAAATGGGGGTTACAACAACAACAACCGCAACAATACTACTGCTCCTGCTACGAATAATGAAGCTGAGGCGAACCCGAATGTGATCGCTGCTACTTTTCTCGTTAACTCTCAACCTGCTTTTGTTTTGTTTGATAGTGGTGCAACGCATTCTGTTCTTTCTAAGAGCTTTGCATCTACGATAGGTTTAGAGCCTAGTTCTGTGTATAGTGAGAACATGAGGATGCCATGTGGCACGATTGTGAATTGTAAAGCGTTGTTGAAAAGTGTCCGATTAGGATAGCTGGTTTCGATTTGCCTGCGGACTTGATTCAGATGGACTTGAAGGATTTCGATGTGATTTTGGGAATGGATTGGTTATCCAAGTATAGGGCTAAGTTAGCATGTTACGAACAACGTGAGGCGTGGTCAAGCCAAAGTTGAAGGTAATGGCGACCATGAAAACAAAGGAATGCACGACTAAGGGTGAAGAAATTTACCTATTTCATGTGGTGGATACAAGTCGAGAAGCTGAAGTTTCGAAACCTATTCAAGTTGTCTCGGAGTACGCCGATGTCTTTCTAGACGAAATTCCCGGAATGCCTCCGCAACGCATTATCGACTTTACGATCGACTTAACTCCAGGTTCTGCTCCGATCTCGAAAGCTCCGTATCGTACGGCTCCTGCAGAGATGAAGGAACTGAAGACGCAACTAGAGGAACTACTGGACAAGGGATACATACGTCCTAGTGTATCACCTTGGGGTGCTCCTGTTCTGTTCGTGCGTAAGAAGGATGGTAGTATGAGACTGTGTATAGACTACCGTGAGCTGAACAAGATTACGATCAAGAATCATTATCCATTGCCGAGAATTGACGACTTATTCGACCAACTCCGTGGAGCGACTGTCTTCTCAAAGATCCACCTACGTTCAGGATACCATCAACTCAGGATTTCTGAGCCTGACATTCCGAATACCGCATTTAGGACGAGATATGGACACTGTGAGTTCACAGTTATGCCTTTTGGGTTGACGAACGCACCTGCGAAGTTTATGGATTTGATGAACCGTACGTTCCAGCCCTATCTCGATCAGTTCGTAGTTGTCTTCATTGACGATATTTTGGTCTATTCGAAGAACGTTGTTTAGCATGAACAACATTTGCGTACCGTTTTGGAGATTCTATGACGACATTAACTTTACGCCAAGTTGTCGAAGTGTGAGTTTTGGTTAGAAACTGTTTCTTTCTTAGGACACGTGGTGTCTAAGAGTGGAGTTGCTGTTGACCTGGAAAAGATACGAGCTGTTATGGACTGGTCCGCACCAAAGAGCGTGACCGAGGTTAGAAGTTTTCTTGGGTTAGCTGGTTATTATCGTAGGTTTATGGAAGGATTTTCCAAGATAGCGCAGCCTATGACAAATTTGATGAAGAAGACGACGAAGTTCGTGTGGACTGAAAAGTGTGAAGCTGCTTTTCATGAGTTGAAGAAACGTTTTACGAGCGCACCGATTTTGACTTTGCCATCGGGAACTGAAGGGTACGAAGTCTATAGTGACGCGTATAAGCATGGCTTAGGTTGTGTTTTGATGCAACACGGTAAGGTAGTGGCTTATGCCTCAAGACAACTGAAGAAGCACGAAGATAACTACCCTACTCACGATTTAGATCTCGTTGCTGTCGTATTTGCTCTGAAGATTTGGAGACATTATCTTTATGGTTCTGCTGTCAAGATGTTTACGGACCACAAGAGTCTCAAGTACATATTCACCCAAAAGGAATTGAATATGCGACAAAGAAGATGGCTAGAGTTATTGATGGAGTACGACATCGATATTCAGTATCAGGAAGGGAAAGCTGACGTGGTAGCTGGCGCGTTGAGTAGAAAGACTCGTCATTCGTTGAACAGTGCTTTAGTACTTCCGAAGGAGATCATTCGTGAGTTGCAAAGTCTAGACGTGGAGATTGTGCTGAAAGGTGACGTTCAATGTACCTTAGCGCATATGTCAGTCCGACCAACCTTGCTCGACGAGCTCAAAGGTAAACAAAGTGCAGATGAGGATCTTCAACGGGTTCTACACCACAAGGACGAGGGTAGATCTGAGGACTTTTCTATTGGTCAAGACGGTGTTATGAGATTCCGTGACCGTGTCTGTGTGCCGAATGACCCGGAGATCAAGAGTCAGATTCTGGGTGAGGCTCATAATACACCTTATTCTGTACATCCTGGTGGAGACAAGCTTTACAAGAATCTTCGCCAAATGTTTTGGTTGAGAGGTATGAAACAAGATGTCGCTGAGTTGGTTGCTAAGTGTCTAACGTGCCAGAAGGTCAAGATCGAACACGAGAGACCTGGTGGAATGATACAATCGCTTGAAGTTCCTACGTGGAAATGGAATTTGATTTCAATGGACTTTGTCATGGGTTTACCATTGACACAGAAGAATAACAATGCCATTTGGGTCGTTGTAGATCGTCTGACGAAAGTTGCGAGATTCATCCCAGTGAATGACACTTGAGAAATGGAGAAGCTAGCGGATGCTTACGTGAAGGAAGTCATGAGACTTCATGGTGTTCCAGAAGATATCGTTTCAGATAGAGACTCGAGGTTTCTATCACACTTTTGGCAGAAATTGCAAGAAGCTTTTGGAAGCAAATTGAAGTTCAGTACTGCTTTTCATCCTGCGACTGATGGTCAGACGGAAAGAACGATTCAGACTTTGGAGGATATGATACGAGGGTGTGCTCTCGAGTATCAAGGCTCGTGGGATACACATATTCGATTGATCGAGTTTTCTTACAATAATAGCTATCACTCAAGCATTGATCGAGCACCATATGAAGCATTGTATGGTAGGAAGTGTAGATCGCCTGTTTGTTGGAATGATATTAGTGAAACTACAGTTTTGGGTCCTGAGATGATCCAGCAGACCGTCGATGTGGTCAAAGTGATTCAAGCGAAGATGCGTAGTGCTCAAGATCGCCAGAAATCGTACGCTAATAAAGGTCGTAGACCTAAAGAGTTTGAGGTGGGAAGCAAGGTACTTTTACGAGTATCTCCTACCAAAGGTGTCATGTGTTTTGGTCGTATTATGGCCCTAAGGGACCCCCGGTGCCCCGGGAGGGCACCTTGATTCCCGAACTCAGATATCACCCATGTCGCCCGTTTTTGGGCCAAAACATTGGCATCACGTAAAACCGCCCTTACAAGCCTATCAAGGACCCAATAACCGACCCTAGGGGCCTCCCATGTCCCATAGGGGTCTCCCGTACGATATGGGCCAAAAATATTAACGTCGAAAACATTGCGTAAAATGGCCGAAAACACGTCCCCTAGAGCATTCCCGGGGCATGGGTGCACACGGGGCCCGATAATGGTGTTGCGTCATTGGGTCATGTTGCTGCAACGCATGGGTCATGGAGCTGCATCGTGTTGCATCGCATGGGTCACGGTGCTGCATCGTGTTGCAACGCATCGGTCATGGTGCTGCATCGTGTTGCATCGCATGGGTCATGGTGCTGCATCGTGTTGCATCGTTATGCAACGCATGGGTCATGGTGCTGCATCGTGTTTCAATGCATGGGTCATGGTGCTGCATCGTGTTGCATCGTGCTGCAACACATGGGTCATGGTGTTCCATCGTGTTGCTGCAACGCATGGGTCATGGTGCTGCATCGTGTTTCAATGCATGGGTCATGGTGCTGCATCATGTTGCATCGTGCTGCAACACATGGGTCATGGTGTTCCATCGTGTTGCTGCAACGTGTTGCATCGTGCTGCAACGCATAGGTCATGGTGTTGCATCGTGCTGCAACGCATGGGTCATGGGGCTGCAACGCATGGGACAAGGTGTTGCAACGCATGGGTCATGGTGCTGCAATGCCATGGGTCATGGTGCTACAACGCCATGGGTCATGGGGCTGCAACGCCATGGGTCATCGTGCTGCAACGCCATGGATCTTGGGGCTACGTCATGGGACATGGGTCATGGTGCTGCGTCATGGGACATGGGACAAGGTGCTGCGTCATGCGACATGGGACAAGGGACAAGGTGCTGCGTCATGGGACAAGTTGCTGGGTCATGGGACATGGGACATGGGACATGGGACAAGGTGCTGCGTCATGGGACAAGGTGTTGCGTCATGGGACATGGGACAAGGTGCTGCAGCGTCATGGGACAATGGTGCTGCAGTGCCACCGGCCAAGGTTTTCATACTTCGCGCCTCTAGGACATGTTCTTCATACTTGGGACATTTTCATACTTAGCACCCATATGACTTAGCATCTTTCCTTGACTCCTTCCTCGGCCGGTGGACTTATTCATGCTTAGCACCGTGCGTCCCTTGCATCCTTTGTAAAACCTCTTTTTTACCCAACATAGCAAGAATTGGAGATTTGGGGGGAATTAGGGGGGGGGGGGGAGGGACGAATCGAAGCAACTAGGGCTGAATCTCAGTGGATCGTGGCAGCAAGGTCACTCTGCCACTTACAATAACCCGTTGCATATTTAAGTCGTCTGCAAAGGATTCAACTCCCCGCTTGGTGGGAATTGTACTTCAAGGCAGCCCTCGCTGCGCATCCGTCGCGCTGGCTTAGCCTACGACGCGTGCCCTTGGGGGCTGAGGCCCCAACTGCTGGTCGGCAATCGGGCGGCGAGCGCATGCGTCACTTCTGGATTGTGTGAATCCAGCACACGGTGACCAAGCGCGATGACCAATTGTGTGACTCAACCGTTCCTCTCGTACTAGGTTGAATTACCATCGTGACACTTTCATCAGTAGGGTAAATGTAACACCCCCGAATTTACAATGATTTCCTGGGAGCTATCAACGTGGCTATCCATGACTCGACACCACTGAACCGTCAGAAATCCAAAGGCGTTACTGCAACATTTATCACTAAGGAGTAAATGCTAAGCAGAAAGAAAGACTAGGTATCAAAAGGGCAAAACCATATAGTGTGCTAAAACCATTAAACCAAGTTTATTACAATTGGCCTTCAAGGGCAAAACCAAATCCAAAATAAATTAATAAATAAAAAAATAATCCCACGATCTAATCTAACAGCATAGTTCTATAAACTGACGTCAACTCTAACCTTCCAAGCTGTACCTCCTCAATCAATCTAAACCTGCACTTTGGTTTCCCTAACGGAAACAAAAATACAGAAGAAAAGAAAAGAAATAAAAGAGAAACAAAAATCAGATAAACTGAATAAACGTCATCCGTACCTAGTAAAAACATTTCGCAAATCTTACATGAGGTTTTAGAAGAGTCATTGAAATTCATTTGCATACGCACATAAGTAGATAATCAAGCATACGGATAACGACATTCTTTTACATACAATTCTTGTATAGTGATCATACGAAATACGACATAGACAATCCGTCTTGATTAGAGAGATGTAAGACAACATATAAAACCGCGATTACCCATATTGTTTATCGAAGATACAATCACGCCATGGACTTAATGACTCTAGTGTGCACACTACCTCTAGTACAATTACACGAGCCTAGAGGACTTAATAAATGGGGAATGATCCGTCCCAGACACACTGTGAGGTGTCCATAAGTAACTTGGGAATCACTTATCCCTTGAACTACACCTTTAGGTGCAATCCCGATTGCTCGACTACTCCTAGGGATCCATTAGGAGTCTTACTCTCATTTAATTCAATTCACATAATTGGCATTGGTTGACATAAGTGGTACTACGAGACCACGACGTACTAATTCATTTCATGCTCTAGAAAATGAATAGTAAATAACGACGATAACGATAATTCAATACGATGAGAATTAAACATGTTTTAATTCAATAACGACGATAATTCAATAATGAAGACAAGTAATGTCTAGCCAAATTTCAGCAGCACTTCGGCAGGGTAACACGATATCCAAAAATTCACAATCATCCAAAGACATTCAATCAATAATAGATAGGTGCTCACTAGCACTCAATAATACTCATACCAATTAGCACTTATTTAATAACATAATAATACTAATAATTCACCATTCAATAATTGTCCAATAATCATCGTATGGACTAATTAATTCCCAAAACATGATAACATCGACATGCTAATTATTAATCATATTTACAGAAGTGAATCATGCTTAATAACTTCATTATATCGACGATATAATTTAATCATGCTTTGCATATTAAATTGACAACAATTTCCCAATTAGCACATAACACATCAAAATAGTTTCGATGGGGCTTTGGAAGAAGGTAGGCATGAACGCTTACCACTAATACGCTACCAAACAGTACGTAAGCTCCACGTACAAAGATTATCACGCTTGCTCGTTAGGCCCTAATTAAAAACAATTACCGAAACTTAATTTATCAAATACGAAAATCCAAACAGTAATGAAATACTAATTTGATATTTTTATTAAATTCTTTGATTTATTTCAACCAATTTATGCTTTTCAAATCCAAATTCGGGTTCCGAATGAGCGCAGAAAAATAAAAACAAGAAAATAAAATCTGCTGAAAATCCGAAAAATCTGCACGACGATTTGCGAAAGTGCGAAACTGTAAAACTACTAACTCAGCCCACGAACCACCACCACGACCACCACCCATGGTGGTCCGGTGACCCCCTCACCACCCACCAGTGCCGGTGGTGGTGGTGGGTCCACCATGGTGGTTCACGGTCAGCCACAAAGCAAGTGCGAAAGAGAGAGAAAGAAAGAAAAAACAAAGGGAGAGAGAGATGGGGCTGGACCCATCATCACGAAACTCACCGGAGTGACGGGAGGTGGCCGGAGCACGGCGACCCGTGGTGGTTGGCTGTAACAGGAGAGAGACATGAGAAAACGAAAGAGAAAGAGGAAACGAACGAGAGAAAGAGAAACAGGAAACGAACGGCAAGATGATGGCGGTGGCCTGGTGGTTTTTGGCGACCAGCAGGGGAGAGAGGAGAGAGAGAGAGGGCTCGGGTGAGGAGAGGGAAAGATAGAGTGGACGGTGAGAGAGAGAACGTGAGAGAGAGTTTGAGGGTTTTGGCTCTGTTTGCAAAACTGATCAACTGTCTCACCTTTTTCCTTATATAGGCCCTCAGTCAACCCAAGTCAAAGACTACTAGGTTTAGGAATTAATTTAATAATTTTCTGAATTAAAAAGTTAATTAAAACGAATTAAAACTAAATAAAAACTATATGAATAATTCTTATTCATATATATAAAACATTTTAATTAAACTCCTCACAATTAATAAATACAATTTACGAAAGTCCCATTATAATAATTCATGTTACTATGACTTTAATTGGATAAATTGAATCCGTAAATGAATATACGATTTAATCTCCGACACTATTTATAAATCATTTATAAATCAATATAATAATTATAGAAAATATTGGGGTATCACATTCTACCCTCCTTAAAAGAAGTTTCGTCCCGAAACTTGAGACATGAAGTAATCACTTCCCAAAACAAAACTTGACACTAACACATGCAAGATGAGCAAGTACGATCGTGATTCTAAGTTGAGTAACATGCACCATGTAATGCTTGAACATGCAATTCGTGTAAAGCAATAAACAAAACGAAATTTCAAGGCATGACATTCTACCCTCCTTAAAAGGAGTTTCGTCCCGAAATTCAAGTGGGACTAGTACCTTCTAGGAAGAGGTCTGGATATTTCTCGCCCATCATGGCTTCAGCCTCCCATGTTGCTTCCTCTTGACCTTGTCGAGACCAAACGACTTTGACGATAAGAATAGTCTTTGTTCGAGTTGAACGCTCTTTGCGGTCCACTATCTTGATAGGACTTTCTTCATATGTTAGACTTTGATCGAGGTTGATCGCTTCAGGTTGAACTACATGAGTTGGATCATGTACGTATCACTTCAATTGAGACATGTAACACACTATGGACTTTTGCAAGTTCCCCAGGTAAAGCTAGTCGATAAGCAACCTCACCAATCCTTTTCAGGATTTCGTAAGGACAAATATAAAGAGGACTCAATTTCTCCTTACGACCAAAACGCATGACACCTTTGGTAGGAGATACTCGTAAAAGTACCTTGCTTCCCACCTCAAACTCTTCAGGTCTACGACCTCTATCAGCGTACGATTTCTGGCGATCTTGAGCACTACGCATCTTCGCTTGAATCACTTTGACCATATCGACGGTCTGCTGGATCATCTCAGGACCCAAAACTGCAGTTTCACTGATGTCATTCCAACAACCTGGCGATCTACACTTCCTCCCATACAGTGCTTCATATAGCGCTCGATCAATGCTTGAATGATAACTGTTGCTGTAGAAAACTCGATTAGCGGAATATGTGTATCCCACGAGCCTTGATACTCGAGAGCACACGCTCGTAACATAAACTCCAATGTCTGAATCGTTCATTCCATCTGACCATCAGTTGCAGGATGAAAAGCAGTACTGGACTTCAATTTGCTTCCAAAAGCTTCTTGAAATTTCTGCCAAAAGTGTGACCGAAATCTCGAATCTCTATCTGAAACGATATCTTCTGGAACACCATGAAGTCTCATGACTTCCTTGACGTAAGCATTCGCTAGCTTTTCCGTTTTCCAAGTGTCATTCATTGGGATGAATCTCGCAACTTTCGCCATAGGGTCTACAACGACCCAAATGGCATTGTTCTTCTTCTGTGTCAATGGTAAACCCATGACGAAGTCCATTGAAATTGAATTCCATTTCCACGTAGGAACTTCAAGCGATTGTATCATTCCACCAGGCCTCTTGTGTTCAATCTTGACCTTTTGGTACGTTAGACACTTAGCAACGAACTCAGCGACATCTTTTTTCATACCTCTCCACCAAAACATTTGCTGAAGATCTTTGTAAAGCTTGTCTCCACCAGGATGTACAGAATAAGGTGTATTGTGAGCTTCACTCAGAATCTGACTGTTGATCTCTGGGTCGTTCGGCACACAGACACGATCACGAAACCTCATTACACCATCTTGACCAATAGAAAAGTCCTCGGATCTACCCTCGTCCTTGTGGTGTAGAATCCGTTGAAGATCCTCGTTTGCACTTTGTTTACCCTTGATCTCGTCGAGTAAGATTGGTCGAACTAACATATGCGATAAGGTACATTGAACGTCACCTTTCAGCACAATCTCTACGTCTAGACTTTGTAAGTCACCAATGATCTCCTTCGGAAGTACTAAAGCAGTGTTCAACGAATGACGAGTCTTTCTACACAAAGCGTCAGCTACCACGTTAGCTTTCCCTTCGTGATACTGAATATCGATGTCATACTCTGTCAATAACTCTAGTCATCTTCTTTGTCGCATATTCAATTCCTTTTGTGTGAATATGTAATTTAAACTCTTGTGGTCCGTAAACATCTTGACAGCAGAACCATAAAGATAATGTCTCCAAATCTTCAAGGCAAACACGACAGCAACAAGCTCTAAATCGTGAGTAGGGTAGTTATCCTCGTGCTTCTTCAGTTTTCTTGAGGTATAAGCCACTACCTTACCATGTTGCATTAAAACACAACCTAAGCCATGCTTAGACGCGTCACTATAGACTTCGTAACCTTCAGTTCCCGATGGAAAAGTTAGAATTGGTACGCTCGTAAGACTTTTCTTCAACTCTTGAAAAGCAGCTTCACACTTTTCAGACCATACGAACTTAGTCGTCTTCTTCATCAAATTCGTCATAGGCTGCGCTATCTTGGAAAATCCTTCCACAAACCTACGATAGTAACCAGCTAACCCAAGAAAACTTCTAACCTCGGTCACGCTCTTCGGTGCGGACCAGTCCATAACAATGCTAATCTTTTCCGGGTCAACAACAACTCCACTCTTAGATACCACGTGCCTAAGAAAGAAACAGTTTCTAACCAAAACTCGCACTTTGACAACTTCGCGTAAAGTTGATGTTGTCGTAGAATCTACAAAACGGTACGCAAGTGTTGCTCGTGCTCAGCAACGTGCTTTGAATAGACCAAAATATCATCAATAAAGACAACTACGAACTGATCGAGATAAGGCTGGAACGTACGGTTCATCAAATCCATAAACTTCGCAGGTGCGTTCGTCAACCCAAAAGGCATAATTGTGAACTCAAGTGTCCATACCTCGTCCTAAACGGAGTCTTTGCAATGTCAGGCTCGGAAATCCTGAGTTGATGGTATCTTGAACGTAAGTCGATCTTTGAAAAGACAATCGCTCCACAGAGTTGGTCGAATAGGTCGTCAATCCTCGGCAGTGGATAACGATTCTTGATCGTAATGTTGTTCACCTCGCGGTAGTCTATACACAGTATCATATTACCGTCCTTCTTAAGTACGAACAGAACAGGAGCACCCCAAGGCGATACACTAGGACGTATGTATCCCTTGTCTACTAGTTCCTCGAGTTGCGTCTTTAGTTCTTTAATCTCCGCAAGAGTCATACAATACGGAGCTTTCGAAATCGGAGTAGAACCTGGAGCTAAGTCGATCCTAAAGTCAACAATGCGTTGCGGAGGCATTCCGGGAATCTCCACTGGAAAGACGTCAGCGTACTCCATAGGTTTCGAAACATCAGTTTCTCGAGTTGTATCCACCACATGACATGGGTAAATTTCTTCACCCTTAGTCATGCACTCCTTTGCTTTCATGGTCGCCACTACCTTCAACTTTGGCTTGACCACGACTCCTTTGTAGGTAATTCTCTTACCATGTGGTTCACGTAACGACACACGTTGTTCGTAACATGCTAACTTAGCCCTATACCTGGCTAACCAATCGATTCCCAAAATCACGACGAAATCCTTCAAGTCCATCTGAATCAAATCCGCCGGCAAATCGGAACCAGCTATCCTAATCAGACACTTTTCATACAACGCTGTACAATTTACAATCGTGCCATCTGGCTTCCTAATATTCGCACTATACACATAACTAGGCTCTAGACCTATCTTAGATGCAAAGCTCTTAGAAAGAACAGAATGCGTTGCACCACTATCAAACAAAACAAAAGCAGGTTGAGAGTTAACGAGAAAAGTACCAGCGATCACATTCGGGTTCGCCTTAACTTCATTGCGGTTTATCACATAGACCCTTCCATTTACCCCCCTATTGTTGTTGTTGTTGTTGTTGTTGTTGTTGTTGTTGTTGTTGTTGTTGTTGTTGTTGTTGTTGTTGTTGTTCTTGTTCTGCACGGGGTCGGAAGGTGCGGGAAGTTGAGCTTGATTATTCACAGCAGGAGCAGCAGTATTGTTGCGGTTGTTGTTGTTGTAACCCCCATTTCTACGGTAGTTACCACCATTTTCGCGATTACCATTTCCATTTCCATTTCCACCACGATTGAATTTGTTATCGCGGTTCTGACCATTTCCGTTCCTTCCACGACTCCAGCATTCAGAAGCTTTGTGACCAGGCTGGTTGCACTTGTAGCATTGAGGCACATCGCCACGACAGTTCTTGCCAAGATGCGTCTTGTTGCAGCGACTACAAGGCGTATTCCTCCTAGCTAAGATCGTAGGTCTATGGTTGTTCGAGTCACGATTCCTGTTCGCGTTGTGGTTCTGACCACCTTGGTTGTTGTGATTGCCGTTGTTCGGCCTTGGCCTCTTATCTGCGCCACTTGACTGGGAAGAACTCCCTTCGCCACGTTTATGCTTTCCGAGCAATAAATCACGACGATCCACAGCACGCTCTTGGTTCAAGGATTTCTCGTACGATCCTTAGAACGCCAGCGAGTTTCCCATAATAAAACGCTGAATATCCCATTTCAAACCATCCTCGAACCTCTCGACACGTTCAGCTTCGGTCGTCACCAAGTTAGGTGCAAAAGCAGCAAGCTCATTGAACTTTGTCGCGTACTCAGCGACAGATAGCTTCCCTTGATAGATATTCTCGAATTCCCGTTGCTTCTGGCGACAGAAGCTCTAGGATAGAACCTTTCACGCATAGCCTCTTTGAACTTGGTCCACCCGAAATCCTCGGTAGCAAGCAGCTCAGTTCCCATGTCACTCCACCACTTATTAGCCTCACCCTTCAGGTACTACGTGGCGGTGTTGACCTTCATGTTTTCGGGTCTACCAGTCGCCCTAAATAGCTTTTCGAACTCAATAATCCAGTTCTGAAGCTTGGTGGGCTCGGAGCCACCCTCAAACGTTGGAGGTTTGAGTGCATCGAAATCCCTAAAGTTGCGCGTCTCAGGGTTCTGCGCGTTGCTCTCTAGCTGGCGCGCGATATGCTCAACCACATTGGTGAGTCCTACTTCTAGTCTTGCAATTCGGTCGTTGGTTGCCATTATAACAAATCTGAGACATAAAAGAGCAATGGTTTATCACCATTTCAGCAAGTTGGCACGTTCGACCCAAATTGAGGTCTAATTGAGAGATATAGATTATAATTGAAACCAATCTCTTGACATTTAGCAAATAGCATATAAGTTCCAATGATCGACCTTACATTGTAGGTCTAAGCAAAATACTTGCTTTGAATGTTCTCAGTTCTCATGCATAATAGTTTGATATGCAATAACAAAGTACACACGTTGGTCTCACACGATTTATAGGCAATAACATTCACATTTCACACATCGGGGCTTCATACTATTTAGTAGGGCAATAGACAATGACATTTGATTGCATACAATACATGCTTAGCCTTTGGCTCACTTTAATATGATCATGCTCAATGAAAATTTCTCCACAACTCCGACATGGATTTCCCATCATGTCTAGGCAATACGAGATAGCATTATGAAGCTATGAGTCAACCATGCAATTATGTGATAAAACGATCATATAAAACAAATACTCAACGATACCATATAATCAATGAAGTAGTCTTGCAACGAGACAAGTTGCAAGTAAATAATAGTCAAAAATATTTGTTGCCTATGCAACTACACCAACCATAAAAATTTGACCACGCAGGGCCATCACAATAGTTTAAATGTTCAATAAAACTCAAGTAAAACTACTAAATCAATCATCTAGTTCTACTTGACAATAGCACGCATCTTCTTGGCACTAGGGGACTCATCATGGTTGTCCTTCTTTCGAGGCTTCACCTCCTTGGAGGGCGTGTACGGATAGGCATAACCATCGAACTTTTGAGGCATGAAACGCTTCCTAAAATCGTCGGCGTGTTTGCGTTTCCTCGTCCAACAAGTCTCGCACATGTCCTTTGGTGCAGGAACTAGCACGCGGTTGACCTTCCATTCGAACTCGGACAGGCATAACTCAGCTGCAATGCCTTTAAAGCAGAGACACAATCTCGTACCTTCACCATACTTCTTGCCGTGAAGATGACCACTCTTGGAGACCACATCGTCGTACTTCTCCTTGAGTCCCATCCAAGGATGGATGTTAGGTAGACCTGCCAGCAGTAGCTCTACCCATAAGCCTTCATACAGACTCGTGCGGTTCTCGTACTGATAACGCTCGATCGTAGTATAAGCACGTCGTATGTAGATATGTATATCCTCGAGCTCAGCATCAGTAGCAAAGAATGGTTCCACAGGAGGAGACCAATATGCAGAAGGAGTAGGTGCAGCAGCAGTAGGTGCAATGTTGTTGTCGCTCTCAGCACGAACATCCTCCAATTCCGGCATATCATCATCCTTATCCGGTGTGGTATGCTCAGAGGGATCTTCCTCTTCATGCACATATGCAGCAGGTGCGGAAACTGGAGCAGCAATAGGCGCAGGTATGCGCGCGGTTACAGGTGCAGCTATTGGCGCAGGATGCACGGTCTCGCGGCTCGTGGCCATCACGGGCGCGGCGCGGTCTTGCGCGGGTCCGCGGCGTACGTTCGCGTTATTTCTTGTCAATTCACTATCCGATGAAGCAACATACGCGGCAGGTGGTGCACGATGGGCTAAGGCGCGTGTCCCTTGGTGTGCAGTCATCATTCTAGCGGTCTTTCTTGTCCTTACCATCTACAGGTAGACAATCAAACAATGAGAACATTATAAATCTCAAGCAAAGTGATTTCAAATAATTCCTATCTTCTAGGACTACTACGCTCAACGGCTTCAATTATATTTTATTTTTCCCAATATGAAACTAATCTTTATTAATTCATTTATTAAACCTAAGCAACCTTTTTAAACCTAGAGCTCTGATACCATTTGTAACACCCCCGAATTTACAACGATTTCCTGGAAGCTATCGACGTCGCTATCCATGACTCGACACCACTGAACCATCATAAATCCAAAGGCGTTACTGCAACATTTATCACTATGGAGTAAATGCTAAGCAGAAAGAAAGACTAGGTATCAAAAGGAGCTTCTAAGGAACTAATAAATCTAAAACAGTTAATATCAGAGTTATCTATATAGTGAGATAAAACCATTAAACCAAGTTTATTACAACTGGCCTTCAAGGGCAAAACCAAATCCAAAACAAATAAATAAATAAATAAATAATCCCACAATCTAGTCCAACAGTATAGTTCTATAAGCTGACGCCAACTCTAAGCTTCCAAGGTGCACGTCCTCAATCAATCTAAACCTGCACTTTGATTTCCATGACGGAAACAAAAATACAGAAGAAAAGAAAAGAAACAAAAGAGAAACAAAAATCAGATAATTTGAATAAACGTCATCCCTACCCAGTAAAAACATTTCGCAAACCTTACCTGAGGTTTTAGAAGAATCATTGAAATTCATTTGCATACGCACATAAGCAGATAATCAATCATACGCATAACGACATTCTTTTACATACAATTGTTGTATAGTGATCATAAGAAATACGACATAGACAATCCGTCTTGATTAGAGAGATGTAAGAGAGCTTATAAAACAACGATTACCCATACTGTTTATCGAAAATACAATCACGCCATGGACTTAATGACTCTAGTGTGCACACTACCTCTAGTACAATTACACGAGCCTAGAGGACTTAATAAATGGGGAATGATCCGTCCCAGACACACTGTGAGGTTTCCATAAGTAACTTGGGAATCACTCATCCCTTGAACTACACCTTTAGGTGCAATCCCGATTGCTCGACTACTCCTAGGGATCCATTAGGAGTCTTACTCTCATTTAATTCAATTCACATAATTTGCATTGGTTGACATAAGTGGTACTACGAGACCACGACTTACTAATTCATTTCATGCTCTAGACAATGAATAGTAAATAACAACGATAACGATAATTCAATAATGAAGACAAGTAATGTCTAGCCAAATTTCGGCAGCACTTCGGCAGGGTAACACGATAACCAAA
>CM076148.1:21960000-21972500 GCA_038025085.1 Tetragonia tetragonoides | reverse complement strand
CGACAGCGCCCGAGTGGACGCAACAAATCAGCGCCTAGTAGGCGCTTCATGCGGCGTCACGTCGCGTCCGTCTCCGGCACCGCCTCTGTCTCTGGCATAGGGGGCCGGTGCTTGAGCCGAGGTGTCGTGGGTGTCCGGCTATGATGGTGCACGACTTGACACTACTCGGCGCCCGGTAGGCGCTTCATGTCGCGTGGCTTGCCTTCCTTCGCCCACAAGCACTCTCTCAAGCAACTACCCCCTAAAGAGTCTTATAAGGTTTAGTGGTTCTGACAGCAGTAGACATGGACAATGCATAACTTTCATACTAGGGTTTTTGAGAGTTTGGATAATTATTTTCCAAAAGTTCCATCTCAAACTTTGCAAGCATATTATTTAGTTACGGAAAAACATTTTTTTTTTTAATTTTTCACACAAGGTGGCTATTTAATTTAATTTTTAATTAAAAAATAGGCTAAAAAATAGGAAATAAATAGAAATAATATCAGAACAATTACAAAAAAATTGGAAAATATTTTTGAGACCTCACTTTAATATTAGGAATAATTTTGAGACCTCACTCCTCACTCTTGGGGGGTAGGAAATTCCGACCCTCTCCCATGTTTTTCGTGTTCCGGCCCTTACATTAGCATCCCGTAAAAACACAATTACAAGCCTATCATGGACCAAATAACAAACCCTGGGGGCTTCCCATATCCCTTAGGGATGTCCCATGCGATATGGTGTGAAAATATACACCTACGGTCCGGAGCATCTCGGAAGCCAAAAAAACGTGGATTATATCCTTTGATTTTCGGCTTCCCGGGGCCCGGGTGTCATTTTTGCCCAAACATCTCCTAGGGGTCTATCATGACTCTAGGGGACCCCCGGTGCCCTGGGAGGGTCTCCTTGCTTCCCGAAGTCCGATATCACCCATGTCGCCCGTTTTTGGGCCAAAACATTGGCATCACGTAAAACCACCCTTACAAGCCTATCAGGGACCCAATAACCAACCCTAGGGGCCTCCCATGTCCCATAGGGGTCTCCCGTACGATATGGGCCGAAAATATTAACGTCGAAAACTTTGCGTAAAATGACCCAGAACACGTCCCCTAGATCATTCTCGGGGCCCGGTTGCCGTTTTCGCCCGAAATTTCTTCGGGGACTCTATTATGGCCCTAGGGTACCCCCGGTGCCCCGGGAGGGTCACCATGATTCCCGAAGTCAGATATCACCCATGTCGCCCGTTTTTGGGCGAAAACATTGGCATCGCAAGGCACAAAAATGTTCAGAGTGTACCAAAAAATGAAAAAGGTGAGGAAAGTGCTAAAAAAGCTAAATAGTAATGAATTCACAGACATCCTGGCACAAGCAGATACAGCCAGGATAGCCATGACTCAAGCACAGATTGAAGCAAACAATGAGCCACTAAATGAGTCAAGGCAACAGAGAGAATCACAGACCAGGAAAAAATACAATGAGGTCAACATGGCAGCTGAAAACTTCCTACAGCAGAAAAGCAAGGCAAAGTGGATTCAATTAGGGGATGGAAACAATCAATTCTTCCATGCACTTATGAAGCAAATAAGGAATAACAACAGAATTCAATCCATCAGGACACAGCAGGGTACCCTTTTGGAGGATCAGAATCTGGTTATGCAAGAATTTGTAAACTTCTACAAGGATATTCTGGGGGTAAGAGGGGTCAGAACAAGAAAAGCTGAAGACAGATACTTCCAAGCAGGTCACAGACTAGACATCCACCAACAAATGAACCTCATAGCCCCTGTGAATACAGAAGAGGTGAGAAAGGCAATGTTTGCAATTGATTGCAATAAAAGCCCGGGACCTAATGGCTTTGGATCAGGGTTCTTCAAAGAAGCGTGGCCCATTGTAGGGGAAGAAGTAACTGGAGCTATAATTGATTTTTTTGAATCATCTAGAATGCTCAAGGAGGTAAATGCTACAAACATATGCCTTGTACAGAAGATACAAAACCCAGAAAAGGCATCAGATTTCAGACCAATAGCCTGCTTTAATACAATATACAAGTGCATAGCCAAGATCTTGTGTGGGAGACTGGCAGTAGTCCTCCCTGAGCTAGTGTCTGTCAACCAGGGAGCCTTTGTTGCACAGAGGTCCATTGTCAACAACATCATGATTTGTCAGGACCTTATTAAGCATTATAACAGGAAACAATCGTCTCCTAGATGCTTAATGAAGATAGACATAAGGAAGGCATATGACACAATTCATTGGGGATTTGTGAAGGAAATGCTGCAAGGGTATGGATTCCCTGTAAAATTCAGTGGTTGGATACTTCAGTGCATCAAAACAGCAAGCTTCAGTATTAATATAAATGGGGAAACACATGGACACTTTATTGCTAAACGTGGCATCAGACAAGGTGACCCCATCTCCCCATTAATATTTGTACTGGTAATGGAATATTTGTCAAGAAACCTGAAAATAGCATGCATGGACAAGACCTTCAGCTGGCACCCCATGTGCAAAGAGCTAGCACTAAGTCATCTGTGTTTTGCAGATGACTTAATGTGCTTCTGTAAAGCAGACACAGCATCTGTGAGCATAATGATGAACATCATAAATCATTTCTCAAAAGCAACAGGCCTGTATGCAAACAAGGAGAAATCAAACATTTACATAGCAGGGGTGGATGAACAAAGGAAAAATGCACTATTACAGCTCTCAGGCTTCAGAGAGGGTACCTTGCCCATGAGATACCTAGGGGTCCCACTGTCCCCTTCAAAATGGAGCAAAATAGATTGTGAATGTCTGGTGGATAAAATGTCAAAGAAGTTGCAAATTTGGGCTTCAAGGAACCTTTCATATGCAGGAAGAGTCCAACTAATAAACTCTGTTTTATTCTCCATTCATGTATACTGGTCTAGTATCTTCATAATGCCAACTGGAGTACTGAAAAGTGTGGAGCAAAAGTGTAGTTTTTTTCTTGTGGGGGACAACTGAGCAGAAAGACAAGACAAGCTTGGTGGAGTGGGATATGGTATGTAGACCAAGAAACAATGGAGGACTTAATGTCAAGAACTGCAAATGGTTCAATATAGCCCTGAATGGCAAGCATATCTGGGATATTGCAACAAAAAATGACACTCTGTGGGTGAGATGGATCAATGGGGTGTACCTGAAAGGTGTTAACATCTGGAATTATGCTCCAGTATGGGGCACCAGCTGGTACTGGAACAAACTGAACAAGATCAAAAGCTACTTCCAGGGGCAATACACAGCAAGGGGGGTTTGGAAATTTAGTTCTGATGGTATATACTCTGCTGGAAGTGGATACAAAATGCTACAGGGTAACATGACAAAATGCAGGCATGCAGATTTGATATGGGGAAAGATATCCATGCCTAGACATAGCTTTTGCCTATGGCTAGCCCAAATGGATAGACTGTTAACAAAGGACAGACTACAGAGAATGGGATTTCTGAATGGGGATGCTTTGTGCTACCTGTGCAAGCAGGAACCAGAGGAACACAACCACCTGTTCTTCAAATGCAAAGTGTCAGCTGCAATCCTGGAACAGTTAAGGGCATGGTTACAAATCTCAGCAACAGCAAGTACAATCCAGGGGATGTTTAACTGGATCAGCAGGCAGAAATGCTCGAGACTCAGAAAGGAAATATATGCATCAGGGTTAGCAGCAGCAGTATACTGGGTGTGGAGATGTAGGAATACCCACTATGCTGGCAAAGGCAATATACCAGTTCCGCAGATCATACTACAGGTTCAGCAAGCAGTCAGATGCAGAATTCAACAATGCTGCAACAGCAAAAGGAAGATCTCCAGTAGGGACAAGAGCTGGATAGGGGAAATATAGACTGAAGTTAGAAGATTATGCAGCAGGGTCCAGCAGTTCAGAAATACAAAAGATTCAGCAGGGGATCAGCAGCAGGCTGCTGAAGATAGACAGAATGAGGGATCAAAGAATATGCACCAGACCTGAAAGGCCAGGAAACAGCTGTCTCCGGAAGGAGTCAGTAGCAGGTTGCTGTGGATCAGTGAAGAACAAAGCAGCAGGTTTCTGAAAACAAGCAGGAATCAGGCAGCAGAGCCCTGCAGGGGATCTGAGTGAGTAATGGAACAGACTGCAGCAGAGCTGAAAAGCTAGAAGAATAATGTTTTAGCTTATTATGTATTTGTATTTTTGTTGTAAGTCAGGAAATGATTTTGTATTTTGTATGTACTTATAGATATAGTTTGTAAGGTACTAAAGGGATGTAGAAAAAAGGAACCCTACCTAGTAGGTGGCCTTGGATCTGCACTGCCTATGGGCTGTAATCGTGTTACTTTACAATGAGCAATAATACAATTCTGACTTGCACCAAAAAAAACATTGGCATCGCGTAAAACCACCCTTACAGGCCTATCAGGGACCCAATAACCGACCCTAGGAGCCTCCCACGTCCCATAGGGGTCTCCCGAACGATATGGGCCAAAAATATTAACGTCGAAAACTTTGCTTAAAATGGCCCAGAACACGTCCCCTAGAGCATTCCCGTGGCCCGGTTGCCATTTTCGCGTTAAGTTTTTTCGGGGACTCTATTACGGTCCTAGGGGACCCCCGGTGCCCCAAGAGCGTCACCTTGATTCCCGAACTCAGATATCACCCATGTCGCCCGTTTTTGGGCCACAACATTTGCATCGCATTGGCATCTCAAACGCCTGTTAGGCGCTGTTTCTCTCTCTAGAATATGCTCTCTCCTCTCTCCTCTTCACAGCTCGTTTTCCATTAACGAAGCTTTGACTTTTAATGGGGAAAAAGGACAAAGCTAAGAAAGGGACTGAAACAAATGGCGATGATGAAGTAAGATCCATGGCACCTCCAAGTCCCATAAAAATCACGAACCCTAGGCAATGTAACAGTAGCGAGAGACCCAACCTTGATAGAGTTGTTCGTAACCTCACTAATGAATTAGAAGCACTTGAAATCATGAGCCCTGAAGTGCAACCTGAAACTGCTCAGCAATTGGAGATGGCTAGAGAGAAGATTAATTCATGGCTCTCAAAGATGAAGGATAGAGCTAAAACCCATTTCTCATGGGAAGATGATGTTGAGCAACACGAAGCTGAAAAGCATCAGGACCCCCCTGGAATAGGTAATACCTCGGCTTGGGACAAATTTGATATTACTAAGATGCGTAATGCTTGTTTTCAATTGGAATTCATTGAACCTGTGATGCATGAGGGTCAGCCAGTTGGTGAAATTAAAATTACGGACATATAACCTGAAATAAGCTACTGGAATCAAGCAGTAGTATGCTATGTTATGGGTGCTAGGCCACCTATCAATGTGTTCAGTGGGTTTTTAAGAAGAAATTGGGGGAAAAAGGGTATGAAGAAAATAGCCATGATGAATAATGGTTTAGTTTTGGTATGATTTCATTCATTAGAACAGATGGATGCTGTTTTGCAAGAAGGTGTGTACCATTTTGACAACAAACCAGTAATTGTAAGGCCATTGTCTGAACATGTGGACTATGCAAGGGAGGAGCTCACTTCTGTCCCTATATGGGTCAAGTTTCCAGGGCTTGATGTGAAATACTGGAATGCTGTGGGTCTAAGCAAAATTTCAAGTCTCATTGGTAGGCCAATGATGGAAGATAAGAATACTGAGCTCAAGGTTGGAATACATTTATGCTAGGGTGTTGATAGAGGTGGAAATTGATGGGAAATATCCAGACAAGGTGTTGTTCAAGAATGAGAAGGGCAACATTATGGAGCAGGTTGTGGAATATGATTGGAAGCCTACAATATGCAATTACTGTAAGCAATATGGGCATACTAAGGAAGTATGCCGGAAGAAGAAGAAGGTAACTGAACCTGTTGCTCAAGCCACACAACCAGTACAGACTACCAATCTTGTACCAGTAGCAGCACCCAGGGATCAGCAATGGCATAATGCAGACAGGGGCAGGGGGGAAATGAGGAATGCAGGAAGAGGAAGATTTGGTGGTGGAAGGGGGTTTTACAAGCCTAGGTTCCAGCCAAGAAATACAGTACCAAATATGCACAATCAGTTTGAACTGTTGCAAATAACTGAGCAGCAAGAGATGCAGGAGACACAAGAACCTACTGCAGAACCAGAGGTGCTAGAGATATTGCAGAATGGAATGGTGCCACAACATGGTATGTCCCTTGTACCATAAGTTGGTAATGGATAGAGTCATTGTGTGGAATGTAAGAGGGCTTAATGGCCCTAATAAGCAAAGAGATGTTGCTCTCTTTTGCACAAAAAATAATTGTGGTTTTGTGGTTTTTTTAGAAACTAAAATCAGAAAAGTTAACTATGAAAAATGCAAAAAAAAGCTTCATGTGTGAGTGGAATTCCTTCATAAGCCATGATAAGCATCATTTGGGGAGAATATGGATTAGGTGGTTACCTAATGTTTTCCATGTTAATATCATTCAATCCACTGCACAAATGGTAGTAGTGTCAGTTTGTCACAGGGAAAGTAAAAAAGAATTTGTTGTTAGTGTTGTGTATGGGCTGAATGAGAAAGAGGAGGGGGTGCAGCTATGGGATGATCTGAAGGATTATGCAGTAAATTGCCAACTCCCTTGGCTTGTTACTGGAGATTTCAATAATGTTTTGCAGACTAGAGATAGGCAAGGAGGAGTTCCTGTGACCATGGCTGAGATTCAGGATTTTAAAAGCTGCATGAATAACTATTTTCTTACTGAGATTAGCTGGTTTGGCTGTAAATATACTTGGAATAAAAGGCATGAAAAGGGGGGGACAGTATACTCCAAAATTGACTGGACTTTTGCAAATAGTCATTGGATTCAGACTTTTGATCAGTGCACTGTGCAGCATCACCCTGAAGGGGTTTCAGATCACTCCCCAATGTGTCTCACACTTTTGAAAAGTAGTGAGAGGAAAAAACACCATTTAGATTTTTTAATATGTGGAGCCTCCACTCTGAATTCCAAGATACTGTCCAGCAAGCTTGGGTTTTCAGAACACAAGGCACAAAAATTTATCAGTTGTACCAGAAAATGAAAAAAAGTGAGGAATGTGCTGAAAAGGCTGAATAGGGATGAATTTGGGGATATCCTAGTTCAGGCAGACATTGCAAAAGAAAAGATGATGCAAGCACAAATTAAAGCTAACAGGGATCCCTTGAATGAGGAAATGCAAATGGAAGAATTACAGGCTAGAAAGGTGTTTAATGCTTTAAATATGGCTGCTGAAAATTTCTTGCAACAGAAGAGTAAGGTGAAATGGGTGCAATTAGGAGATGGAAATACTCAATATTTTCATTGTGTCATGAAGCAAAGAAGACAACAGAATAGAATTTTTTCCTTGTAGACACAAGAGGGGATATTGCTGGAGGATCAGAGTCAGATAATGGAGGAATTTTTGAGGTTCAGGAAGAATATGTTGGGTGTTGCTGGTACAAGGGAGATGTGTGCAAACAGATGCTTTTTCTCAGCTGGCCACATGCTGGATATTCATCAGCAGATGGGATTGATTAAACCAGTTACTGCAGAAGAAGTCAAAAAAGCAATGTTTGATATTGATTGCAACAAGAGTCCAGGCCCAGATGGTTTTGCATCTGGTTTCTACAAAGAAGCCTGGCAAGTGGTGGGAGATGAGGTTGTTGAGGTAGTTTTGGACTTGTTTGAGTCTTCCAAAATGCTTAATGTGGTTAATGCTACAATTTTATGCCTAATACAGAAGAGACCTGACCCTGAGAAAGCTTCTGATTTCAGGCCAATAGCATGTTGCAACACATTATACAAGTGCATATCAAAAATCCTTTCCAATAGACTGGCAAAAGTATTACCTGCTCTGGTGGCTATGAATCAAGGAGCCTTTGTGGACCAAACATCTATTGTGCAAATATAATGATCTGTCAAGACCTTATTAAGCACTACAGAAGAAAGCAATCCTCACCTAGATGCTTGATGAAGATTTACCTAAGAAAGGCATATGACACCATATATTGGGGTTTTATTAAAGAAATGCTGCAAGGTTATGGGTTTCCTGAAAAGTTTACTAGATGGCTGATGGAATGCATTCAGACTGCAAGCTTCAGTATAAATGTGAATGGAGAGAATCATGGTTATTTTGTGGCAAAGCATGGCATTAGGCAAGGGGACCCTGTCTCTCCTCTTATCTTTGTGTTGGTAATGGAATTTTTGTCCAGAATCTTGAAGACTGCTAGTTTGGACTCTGATTTTAAATGGCATCCTATGTGCAAAGAGCTTGCTTTGAATCATCTGTGCTTTGCAGATGATTTAATGTGCTTTTGTAAAGCTGATTATGCCTCTGTGTCTATTTTGATGGAGAGCCTGAATTATTTTGCAAAGGTGACAGGCTTGCATGCTAACAAAGAGAAGTCCAATATCTACATTGCTGGGGTGTCTGAAGATACAAAAAGGGGTCTGCTGCAACTTTCTGGTTTTAATGAGGGGATGATGCCTATGAGATATTTGGGGGTTCCCTTATCCCCTACAAAATGGAGCAAAATTGATTGTGAGTTTTTAGTTGATAAAATGACCAAAAGACTGCAGATTTGGGCTTCAAAAAATCTATCATATGCTGGGAGAACTCAACTGATCAACTCTGTATTGCTGTCCATCCATGTGTACTGGTCTAGCATCTTCATCATGCCTGCAAGAGTGATCAAACAGATAGAACAAAAATGCAGAATGTTCTTATGGGGGAGCACTGATCAGCAGCACAAGACAAGCTTGGTTGCATGGGATGTAGTGTGCAGACCAAGAAAATATGGTGACCTCAATTTTAAGAACTATAAATGGTTTAATATTGCTCTCAATGGGAAGCATATCTGGGATATAGCCATAAAGAAAGACACAATTTGGGTAAAATGGTAAATGGGATATATTTAGAGGGGCAAAATTTCTGGGAGTACTATCCTGTATGGGGCAGCAGCTGGTATTGGAGAAAGCTTAATAAAGTAAAAGCTCTTTTCTGTAGCTTTTACAGAGATGGGAAGGTGTGGAAGGGGAATAAGGATGGTGTGTACACAGCTGCAAATGATTACAATGTCCTATCAGGGGCTATGCCTAAATGCAGGCATGAAAACTTGATATGGGGGAGAATTTCTATGCCAAGACATAGCTTCTGCCTATGGCTTGCTCACAAGGGGAGACTGCTCACCAATGATAGAATGCAGAAAATGAATTTCTTGTGTGGTGATACTACCTGCTATCTGTGCAACAGTGGGGTAGAAGATCATTGTCATTTATACTTCCACTGTCTGAAGTCTGCAGGAATTCTGGAAAAAGTAAAAGATTGGCTCCAAATATCAGCAAAAGCAACAACAGTACAGGGGATTCTGAACTGGCTCAGTAGGTAGAAAATCACCAGGTTCAGGAGGGATGTCCATGCTGCAGCTACAGCAGCCACTGTGTACTGGATTTGGAAATGCAGAAATCTAAAGAGTTTTGAAGGAGCAGTGCTTTCACCTGGATTCATATTGCAGCAGATTCAGACTGAAGTCAGAGTTAGAATGCAGGGATACAATGCAAGGAAAATAACACAGAAGGACAAGACTTGGATGATGGAGCTAGAAAGCTGTTTTTAGTGTCTATAAATGTGATGGTCTGTGCTTGTTTGTGTTCTAATTAGCTGATGATGTTTCAGTCTAGCTGATGTAGCTTTGTTTGGTTCTGTTTTGAGTTGTAATTGGGTTTTAGTCAGGTTTTAAGGGATGTAGACATGGGGGAACCCTACCTAGTAGCTGACCTCTAGCTCTACATTGCCTATTAGGTTGTAAATTATGCTTTTTTACAGCTTCATTAATGCAATTTCTACCATTTGCACCAACAAAACATTGGCATCGCGTAAAACCGCCCTTACAAGCCGATCAGGGACCCAATAACCGACCCTAGGGGCCTCCCATGTCCCATAGGGGTCTCCCATACGATGTGGGCCGAAAATATTAACGTCGAAAAGTTTGCGTAAAATGGCCCAGAACACGTCCCCTAGAGCATTCCCGGGGCCCGGTTGCGTTTTTGCCCGAAATTTTTTCGGGGACTCCATTATGGCGCTAGAGGACCCCCGGTGCCCCGGGAGGGTCACGTTGAATCCCGAACATAGATATCACCCATGTCGCCCGTTTTTGGGCCAAAACATTGGCATCGCAATCACCTTTTCTTCACATGTAACATGGCTGCAGATGTTTTACAACAAGTGAGAAGCTGGCTACAGATTACATCAAGAACAAACACAATTCAGAGCTTGCTGAACTGGATAAGTAGGCAGAAATGCTCAAATTTCAGGAAGGAAGTATATGCAGCTGGGCTAGCAGCAGCTGTATACTGGCTGTGGAGAAGCAGAAATATTAAACATTTTGTGGGAAACACTCTTTCTGTGATGCAGATCATGCAGCAGATTCAACAACCAGTGAGGATCAGAATACAACAGTGCAGCAGACTGAGAAAAATCAACAGCAAAGACAAAAAATGGGTAGAGAGAATTTAAGTGCTCTTGTACCACAGTAGACTCAGGCAAAAAGACAGGACTGCACCAGATGAGCAACCAGCAGAGGCAGCAGGTCATCAGTGCATGTGTTGGGCATCAAGTCAGCAAACAGCAGGAGGAAGACAGCAAGGTTATGCAGCAGGTTACAGCAGGGGAATCAAAACCAGTGGGCAGAAGCTAGACTCAACAGCATGTCAGAATCAGAATACATCAACTCCTGGAAGTTTTGGTTGTAATATTTTTAGATATAAATGTTTTTGTATTTTGCTGTAAGTCAGAAATAATTTTTGCAAATTGTAATGTTTACAGAGATGGTGGGAAACAATTTTTGCAAATTGTAATGTTTACAGAGAGGGTGAACCATTGTCTGTAGTGAGTTGCACCAGATTGAAGGGATGTAAGGTAGTAAAGGGATGTAGCAAAAAGGAACCCTACCTAGTAGGTGGCCTTGGATTTACATTGCCTAAGGACTGTAATCTTGTTACATTACAGAGAGCAATAATACAATTTCTGACTTGCACCAAAAAAAACATTGGCATCGCGTAAAACCGCCCTTACAAGCCTATCAGGGACCCAATAAACGACCCTAGGGGCCTCCCATGTCCAACAGGAGTCTCTCGTACGATATGGGCCAAAAATATTAACGTCGAAAACTTTGCGTAAAATGGCCCAGAACACGTCCCCTAGAGCATTCAGGGGGCCGGGTAGCCGTTTTTGCCTGATATTTTATCGGGGACTCTATTATGGCCCTAGGGGACCCCCGATGCCCCGGGAGGGTCACCTTGATTCCCGAACTCAGACATCACCCACGTCGCCAGTTTTTGGGCCAAAACATTGGCATCGCGTAAACCCGCCCTTACAAGCCTATCAGGGACCCAACAACCGACCCTAGGAGCCTCCCATGTGCCATATGAGGTCTCCCGTACGATACGGGCCGAAAATATTAACGTCGAAAACGTTGGGTAAAATGGGCCAGAACACGTCCCCTAGAGCATTCCCGGGGCTTGTTGCCGTTTTCGCCCGAAATTTTTCCGGGGACTCTATTATGGCCCTAGGGGACCCTCGGTGCCCCGGGAGGGTCACCTTGATTCCCGAACACAGATATCACCCACGTCGCCCGTTTTTGGGGCAAAACATTGGCATCGCGTAAAACCGCCCTTACAAGCCTATCAGGGACCCAATAACCGACCCTAGGGGCCTCCCATGTCCCATAGGAGTCTCCCGTACGATATGGACCGAAAATATTAACGTCGAAAACTTTGCGTAAAATGGCCCAGAACACGTCCCCTAGAGCATTCCCGGGGCCCGGTTGCCGTTTTCGCCCGAAATTGTTTCGGGGACTCTGTTATGGCCCTAGGGGACCCCCGGTGCCCCGGGAGGGTCACCTTGATTCCCAAACTCAGATATCACCCATGTCGCCCGTTTTTGGGCCAAAACATTGGCATCGCGTAAAACCACCCTTACAAGCCTATCAGGGACCCAATAACCGACCCTAGGGGCCTCCCATGTCCCATAGGGGTCTCCCGTACGATATGGGCCGAAAATATTAACGTCGAAAACTTTGCGTAAAATGCCCCAGAACACGTCCCCTAGAGCATTCCCGGGGCCCGTTTGCCGTTTTTGCCTGAAACTTTTTCGGGGACTCTATTATGGCCCAAGGGGACTCCCGGTGCCCCAGGAGGGTCACCTGGATTCCCGAAATAAGATATCACCCATGTCGCCCGTTTTTCGGACAAAACATTGGCATCGCGTAAAACTGCCCTTACAAGCCTATCAGGGACCCAATAACCGACCCTAGGGGCGTCCCATGTCCCATAGGGGTCTCCCATACGATATGGGATGAAATTATTAACGTCGAAAACTTTGCATAAAATGGCCCAAAACACGTACCCTAGAGCATTCCCGGGGCATGGGTGCTCACGGGGCCCTGTCATGGTGTTGCGTCGTTGGGTCATGGTGCTGCAACGCATGGGTCATGGTGTTGCATCGTGTTGCATCGCATGGGTCATGGTGCTGCATCGTGTTG
>CM076148.1:21940000-21955000 GCA_038025085.1 Tetragonia tetragonoides | reverse complement strand
TTTCTACATTATGACTACTTAGAAAATAAACAGTTAAGCAAGCAATTTAATTTGAGCCCTCAGGAATTTGTACCTGAACTGTAGGCTCTGTGTTTTGAACTGAGGGTGAGGGGTTGTTTATATAAGCGTGGAAAAGTAGGGTTAGACGGCTGAAAAGGAGCTAAAAAATGGAACGGGCTGGAAAAATGAGCCGGGCCCGAAGGAAAAGCCGCTGGCCTAGGTCGCTAGCGGCCCTGAGACATTCTCCAGGGCCGCTGACGGCTGTCAGCAGCCAACTGGATGACGTCATAATGACGTCATCCAGCCTGTCTTTATCTTCCGGGGAATTTTTAATGATCCGAAAGATATGAAAAGACTGTTTTGCCCTTCAGTGGTGAAAGACAATTTTACCCCTATATCGCAACTTGGCAACCGGGGGTCGGAATGAGGCATGAGAAGTGTCGTTGGAAAGCTCTTGAACGGGGCTTTTGGACGGAATGAAATAAAGGAGTGTTTGGAGAAAAACATGAGACCTTATTTTAAACTATTAAAGCAAAATAGCAGTTCAAGACACAATGAAAGGTTAATAGTAGCAGGATAGATGGCCTAAACGTCTGCTGGGGACCTGTATTCAGAGTGAATGAAAAAGTTAGTAATACTTTCAGAATGATCAACATAGAGTGCTTCGACAAACAATGACTAAACACCACTCGGTGAATGTCGAGATTTCGTCTCTTTTCAAAAAACGAAAAAGTCAACAAGACAGCGCGATTAAAAATAACGGCTGCAAAAATGGTTTATAACATGGGAGTGAATAGTATTGATGCTTTATCTAGCAAACAGTGACTAAGCACTACTCGGCGAATGCCGAGATTTTGTCCCTGCATAAGAAACGAAAAGGTCAACGAGATAGCGCGATCAAAATGACGGCTGGAAAATGGTTAAAACATATGAACAATTTAAATGCAATAGGTTAAGCAATCATTGTCTGAATCATATAAAAACAATGGACAGTATAACCGCTATAGGCGATCATTGACTGACGCATATAAAATAATAGACAGTATAACCACAACAATTTAAGCGATCATTGACTGAAGCATATATAAAAAATTTCTGATTTTAAAGAGGGATAGTTTAACCGCAATAGTTTAAGCGATCATTGACTAATCCTAAAAATTTGTAACTTTGCAGAGGGATAGTGTAACCGTAATAACTTTAGCAATCATGGACTAACCCCAAAAATTTGTAACCTTGTAGAGGGATAGTTCAACCGCAATAACTTTAGCGATCATTGACTAACCCCCAAAATTTGTAGTGTCGAGTTGCTTAACAGGTGTCGTTGAAAATTTCGGGCTTATGAATAAATCGGGCGCTCCGGGTCGTGAGTCGTCGCCGTGTAGATCCGAGTTTCAGTACCTGGGACCTGCAAAAATAAACGGGTTAGTTTTACCTATAAATAGTTGGTACCGTAAAATGGGCCAACTGTTTGAATTTGAATTTGTGGGCCCGAGGGCTTTGCTCCCGCACGTTTGATACTGAGATTGCCGCAAGACGAACTGTAATAATGAACTCTGGACTTGGAAAGAGGCATTGTGTCAGCTTGTGGGCCCATGCTGCAGGTTTGCAGGGCCGCTAGCGGCCCAGGCCACCGCCGCTAACGGCGCTGGGCTTGAGCCAAAGAAAAGCGCTTCGGCGCTTTCTCTCTCCTCTTTTCGAGTTTTTTGCTTCTTCCTCACGGAGCCATTGTCGAGAGCGAAGGTTGAAGGTCCTCCATTGTTGACTGCTTGAGGCAAGTCGGTTCTTGTCTGTTTTCTTCGGTTTTTGTCTTGAACTTGTTTATCTTTCCGCCTAGTTGCTGAATTTGGGGTTGCATTGCTGAATGGGTGCTTGTAGCTTGTGAATCTGAAACTTTTATTTTCTCATTTGTAGAGAGAGAAAACTCTATTGTGTTCTCATGGCTCCCGTAGACAAAGGGAAGCGTCCTATGTGCGATGAGGACTATGACCGGAGCCTTTTCCGCACCGGGTTGCCTTCTACCCGAAAGCCGCCGACCTGTCATGCGGATGGGGCTCGACTGCACCAGGATTCGCTCATGCGGTTAGACTGGCGCCGGCCAGGCGTCTGGAACCGCAGTGTTCTGTTGCCTACTAGACAGAGTCATTTATCTGACCCAGAGCTGGTACGTTTTCTGACTCAACTTTTTTGTGTTCAGTATATTTGAACTGAAAATTGGAACTGTTAGTGCTTCGGCACACGAACAAATTGGGATTTGTACTGGATTGGTGATTAGCTGTATATAATTTGTGGTGAAATTTATTTTAGCTGTATTTGTGGTGTATTGGGTATTTGAGAAAATTTTGTTGGCTTGGCGAGGGTGTTGGGGTTATGCTGCAGGCTCATGGGACTACTTCCCATTGGTCTATGCTGTTGGGTACTTTTTCGGAGAGGGCTAGGAATTTGGTACTGGACTAAGGTCTCGCTGATTTTTTACTGTTATTCCTGCCTGTCACTCGGGGGATTCTAGGATTGTCGCCCGGCGTTTACTGGAGAGGTTTTGGGATTCTACCAAACACCTTCCATACACCTGTGTGAGAGATGTTTCCTACCCCTTATCAGTTTGCTGTGCTGACGGGGTTATCTTTTAGAGGGCGTCGTATCCAGTATGATGCGGGTTATTGGCGACAGAGTGACACCTTGTCGGAACTTTACGGGCCTGTATATGCCCATTTTGACCAGGATCGGGTTTCTTTGGCGCGGTTGTGGGAGGCTGCATCTGCGCAGGGGCTCACCAAAGAGCAGAGGGCTCGCAACTTCCTGGCTTGCTTGCTGGGGTCGACGATCTTTGCTCAGAGCGTGTGTCAAGTCGGTTTCTTGACATGCTTAGAGGATTTGACCAAGGTGCGTGAGTACAACCTTGGTGGAGCCGCTGATGCTTCTTTTGTGAAGTGGTGCCGTCGGGCTTGTAGGCCTAAGGAGATGAGTGAGCGGACATCTATCAGGGGCCCATGGAGGATTTTAGAGGTAGACTATCTCTTTTTTTTTTTGTTTACTCCTCTCTTTTTGCCTATGTCTTCAACTAGCGAAGTCACCTTTGCTTGTGTATTTCTTTGTGTGGCACTTGTGGTTCTTTGAGTATTTTCCAGCCTTCGGCCCTCATCGTCCTGGCTTGAGGATGTTTCCTTTTGATTCACGATGAGTCGGTAGGGACACTCATCCGTTCACTTCCCTGGAGCATTTTAGGGCCACCTTTGTGAGCCATGCTGTGTCCACGGCAGGTTGTTTGGTGATCTGTACGTTCTGTTTGTTCATTTTGTGTAAATTAATTTTGATTAATAATTTGCAGGTTTCATGGTCCGCCTTTGATGAGATTCCTGTGGTTCCTCCCCATATTACCCTAGAGTCTTTTAGGGTATCTTCTCTACGAGTGGTCTTCAAGGGGCCATTCGGCTTTGTATGGTATCTGGGAGATCTCTTGACTCGGTTGGTCTATCCTTCCTTGTGTACTCACCTTGTTCCGGAGGATCCTCCTTTGACCATGTTTTACCTGCGCGGCTTGAGTGTGCGGGACCTGGGCGTTTTGATCCGTGGTAGGGCGGCGCAAGAGTTTATTGTACCGGAGGTCGTTGGCTTGGGCCAGACGGTAATGTATCTGGCCTATTGCTTGCATCGCCTGATGCCGGAACTTACTTCTGAGGTAAGAAATTTGTCTGTATTTTTAAGTTGTTTGTTCAATATACTGACTTATTGTGTCTTGTAGGCGGATCGTCTAGCTCTTCCGGGCCCTAGAAGGTCTCGTTCTAGAGCTCCTCGGGGTCAGCCCCCAAGTGTCACCTTGCCAACCAATGAGGTGAGGTATCTAGGAGAGAGTGGGGGGCGCATAGTGGAGGAGCTCCCTCTCGATATTGCTGATGGAGAGGCGGTGGAGGGCCTACCCTTGCCCGATGGTTGCACGGGGGTGAGTTATCTCTCTTTTTTTGTCTCTCTCTCATACTTGTGTATGTTTTGAGTTTCCAACTCTATTTTGTGGCTCTCTCTCTCTTTTGAAGTTGAACCAGGAGCAGACTTCTCACATCTTCAAGCTTATTCACCTGTTGAAGAAAGAAAATGGTCGGGCGATGGGCAAGGGGAAGAGTTCTCGGTCCAAGACTACTGATGTAAGTATATTCTCTTCTTCCTTTGTTTTAGCTAAGTGAAGTGCTTAACTTAACATTTTTGATCACCTGAAGATGTCTCAGTCTTTATCTTCAGTAGGACTATGCCACTCTTCTGCAGCGAGGAGACCATCCATTGCTCGTTCTCCTCCTTTGGTGGTGACCGGGCCTCCTGTTGATGAGGCGCCCGGACCTTCTGTCCCGTATATTCCGGAGATATTTTCTCTTGTTGATTTCCGGCCCTCCTTTGATTGTTTGCCTGCCGCTACGCCCTCGGCTGGACATTGCGCGAACGCCCCTGGGTGGGATATGTCATATGCTGGGCCTTCTCATCCGGATGCTGCTGTGGATTTTGCTAGTCAGGCCACAACGAGCTTATTTGCCTCGGGGTTTCCGGCAGGTACCCCTCTGCGGGCTCCAGCGTATGATGGACGGGACATGAGGCCCGAGAACAGTAGGTCGATATATAGCTCTTCTTTCCCTTTCTCGACCGAAAACTACGGTCAAGGGCCATCAGTTGATGATGAGGCCGGCAGTGACGATTCCAGTTGAACGATGCTGGGCCACCTTGTGAACATTGGTTTTTGAACTTTGAACTCTGTTTTGGGTGTAACACACACAAATTTTTTTGATATGCATGAACATGTTATGATGACTCAATTATGCCCGTCTGAACAAAGCTATAATTTTAGGGGATAGTAAAGGGAAAAAATTAAAAAAAGCAGGTAAAACCCAAAATTTTACACATATTATACCCCCTAAAAAAATAGGAAATAATAAAAAAAATGAAAAAGACAAATCTAAGAGAGTCTCGGGCTTTGCCCGCGCGGGTGCTAAAAAACTGGACTGAAATTGGGTCGTCTGGATCAGAAATACGGACCGGAGCAGAAAGAAAATCGAACTGGGCCAGGGTCTGGGCCGCCAGCGGCGCTGACCGGTCCTGCTGACAGCCCTTTTTTGTGCTTTTTCGACCCACATTCTTGCCTATAAATAGGATATTCAGGGTGCTTGATGTTGTACCACTTTTTATATCCCTTTAGCTCTCCCAAACTTCTCCAATTTTCTGCCATGGTGAAACCCTTTGAACATCTGTTCGATGCTTGGTGTAAAAATCTGACCGTAGAAGATAAACTTGAACTAGCTCCGTTTCATGTTTCTACCCTGCTAAACTTAAAACCAACCAAAATAGTGTGGCCCCTTCTTCGGTGCGCTTTGAATTATTGGGATCCCGACTCGCATGTTTTCCGGTTTGGTAATTCTGAATTATGCCCTTTGGTTGAGGAATTTGCTGCTATCACTAATATTCCTGATGTTCTTCCCCCAGCTGTGCCTTATGTGAGAGATGGTTTTCGGGATTTATACAAAAAATCCTTGGGCTTGTCATCTGCAGAAGCTAAAAACATGGTGCTTGGTGCTGATGTGGATTTGGTTCAACTTTACGAAAAATTCGCTATCTCTTCTGAAAAAGGTGCCATATTCAGACGTTGCCGTCGACAGGCTTTCGTACTGTGCCTGTTAAACCTTCTGTTGTTTGTTAATGCAGAATCTTCAAACATGGGTAGAGCCTCGTTGCTGCGTGTGATTAATCAAATGGTTGAAGGCCATTCTCCCTTACATCTGGTCCTAGGAGAAACCTTAATTGGGCTCGACAGGTTGAAAGCATCTCCTAACCAAGCTTTTTCGGGCAGCCCCCTACTGCTTCAAATCTGGTTATGTGAGCATCTGAGGCTGATAGAGTCGCCGGATAATCTGATTATCGGTGTTCCTCGGACTTGGTCAAAGAAGACTTATACTGCTGCTAGCTTTCTGGTGAGGAAAAGGCTATATTCCGAAAAGTCCCTGGCTGAATGGGATGCCTTTTTCAAGGCGGGACCTATCATCCGTTGGCATGTGTTCTGGTGGAGTTTGACTTTTTTAGTGGCTTGTGACGACTTGATCCTCCATACTACCATACTAGGTTTGTACAGGACTACTTTCTTCTTTTCCTGTAGGGTCATGAGGCAATATGGTTTGAGGCAGGTGATTCCACGCTAGGAGACTACAAGACCAAAATTCATAGCCTTAACCACTGAATTTGCTGCAGAGTGGGGAAAGTATTGCTGTAGCCGGTATCGCTTTGCTGTACCTCGGATGATTGCCACAACCCAGGTTTCTGAAACCTATCGGAACTGGCTGTCCTGCAGTGATGGGGAAGCGAAACGAGTCCTTCGTCGTGAGGAGTGGGATCAACTAAAGCCTAGGTATGACTCACAAACAGGAGGCAAGAAAAGGAAGGAAATGTCTCGTATGGGTGACTATCATGTACTGAAGAGAGGCAAGCCCCCAGCTCAAGGAAGCAATCACAGGTCGTCCTCAAGCCAGGGTCCTTCAAAGAAGAACTCTTGAACGATGCCTTCTAAAGATAAGAAGTATTAAAGTAGTTTTCTAAGAAAGCAAGTCTAGTTTTCAAAAGAAGATGATTATAGGAATTTGTTTAGCTTAAACCCTCATAGTTGCATTATTTTCTTAGGAAGTTTTAATTCTTGCAATGTAAGCTTATTCGTTCAGTTTGAATAAAGATTATACTTTTTGAATGAGTTTAATGGAATTTGTTGATTGATTTTGGCTGGGCCCCTTTGAAAGGGTTACCTACATATCCAGTGTGGAATCAGGCCAGCGTAGTTCGTTCAATTAGTTTTTTAGACGTAACACTTCTACAATTGATCCATGTTGGTGAGCTGGCTGAACTCGATGCCATCAATATCCATGAGTCTGACGGCGCCTCCTGATAAGATGTCTTTTATGATGAATGGTCCGGACCAATTTGGTCGAAACTTGCCTCTGGGGTCGGTTACTGGGGCTCGTAGTTCTTTCGAAATCATGTCCCCTTCTTTTAAGTTTCGAGGTCGAACTTTTTTGTTGAATGCTCTCGCCATGCGTTGTTGATACGTGTAGGAATGGTCTAGGGCCCGTAGTCGTCTCTCAGCTGTGAACATGAGCTCTTCATAGCGAGCTTGTAACCATTGGGTTTCGGGGATGTCTCCTTCTAAGGCTATGCGCATGGACGGTAGTTGGACTTCTATGGGTAAAACTGCTTCCATTCCATAGACTAGGGAGTAAGGTGTCGCTCCCGTAGAGGATCTTATGGATGTCCTATACCCCCAAAGGGCAAATGGGAGTTTGATGGGCCAATCTTTTTTACGGTTTTTGTTGGCGGCCTCTACTGCACCATTGGTTTGGGGACGGTAAGGGGATGATTTGTGGTGTTGGATTTTATAGCTTTAAAGGAGGGTGGTTGTTTCGGCTTTGAAATGGGATCCGTGGTCGCTTATGATTTCATGTGGAACACCGTATCGACAAATGATGTTGTTCCTTATGAATTTGGACACTTGTTTGGAGGTAAGGATGGCATAGGACTGGGCTTCAACCCACTTCGTAAAATAGTCTATAGCTACAAGGATGTATTCATGTCCTCCTGAGCCCTTTCGGGTGATCTTTCCAATGATGTCTATTCCCCATGCAGAAAATGGCCAAGGAGAGGTGAAGTTGTGAAGCATCGAGGGTGGCATATGTTGTAGATTGGCATATATTTGACACTTCTTACATTTCTTGACATAGTCGTAACAATCCTTTTCCATAGTAGTCCAGTAATATCCCAGTCGTAGGACCTTTTTGGAGAGCATTCGACCATTCATGTGTGGTCCACACACCCCATTGTGTACTTCGTCCATGATCTCTGCAGCTTCTTTGGTGTTCACACATCTAAGATTTACCCCGTTGTGGGATTTTTTGTACAGAACCCCCTTGTATGCTACGTATTGCGCCGCTAAGAGACGGATGGCCCGTTGAGCTCTTAGTGGGGCATCCTGAGGGTACACTCTTTTAGTGATGTAGTTGTAGACGTCTTGGTACCGAGGGTCTTCTTCGATCGGAGCCAAGATGATTTCTGTGTCGAGGTTGTTGCAAAAGGCTGGCTCGCTTCTTCTTTTTGAGGAGTGGCACCGTTGAGGGAGTTCAGCTACTCAAAGTCCTGTAAAAATGAAAACCTGTATTCTTGCTTCGCAAAGTTCACTTACATTACTCAAATTGATTAGTTAATAATTTGTGCAACTCTGTATTCATTGGATTTGTCAATAGTTAAACAAAGAGAGAAATGAGCAAGAGGAGTTTTTATTGATTTGCAAGCATAGATAAGCACACATGACTTTAGACAAGAGGGTCTCTAATACCCGTCAAAAAGAAACTAGACTTGGAAGGAAAATAGAAGGGGAACACCCCCTTTTCAAGACTCAACCTAAAGATTTAGCTAAGACCCTAACTCAACAGGACTTGAAGACTTAGATTTGATTCCTCTAGCTCTTGCAGGTGACCAATCAGTTCCAGGGCTCTTCATCTTCCTTCAGAGGCGGTGGTACCTCCCCGCTATCTATGATCTCTTGTATGTCATCCTTCAGGCGAGCGCATTTGTCTGTGTAGTGGCCGAAACCTTGGTGATAGCGGCAGTAGAGGTCTGGGTCTCTATGCACCTCTTGGAGGTCATCAGGAGGGATTGTAGATTTCAGATCTCCCCTCCATATGAGGGTGTTCATGACATTACCAATGGGGGCATTCAGCTGGGTATACTCCTTTTGGTTAAAGCGGCGCCGCCCTTTCCTGGCCTACGAGCTGGGTGACCACATGGTCCCTCTATCAATGAAAGTGGTGATTACGCTCTTCAGACGCTTGCATTGGTTAATGTGGTGCCCATTAGCTTCACAGTATTTGCATCGAAGATAGGGGTTTCCATCCCTGGGAAGAATGCGAGGGGTAGGCCTCCTTGGATGAGCATATCCATACTTGACCATTTTGCCGAACATTTCATCTTGTTGGAAGCAAGCTTCTCCTTTGGCCAGAATAATGTTACATTCTGTGGGTTGTTCAAACGAAGCGATTTTCTCTTTCATTTGCCGAATTGCGTTGTGGTGATGTGCCACGTAGATGGACATTCCCTCGATAGTTTCTTTTACTTCTTCAAACTGATCTGGTTCCCCTATTTCTTCAGAAGGGTAGGACTCGAATTCCCTGGAACTATCTGAGCTGCGAGAATTGGTATCTTCTTCTATGAGAGCTACCTCTTCAGGGGAGAATCCCCATAGGTCAATATCTTCACTATCATGCTCTATGTTCAAGACAAGAGTCTTGTCAATGGTTGCTTTGATAGGGTTGGCTTCGATTTCCACAATTTCTCCTTCCAACATCATTTTGACCTTTTGGTGCAGGGTAGAGGCCACAACGTTTAAACCATGAAGCCAAGGTCGTCCCAACCATAGGTTGAAAGTAGCTGGAATATCCATCACATAGAACTGGACCATTTTTTCTATAGCCCCAGAGGTGATGTTCATAGTTATGGTGCCCAGCACCTTTCTACTGGAGTTATCATACGCGCGCAAGCCTTGCGCTGAGTGAGCCAAATTGTTGATGTCGTTGCCCAGTTTTGCTGCGGTCCTCAATGGGCCTACATTTACGACTGAGCCGTTGTCCACTAGGGTCATGGGTACATACTTGCCCATGGCGAATACAGTCAAATACAAAGCGTTATTGTGTGAAGACCCTTCTGGTGGTAACTCGTTGTCCGAAAAAGTGATGGATGGCCTGGTTTTATCCCCTACCAAGAAATTGACCAATTCATCAGGCCTCATATCAGGCGATACCGAGACCTTGGACAAAGCTTCCAAAATGGCTTGACGATGTTCATACGATGAGGATAGAAGTTGCCAAATGGAGATGTCAGCCTTGATTCTCTTGAGTTGTCCTGTGATGCGAGATTCTTTCTCCTTTGCAGGGATTTCTTCCACTTCCTCCTCAGCTGGAGGCGGGGTCCTGTCATTATAGATGTTTGGTGGCCTATAATGACGACCAGAGCGCGTCAAATGGGCCACTCCTACGGGTGATCTGGTTTGGATCTTTGACACGTCCTCCTCGTCATTGTCCCATTTCCAGCAATTTCAAGTCCTAAGGCATCTTCGACACTTATATGTAAAATGGCACCCAAAGGGTTGTTTGAGTTACTGGGTGCTTGACCTGGTTTCGGTAAGGGTATGGTACCGTTCTCAATTCTATCTTGGATAGCATGCTTAAGGGCCCAACAGTTGTCAGTATCGTGCCCTTTTCCTTGATGATATTTGCAGTATTCCCCTTCTTTCTAGTTATGATTATTAACAGGTGGTTCTGGAGTTGGTCCAATGGGTTGCAGCAGATTATTTTTAATCATTCTCTCAAGAGCATGTGATAGAGTCATTCCAAGAGGGTTGAATTCCCTTGGCGTCCTTCTCTCAGCAAAGGTGTTCACCGCAGCTACGTCGTTAACTTGAGTACCAGAAGAGGTTCCTACAGTCGCCCTCTTGTCTCTCCCATAAGTGAAAGGCTTAGGGGTGACTTGGTCTTTATTTTTGTTGATGTCGTCTTCAATAAGGATACCAACGTCATATAGACGTTGATATGAGTCAATGGCCTGGTACTGAAGATGGCCCTTATAAGCTGGTTGTAAATTCTTACTGAAATGTCTGATCTGTTCAGTCTCAGAGGGCTTTCTACCATCTCAGCTATCTTGGACTTCCATCGACGGAGGAATTTAGTGAATCCCTCATTCCTCTCTTGGGTGGTAATTTCGAGCTCCCTCAAAGTGATAGGGAGGGTAGCGTTATCCTTATATCCAGCCAAGAAGACCGTGGTAAAATAAGACCAGGTCGGGTAGCTCTCCAAATCTAGGGAATAGAACCAGCGTCGAGCATGTGTATCGAGGGTCTGGGGAAACAGATGGGCATAGAGCCTCTTGTTGATTCCTCTCAGAGCCATAGCAGTAGTGAAGGATTTCAAGTGATCCTGTGGGTAGTCCACTCCCGTGAAAGTGGGCACTTCAGGCATAGAAGACTTGGCTGGAAGCTTACCCTTGATTTTAGTGTCGAACTTTCCCACATTGGCGCTATAGTTGGAAACCAAACCACTTTTCTTGAGCACGGAGGTAATCTTAGCTAGCATAGCATCTGACCCTTCCTCCTGAGAATCGGAATCAGGAGGGACCCTCGCTTCTGCTTCTCTCTTTCTTTCCATATCATTCATTCTGAGTTGAACCTTTTCCAACTCACTCATGAGGTCATCAAATCTTTCATCCATGGTCTTAGGCATTGTGAAGTTGGAGGAGTGATTGGTGTGGAGAAGAAGGTATGTAGTGATGGTGAATTTATTGATGGTGAAGCTGTCTGTGGAGGAGGTAAACGGGAACCGGGTGGTGTAGACGATTGTAGACGAACCAACCTTGCCGAAGGCCAGACCCAACTTTTCTCAAGATTTCCTTTCTTCTTTGGACCCCCTATCCTGAATGGGAAGCAAGGAGTACTTAGTAACAAGGAACATGAGACTCTCATCTAAAGAAAAATTGACCCACACGTAGAAGACACATTGTCCTAAAAGAAAAAGTCCTTAAGCCTAAATGCCCAAATATTCCCTAATATTCAAGAAAAATAAAGTCGATGAATGAAAATAAGAAAAAATAGAAAAAAGATAATTATCCTAATTTTATTTTCCTAGACTCAAAGAAAATGAAAAATGGGATAAATAAAATAAAAAAGGAAATTTCGGTCTTTTATTTTTTTTTTTAATTTTCGGCATTTCTTTTTGTTTCGCCCTTTTTTTTGTTTTATTTTTTAAATTTTGATTTTTTTTTGGATCGAATCTGAATTACATCAAAAGAAAAAGAAAAATACAGAATAAGAAAAAGGGGGAGGGGAAATTGACCAACTGACTCTCTAGAAATTGTTCATGACTTTCAGAATAAATCATTGGGAAAATGATGAGTGTTCATTGAATTTGAATTCTCGCACCATCTTTGGGCACTAGGAACTAGCTAAAATAAAAGAAAAAGCCTCCTAGCACGTAAGTACATGTTTGGCACATAATCACGTAATTCGTGCATTCAAGCAAGCATTATAACGACGCAGTTTACAGGCAAACATGTGATCAGACGGGCATTACAACGACACATGCTTAAAAAGCAAGCGGATGAATGAATGTGGGTTAAAGGCTTTTGGCTCCTGTGAGGTTACCACGACAAATTAAAACTTCCGTTCGGTGAATGGTCGACACATCGATTGTAATTCTTTTCATCAACAAAGGATTGATGAGTCATTGGTGAGGAAGCGTCGATTTGCACGATAGGACAACTGTATATTCCTTTAGATATACCCGTTGTCTACGAGTTGCGACACAAACTTCCTCGAGGATCGATAAGGGTCAAAAGGTTGTGCCAAAGCACATGCAAATGATGCAAAATAATATGGAACATGTTATTTAATAATTAAGCAAACTTGACTTTCGAGTCTCACCCTCTTAAATAAGTGGCCACTGTAAGGACCCGGGATTTCCATACCAATCCTTTTGTTTTTCCCCGGAGTGCGTCCTTATTGAAAATTTGTCAGTTGGGGGCTTAGATAAATTCAAGGGGCCATCGAGTTAGAAAAGCTTTTGAAAAGACTTGAATTGAATAAAAACCATGAAAGAGGTAACAAATCTGCTATCGGCGGTTTATCGAAGGGACAAACAGAAGGGAGAACCCAATAGCGCGAAAAGTGAACTAATCATGTTTTTAGAAAAACTCCCGCTTATATAAAACATATAAGTACCCAAGAATAATAGGTTCGGGGACGAAGGTATGAGGCGGGAAGGTGTTAGGCACCCAACTCGCCCGTATTATGATGGCGTCTACTAACTCAAGTTTGCTTAACAATTTAAAGACATAATTCCCATGCAAAACCGGATTAACAACCTAGACTTAGACTCTTAATTGGTTCATCACAAGCATCACAACATTTATTTTAACCATTATTCAGACATGCATTCGATTGACAACTTGAGCAGCACAACGATTATACAGACAGTATTTAGGAAGCAATAAAATGTTTTTCTAGCATGATATCTACATTATGACTACTGAAAAAATAAACTGTTAAGCAAGCAATTTAATTTGAGCCCTCAGGAATTTGTACCTGAACAGTAGGCTATATTTGACAAGAATAGTAAAAATAGATCTCAAGTTTGGAAAAAAGAGGGAGAAGCTCAGAGTCAATACTACTGAGAATAGAGGTTGCCAACTGTAGGCTGTGTGTTTTGAACTGAGGGTGAGGAGTTGTTTATATAGGCGTGGAAAAGTAGGGTTGGACGGCTGAAAGGAGCTGAAAAATGGAACGGGCTTGAAAAATGAGCCGGGCCCGAAGGAAAAGCCAACGCTGCTAGCGGCGCTAGACAAGGCCTCTAGCGGCCGTGGGACATTCTCCAGGGCCGCTGATGGCTGTCAGCAGCCAGCTGGATGACCTCATAATGACGTCATCCAGCCTGTCTTTATATTCCGGGGAATTTTTAATGATCCGAAAGATATGAAAAGACTGTTTTTCCCTTGAGTGGTGAAAGACAATTTTACCCCTATATCGCAACTTGGCGACCGGGGGTCGGAATGAGGCATGAGACGTGTCGTTGGAAAGCTCTTGAACGGGGGTTTTGGACGGAATGAAATAAAGGAGTGTTTGGAGAAAAACCTGAGACCTTATTTTAAACTATTAAAGCAAAATAGCAGTTCAAGCGTAAAAATTACTCCTTTCATCATCGGGCTTTTGCGGAGAAATCCGAAGACGCTTTTTTGGTGCCTACACACCGTAACCCGGCTTCCGGTTCATCCCGCATCGCCAGTTCTGCTTACCAAAAATGGCCGACATGGAGCTCTCGATTCCGTGGCGCGGCTCAAAGAAGCAGCCGCGCCATCCTACCTATTTAAAGTTTGAGAATAGGTCGAGGGCATTGCGCCCCCGATGCCTCTAATCATTGGCTTTACCTGATAGAACTTGCGTATGAGCTCCAGCTATCCTGAGGGAAACTTCGGAGGGAACCAGCTTGCGTATTAGTCTTTCGCCCCTATACCCAAGTCAGATGAACGATTTGCACGTCAGTTTCGCTTCGGGCCTCCACCAGAGTTTCCTCTGCCTTCGTCCCGCTCAAGCATAGTTCACCATCTTTCGGGTCCCGACAGGTATGCTCTCACTCGAATCCTTCTCACAAGATCAAGGCCGGCCGGCGGTGCACCCGCTAGGGGATCCCACCAATTAGCTTCCTTGCGCCCTACGGGTTTACTCGCCCGTTGACTCGCACACATGTCAGACTCCTACGGGCCGAATGTGGGGCCCGCAGGCCGACGCCTGGAGCGCGCAGGTGCCGAAGCACGCCGTGACGGAGCGTACAACCTACCACGATCGCGAGAACGACACTCCCGGAAATCGGGGTTTAGCCGCCCTCCCAATCCGAGTCGATCCTCGCCCCGAGCTGATCGGCGGACCGGCTTATGGCCGTACCACATCCGACCGAGGCGCATCGCCGACCCCTATTCGCTTCCCTCCCGACAATTTCAAGTACTCTTTGACTCTCTTTTCAATGTCCTTTTCATCTTTCCCTCGCGGTACTTGTTCGCTATCGGTCTCTCGCCAGGTTTTAGCCTTGGAAGAAATTTACCACCCGCTTAGGGATGCATTCCCAAACAACCCGACTCGGTCACAACGCCTTGCGGTGCGACAGGGTCCGGGCATGACGGGGCTCTCACCCTCTCCGGCGCCCCTTTCCAGGGGACTTGGGCCCGTCCGCCGCAGAGGACGCTTCTCCAGACTACAATTCGGACTGCGAGGCCGCCCGATTTTAAAGCTGGGCTCTTCCCGGTTCGCTCGCCGCTACTAGGGGAATCCTTGTAAGTTTCTCTTCCTCTGCTTATTGATATGCTTAAACTCAGCGGGTAGCCCCGCCTGACATGGGGTCGCAACGGTTGTGAGCGTTCGCTCGGGGTCCTTCGAGCTCCCCTGGCGACGTGCTTGCGCAG
>CM076148.1:21932500-21935000 GCA_038025085.1 Tetragonia tetragonoides | reverse complement strand
GCGTAAAATGGCCTAGAACACGTCCCCTAGAGCATTCCCTTGCCCCGGTTGCCGTTTTTGCCCGAAATTTTTTCGAGGACTCTATTATGGTGGTAGGGGACCCCCGGTGCCCCGAGAGGGGCACCTTGATTCACGAACTCCTATATCACCCATGTCACCCGTTTTTGGGCCAAAACATTGGCATCGCATAAAACCGCTCTTACAAGCCTATCAGGGACCCAATAACCGATCCTAGGGGCCTCCCACGTCCCATTGGGGTCTCCCGTACGATATGGGCCAAAAATATTAACGTCGAAAACTTTGCGTAAAATGGCCCAGAACACGTCCCCTAGAGCATTCCCGGGGCTCGGTTGCCGTTTTCGCCCGAAATTTTTTCGGGGACTCTATTATGGCCCTAGGAGACCCTCGGTGCCGCGAGAGGGTCACCTTGATTCGCGAACTCAGATATCACACATGTACCCCGTTTTTGGGCCAAAACATTGGCATCGCGTAAAACCGCCCTTACAAGCCTATCAGGGACCCAATAACCGACACTAGGGGCCTCCCATGTCCCATAGGGGTCTCCCGTACGATATGGGCCGAAAATATTAATGTCGAAAACATTGTGTAAAATAGCCCAGAACACGTCCCCTAGAGCATTCCCGGGGCCCGGTTGCTGTTTTCGCTCTATGTTTTTTCGGGGACTCTATTATGGCCCTAGGGGACCCCCGGTGCCCCTGGAGGGTCACCTTGATTCCCGAACTCAAATATCACCCATGTCGCCCGTTTTTGGGCCAAAACATTGGCATCGCGTAAAAAGGCCCTTACAAACCTATCAGGGACCCAATAACTGACCCTAGGGGCCTCCCATGTCCCATAGGGGTCTCCCGTACGATATGGGCCGAAAATATTAACGTCGAAAACATTGCGTTAAATGGCCAAGAACAAGTCCCCTAGAGCATTCCCGGGGCCCGGTTGCCGTTTTCGCCCAAAAATTTTTTGTGGACTCTATTATGACCCTAGGGGACCCCCGGTGCCCCGGGAGGGGCACCTTGATTCCCGAACTCATATACCACCCATGTCGCCCGTTTTTGGGCCAAAACATTGGCATCGCATAAAACCGCCATTACAAGCCTATCAGGAAACAATAACCGACCCTAGGGGCCTCCCATGTCCCATAGGAGTCTCCCGTACGATATAGGCCGAAAATATTAACGTCGAAAACTATGCGTAAAATGGCCCAGAACACGTCCCCTACGGCATTCGCGGGGCCCGATTGCCGTTTTCACTCGGAGTTTTTTCGGGGACTCTATTATGGCCCTAGGGGACCCCCGGTGCCCCGGGAGAGCACCTTGATTCCCGAACTCAGATATCACCCATGTCGCCCGTTTTTGGACGAAAACATTGGCATCGCGTAGAACAGCCCTTACAAGCCTATCAGGGAAGCAATAACCGACCCTAGGGGCCTCCCATGTCCCATAGGGGTCTCCCGTACGATATCAGCCGAAAATGTGAATTTCGAAAACTTTGCGTTAAATGGACAAGAACACGTCCCCTAGAGCATTCCCGGGGCCCGGTTGCCGTTTTCGCCTAAAATTTTTTCGGGGACTCTATTATGGCACGAGGGGACCCCCGGTGCCCCGGGACGGTCAGCTTGATTCCCGAACTCACATATCACCCATGTCGCCCGTTTTTGGGCCAAAACATTGGCATCGCGTAAAATCGCCCTTGGAAGCCTATCAGGGACCCAATAACCGACCCTAGGGGCCTTCCATGTCCCATAGGGGTCTCCCGTACGATATGGGCCGAAAACATTAACGTCGAAAACATTGCGTAAAATGGCCCAGAACACGTCCCCTAGAGCATTCCCGGGGCCCGCTGGCCGTTTTCGCCCGACATTTTTTCGGCGACTCTATTATGGCCCTAGGGGACCCCCGGTGGCCCGGGAGGGTCACCTTGATTCCCAAACATAGATATCAGCCATGTCGCCCGTTTTTGGGCCAAAATATTGGCATCGCGCAGAACCGCCCTTACAAGCCTATCAGGGACCCAATAACCAACCCTAGGGGCGTCCCATGTCCCATAGAGGTCTCCCGTACGATATGGGCCGAAAATATTAACGTCGAAAATTTGCGTAAAATGGCCCAAAACACGTCCCCCAGAGCATTCCCGGGGCATGGCTGCTCACGGGGCCCGGTCATGGGGCTGCGTCGTTGGGTCATGGTGCTGCATCGTGTTCCATCGCATGGGTCATGGTGCTGCATCGTGTTGCATCGCATGGGTCATGGTGCTGCATCGTGTTGCATCGCATGGGTCATGGAGGTGCATCGTGGTGCATCGCATGGGTCATGGTGCTGCATCGTGTTGCATCGTGATGTAACGCATGGGTCATGGTGGTGCATCGTGCTACAACGTATGGGTCATGGTGCTGCATCGGGTTGCATCGTGCTGCAACGCAAGGGTCATGGTGCTGCATCGTGCTGCAACGCATGGGTCATGGTGTTGCATCGTGGTGCAACGC
>CM076148.1:21925000-21927500 GCA_038025085.1 Tetragonia tetragonoides | reverse complement strand
TCCAACTACGAGCTTTTTAACTACAACAACTTAAATATACGCTATTGGAGCTGGAATTACCGCTGCTGCTGGCACTAGACTTGCCCTCCAGAGGATCCTCGTTAAGGGATTTAGATTGTACTCATTCCAATTACCAGACTCAAAGAGCCCGGTATTGTTATTTATTGTCACTACCTGCCCGTGTCAGGATTGGGTAATTTGCGCGCCTGCTGCCTTCCTTGGATGTGGTAGCCGTTTCTCAGGCTCCCTCTCCGGAATCGAACCCTAATTCTCCGTCACCCGTCACCACCATGGTAGGCCACTATCCTACCATCGAAAGTTGATAGGGCAGAAATTTGAATGATGCATCGTCGGCGCAAAGGCCGTGCGATCCGTCGAGTTATCATGAATCATCAGAGCAACGGGCAAAGCCCGCGTCGACCTTTTATCTAATAAATGCATCCCTTCCAGAAATCGGGGTTTGTTGCACGTATTAGCTCTACAATTACTTCGGTTATCCGAGTAGCAGGTACCATCAAAAAAACTATAACTAATTTAATGGGCCATTCGCAGTTTCACAGTCTAAATTAGTTCACAGTTACACATGCATGGCTTAATCTTTGAGACAAGCATATGACTACTGGCAGGATCAACCAGGTAGCACCATAAATCGACGTCGGACGCGTATGAGCCTTTCCGAGTGATCGGGAGGTCAACTCGCACTCGACTATCGTTTGTGCTGAGCGAAGAACGCTAGATTGGAAAGCTAAAGCCTTTCGGACCCCTGCCCGCTCAATGTTCCGCATCCCAGAGAACAGCTAGAGCACGCAGCCCATGCCACAGCCGCACTGAAGGCTCGACGTGGGTGGACGACGTGTTCAGCTTGAGTTGTCCATCCGGCACCCTTTGGAGGGTGCCGGACGGAGATCTCATCTTTTCATGGTCACGATTACCATCCGTAGGCATCAAACACAGGAAACCATGCTTCGTCCAAGGCGATTTGCTCTTGGAGCAATCGACGAAAAGGTCTGTGGGTGTGCGGTTGACTACACGAGCAGGAACCCCACCAACCCAAACGGCCGAGTGCCACTCAAACGCTTTCACAATTACTACGCCAAAATCAACCTCGATGTACCCACGAAACTACTTAGTAGCCCCATAGATGTCCGAGGGAGACCCCAACGAGCACAACGCTCGGCGTGAAAATCTCGATGAAGGGACGTTCGATACCCACTCGCCGGCTAGACAGCTCATCCCGAAGGAGATCACATCCATACGACGTTTATACTTTATACCCACCCGTCGGATAGACGGGTCATCCCGAAGGAGATCACATCCATCCGATGTTTATACCCACAAGCCGGCTAGATAGCTCATCCCGAAGGAGATCACATCCATCCGACGTCGGCTCGCTGGCTCATCCCGAAGGAGATCACATCTCTCCGACGTGATCTGGATGGCTCGATCCCCAAGGATATCACATCAATCTGACATTTATACCCACAAGCCGGCTAGATAGCTCATCCCGATGGAGATCGCATCCATTCAACGTCAGCTCGCTGGCTCATCCCAAAGGAGATCACATCCATCTGACGTCGTCTGGATGGCTCGATCCCAAAGGAGATCACATCAATCCGACATTTATACCCACAAGCCGGCTAGATAGCTCATCCTGAAGGAGATCACATCCATCCGACGTCGGCTCGCTGGCTCATCCCGAAGGAGATCACATCCGTCTAACATTTATACCCAAATCGTAACCATAAACCATCGTCGACCTCGTCAGCGCCCGAGTGGACGCGATATGACACAACTCAGCGCCTAGTAGGCACTTCATGCGGCGTCACTTCGTGTCCCTCTCCAGCAGAGGGGGTCGGTGCTTGAGCCGAGGTGTCGTGGGTGTCCAGCTATGATGGCGCATGACATGACACTACTCGGCGCCTGGTAGGCGCTTCAAGTCGCGTCGCTTGCCTTCATTCGCCCACAAGTAGTCTCTCAAGCAACTACCCCGTAAAGAGTCTTATAAGGTTTAGTGGTTCTGCCAGGAGTTGACATGGACATGGACAGTGTATAACTTTCATACTAGGGTTTTTGAGAGTTTGGATAATTATTTTCCAAAAGTTCCACCTCAAACTTTTCAAGTATATTATTTAGTTACGGAAAAACATTTTTTTAAAAATATGTCACACAAGGTAGCTATTTAGTTTAATTTTTAATTAAAAAATAAGCTGAAAACAGAAAATAAATAGAAATAATATCAGAAAAATTACAAAAAAAATTGGAAAATATTTTTGAGACCTCACTTCAATATTAGAAATAATTTTGAGACCTCACTCCTCACTCTTGGCATAGCGTAAAACCGCCCTTACAAGCCTATGAAGGACCCAGTAACCGATCCTGGGGGCCTGCCACGTCCCCTATGGGTCTCCCGTACGATATGGGGCGAAAATATCAACGTCGAAAACTTTGCGTCCAGGGGCCCAAAACACGTCCCCTATAGCATTCCCAGAGCCCGGCTGCC
>CM076148.1:21910000-21917500 GCA_038025085.1 Tetragonia tetragonoides | reverse complement strand
GGACGCGACATGACACAACTCGGTGCCTAGTAGGCGCTTCATGCGGCGTCACGTCCCGTCAGTCTCCGGCACCGCCTCCGTCTCTGGCATAGAGGGCGGGTGCTTGCCGAGGTGTCGTGGGTGTCCGGCTATGATGGCGCACGACTTGACACTACTCGGCGCCTGGTAGGCGCTTCATGTCGCGTCGCTTCCCTTCCTTCGCCCACAAGCACTCTCTCAAGCAACTACCCCCTAAACAGTCTTATAAGGTTTAGTTGTTCTAACAGGAGTAGACATGGACAGTGCATAACTTTCCTACTGGGGTTTTTGAGAGTTTGGATAATTATTTTCCAAAAGTTCCACCTTACATTTCAAGTATATTATTTAGTTACGGAAATACATTTTTTTTTTTTTTTCACACAAGGTAGCTATTTAATTTAATTTTTAATTAAACAATAGGCTGAAAAATAGGAAATAAATAGAAATAATATCAGAAAAATTACAAAAAAATTGGGGAATATTTTTGAGACCTCACTTTAATATTAGAAATAATTTTGAGACCTCACTCCTCACTCTTGGGGGGTAGGAAATTCCGGCCCTCTCCCATGCTTTTCGTGTTCCGCACTTTACATTGGCATCCCGTAAAAACGCAATTACAAGCCTATCATGGACCAAATAACCAACCCTGGGGGCTTCCCATATCCCTTAGGGATGTCCCTTGCGATATGGTGTGAAAATATACGCCTACGGTCCGAAGCATTCCCGGGGCCCGGTTGCTGTTTTCGCCCGAAATTTTTTCGGGGACTCTATTATGGCCCTAGGGGACACCCGTTGCCCCGGGAGGGTCACCTTGATTCCCGAACTCAGATATCACCCATGTCGCCCGTTTTTGAGCCAAAACATTAGCATCACGTAAAACCGCCCATACAAGCCTATCATGGACCCAATAACCGACCATAGGGGTCTCACGTACGATATGGGCCGAAAATATTAACGTCGAAAACTTTGCGTAAAATGGCCCAGAACACGTCCCCTAGAGCATTCCCGGGGCCTGGTTGTCGTTTTGGCCTGAAATTTTTACGGGGACTCTATTATGGCCCTAGGGGACCCCCGGTGCCCTGGGAGGGTCACCTTGATTCCCGAACTCAGATATCACCCATGTAGCCCGTTTTTGGGCCAAAACATTGGCATCGTGTAAAACCGCCTTCACAAGCCTATCAGGGACCCAATAACCGACCCTAGGGGCCTCCCATATCCCATAGGGGTCTCCCGTACGATATGGGCCCAAAATATTAGCGTCGAAAACTTTGCGTAAAATGGCCCAAACACGTCCCCTAGAGCATTCCCGAGGCCCAGTTGCCGTTTTCGCAAGAAACTTTTTCGGGGACTCTATTATGGCCCTAGGGGACCCTCGGTGCCCAGGGAGGGTCACCTTGTTTCCAGAACTCAGATATCACCTATGTCGCCCGTTTCTGGGCCAAAACATTCGCATTGCGTAAAACCGCCCTTACAAGCCTATCAGGGACCCAATAACCGACCCTAGGGGCCTCCCACGTCCCATAGGGGTGTCTCGTACGATATGGGCCGAAAATATTAACGTCGAAAACTTTGCGTAAAATGGCCCAGAACACGTCGCCTAGAGTATTCCCGGCGCCTGGTTGTCGTTTTAGCATGAAAGTTTTACGGGGACTCTATTATGGCCCTAGGGGACCCCCGGTGCCCTGCGAGGGTCACCTTGATTCCCGAACTCAGATATCACCCATGTTGCCCGTTTTTGGGCCAAAACATTGGCATCGCGTAAAATCGCCCTTACAAGCCTATCAGGGACCCAATAACCGACCCAAGGGGCCTCCCATGTCCCATAGGGATCTCATGTAGGATATGGGCCGAAAATATTAACGTCGAAAACTTTGCGTAAAATTGCCCAGAACACGTCCCTTAGATCATTCCCGGGGCCTGGTTGTCGTTTTAGCCAGAAATTTTTACGGGGACTATATTATGGCCCTAGGGGACCCCCGGTGCCCCGGGAGGGTCACCTTGATTCCCGAACTAAGATATCACCCATGTCGCCCGTTTTTGTGCCAAAACATTGGCATTGCGTAAAACCGTCCTTACAAGCCTATCAGGGACCCAATAACCGACCCTAGGGGCCTCCCACGTCCCATAGGGGTCTCACGTACAATATGGGCCGAAAATATTAACGTCGAAAACTTTGCGTAACATAGCCCAGAACACGTCCCCTAGAGCATTTCGGGGGCCCGGTTGCCGTTTTCGCCCGAATTTTTTTCGGGGACTCTCTTATGGCCTTAGGGGACCCCTGGTGCCCCAGGAGGGTCACCTTGATTCCCGAACTCAAATATCACCCATGCCGCCCGTTTTTGGGCCAAAACATTAGCATCGCATAAAACCGCCCTTACAAGCCTATCAGGGACCCAATAACCGACCCTAGGGGCCTCCCATGTCCCATAGGGGTCTCCCGTACGATATAGGCTGACAATATTAACGTCGAAAAATTTGGGTAAAATGGCCCAGAACACGTCCCCTAGAGCATTCCCGGGGCCCGGTTGCCGTTTTCGCCCGAAATTTTTTCGGGGCCTTTATTATGGCCCTAGGGGACCCCCGGTGCCCGAGAGGGGCACCTTGATTCCCAAACTCAGATATCACCCATGTCGCCCGTTTTTGGGGCAAAGCATTGACATCGCGTAAAACCGCCCTTACAAGCCTATCAGGGACCCAATAACCGACCCTAGGGGCCTCCCATGTCCCATAGGGGTCTCCCGTACGATATGGGCCGAAAATATTAACGTCGAAAACTTTGCGTAAAATGGCCTAGAACACGTCCCCTAGAGCATTCCCAGGGCCGGGTTGCCGTTTTCGCCTGAAATTTTTTCGGGGACTCTATTATGGCCCTAGGGGACCCCCGGTGCCCCGGGAGGGTCACGTTGATTCCCGAACTCAGATATCACCCATGTCGCCCGTTTTTGGGCCAAAACATTGGCATCGCATCGCATTTCTCTCTCTAAAATGCTCTCTTCTCTCTCCTCTCCACCGCGCATCCATTGATGAAGCTGTGAGTTACCATGGGGAAGAAAGAAAAGACGAAGCGAGTAGCAGAAAAGCAAGGCGATAATGTTGAAAACTCAGTCCCACCATGTCCGACCAAAACTGTGAACCAAAAGCAAAGCTTGAGCATGAACTGCGAAAACCTAGATCGGGTTGTTCGCAATTTAAGCGATGAATTGGAAGCGCCAGAGGTGTTGACACCGGAAATACAAACACAAACAGTACATAAATTGGAATTAGCTAGAGAGCAGATTAATACCTGGCTCTCGAAAATGAAGGAGAAAGCAAGTCGTCAAACCTCATTTGAGGATGAAGAAGAAGAGCCAGAATAGACTACTCAACAAAACAACACAGATATTGGTAAAGTCTCTGCCTGGGATAAATTCGACATAACTAAGCTTAGAAATGCTGGTTTTAAACTTGATTTTATTGAACCTGCTATGCATGATGGAATTCCAGTATGGGAAATTAAGCTTAGTGACATTGAATCTGAAATAAATTACTGGAATAAAGTTGTAGTCTGTTATGTCATGGGAGCTCGACCACCAACTACAGTATTTAGTGGTTTTCTAAGACGAATTTGGGAAAAAAAAGGAATGAACAAAATAGCCATGATGAAAAATGGACTGGTCTTGGTTCGATTTGATACACTGGAACAGAGAGATGTTGTAATTCTGGAAGGAGTGCACCATTTTGACAACAAGCCTATGATAATCAAACCTTGGTCTGAAAATGTGGATTATGAAAAGGAAGAATTAACCTCAGTGCCTATTTGGGTGATATTCCCAGGATTAAATGTGAAGTATTGGAATGCTAAGGGGTTAAGCAAAATTGCTAGCCTTGTTGGTAGGCCAATGATGGCAGATAAGAACACTGAGCTAAAAGTAGGAATACAGTTTGCCAGGGTGTTAATTGAAGTGAAAATTGGAGATGAGTACCCTGAGAAAGTTAATTTCAAGAATGAAAAAGGGAACATTGTGGAACAGGAGGTAGAATATGATTGGAAACCAAGCATATGCAGCCACTGTAAGCAGCATGGGCATGGAGAAACTGACTGCAGGAAGAAGATTGCTGTTGCAGCTCCTGTGGCACAAGCTGTGCCTATACAGAATAGGCCTCCAACACAAGAAAACCCTAGAACAATGCAATGGCAGAATGCAGGGAGAGGAAGAGGAAGAGCAGGAATTACAGGGAAGGGTCAGAGAGCAGGGAGAGGGGTGTACAGGCAAAAACAACAACAAACCCAGACACTGAACTCATTTGAAGCACTGCAAGATAAAGAGAGCAGGAAGAGCAGAAAACTCAAGGGGAAGCAGCAGAACATGTATCAAAGGAGGATATGCTTCCTGGGATGGTGCCAACACATGGTAAGTCTCCTATCTTGACTAATAGTCATGGATAGGATCCTTATATGGAATGTGAGAGGCCTAAATGGCCCTAATAAACAGAGAGATGTGAGTCTCTTCTGCAAAAAAAATAACTGTGGCATGGTGGTTCTGTTAGAAACAAAAAATAGGGAAATTAATTTAGCAAAATGCAAGAGAAATTTCATGCCAGAGTGGGAATTAATTAGCAACCATAACAATCATAGATTAGGTAGAATCTGGATTAGATGGTTACCAAATTATTTCCATGTTAATGTGTTATTTTCATCTGTGCAAATGGTGACTTGCAAAGTAGTTAATATTGTGAAAAAAAAAGAGTTCGTGGTGAGTTTTGTGTATGGGCTAAATGAAAAAGAGGAAAGAAAGCAACTGTGGCAAGACCTTTCTGACTATGCACTGAACTGCAATGTACCATGGGTTGTTGGGGGGGACTTTAATAATGTGTTAACATCTGGTAATAGACAAGGAGGTGCCCCAGTCACATATTCTGAAGTACAGGACTTCATGGACTGTTTAGAGGACTGTAAACTAACAGAACTGAGCTGGTCTGGGTGTGAATTTACTTGGAACAATAAGCATGAAAGGGGAGGGAGAGTATATTCTAAAATAGATTGGGTTTTTGCCAATAGCCTTTGGATTCAGGAATTTGATCAATTTGATCTTAAATTCCATACAGAGGATGTGTCTGATCATTCCCCAATTTGTTTAACTATGCACAGAGAGCCCACAAAAAATAGAAACAACCCCTTTAAATTTTTCAACATGTGGAGCCTCCACTCTGATTTCCAAGCTAAGGTGCAGCAAGCTTGGAACATCAGAACACAAGGCACAAAAATGTTCAGAGTTTACCAGAAACTGGAAAATGTGAGAGGTGTGCTGAAAAAGCTAAATAGGGATGAATTCAGTGGGATACTAAAGCAAGCTGAGACAGCTAGGAATATAATGAATCAAGCACAGAATGCAGCAAACCAGGACCCTCTAAATGAGACCATACAGCAAGAGGAAGTGCAAGCAAGGAAGAGGTACAATGATTTGAATATGGCAGCAGAGAACTTCCTACAACAAAAGAGCAAGGCAAAATGGATTCAACTAGGGGATGGAAACACTCAATTTTTCCATGCACTTATGAAGCAAAGAAGGCAGCAGCACAGAGTACGCTCCATCAAGACACAGGAAGGTACCTTGCTAGAGGAACAGAACCAGATTGTGAAGGAATTTGTGGAATTTTACAGGGGAATGTTAGGAGTTGCTGGAATCAGAGCCACTTCAGCAGAGAGCAGCTTCTTCTCAGCAGGACACAGACTAGACATACACCAACAGATGTCTCTGATTGCCCCTGTGACTGCTGAAGAAGTAAAGAGAGCTATGTTTGAAATTGACTGTAATAAGAGCCCAGGCCCTGATGGATTTGGATCAGGGATTTTCAAAGAAGCATGGAATACAGTGGGGCAGGAAGTGACAGAGGCTATTATTGATTTTTTTGAGTCTTCCCAAAATGCTAAAAGAAGTGAATGCAACTAACTTGTGTCTTGTGCAGAAAATATCAAATCCTGAAAAGGCTTCTGATTACAGACCCATAGCCTGTTGCAACACCATCTACAAGTGCATCTCCAAGATCCTATGTGGAAGACTGGCAAGAGTGCTGCCAGAACTAATTTCTGTGAACCAGGGAGCTTTCGTGGCACAAAGATCCATAGTCCATAACATTATGATTTGTCAGGATCTAATCAAGCACTATAATAGAAAACAATCCTCCCCAAGATGCCTGATGAAGATTGACCTTAGGAAAGCCTATGACACAGTACACTGGGGTTTTATCAAGGAAATGATGCAAGGATATGGATTCCCATTGAAGTTTAGTGGGTGGATACTAGAGTGTGTGCAAACAGCAAGCTTCAGCATCAACTTGAATGGGGAAGCCCATGGATACTTCACTGCAAAGCGTGGCATTAGACAAGGAGACCCAATTTCTCCACTAATTTTTGTGTTAGTGATGGAATACTTGTCAAGAATATTGAAGATAGCTTGCATGGACAACAGCTTCAATTGGCACCCCATGTGCAAAGAGCTTGCACTAAGTCATCTATGCTTTGCAGATGACTTGATGTGTTTCTGCAAAGCTACACCTGACTCTGTGAATATCCTAATGGAGTGCCTGAATTACTTCTCACAAGCCACTGGTTTGTGTGCAAACCAAGAAAAGTCAAGCATTTATGTGGCAGGGGTTAGTGAACAAGAGAAAAGGGTGCTGTTGAGCCTCTCAGGGTTTCAGGAGGGTACATTGCCAATGAAATACCTAGGTGTCCCTCTGTCCCCATCAAAATGGAGTAAAATGGATTGTGAATGCTTGGTGGATAAAATGACAAAAAAACTTCACACATGGGCTTCCAGGAACCTCTCATATGCAGGAAGGGCACAACTAATAAATTCTGTATTATTATCTATACATGTATACTGGTCAAGCATATTTGTTATGCCTGCTGGGGTACTAAAAAGTATAGAGAAAAAATGCAGATTGTTCCTTTGGGGGGGAACTGACCACAAGCACAAAACTAGCCTGGTGGCTTGGGAAGTAGTTTGCAAACCAAGGAGAAATGGGGGCATAAATATTAAACAATGCAAATGGTTTAATATAGCCCTAAATGGGAAGCATATATGGGATTTAGCCACAAAAAAGGACACATTATGGGTGAAGTGGATTAATGGAGTATATTTGAAAGGAAGTAATTTCTGGAATTATACTCCTGTGTGGGGAGCCAGCTGGTATTGGACTAAACTCAACAAGATCAAAAGTCACTTCCAGGAGCACTATTCAACAAGAGGGGTGTGGAGGGAAACTGAAAATGGAATGTACTCAGTTGCTAGTGGATACAGAGTTTTGTTGGGAAATCTTCCAAAATACAGACATTCTGACCTGATATGGGGAAGAATTTCTGTACCTAGGCACAGCTTCTGTTTATGGTTGGTGCAAATGGGTAGACTACTGACCAAAGACAGGCTACATAATATGGGTTTCCTTAATGGAGACACCATATGCTACCTGTGCAAAGAGGAGACAGAAAGTCATGGCCAT
>CM076148.1:21665000-21902500 GCA_038025085.1 Tetragonia tetragonoides | reverse complement strand
AGATTACCCGGGCCTGTCGGCCAAGGCTATAGACTCGTTGAACACATCAGTGTAGTGCGCGTGCAGCCCAGAACATCTAAGGGCATCACAGACCTGTTATTGCCTCAAACTTCCGTGGCCTGGAAGGCCATAGTCCCTCTAAGAAGCTAGTTGCGAAGGTATGACTCCGCATAGCTAGTTAGCAGGCTGAGGTCTCGTTCGTTAACGTAATTAACCAGACAAATCGCTCCACCAACTAAAAACGGCCATGCACTGCTACGCAAAGTATCAAGAAGGCTCCACTCCTGGTGGTGCCCTTTCGTCAATTCCTTTATTTTTCAGCCTTCCGACCATACTCCCCCCGGAACCCAAAAACTTTAATTTCTCATAAGGTGTCGGCGGCGTCCTAAAAGAAACATCCGCTGATCCCTGGTCGGCATCGTTTATGGTTGAGACTAGGACGATATCTGATCGTCTTCGAGCCCCCAACTTTCGTTCTTGATTAATGAAAACATCCTTGACAAATGCTTTCGCAGTTGTTCGTCTTTCATAAATCCAAGAATTTCACCTCTGACTATGAAATACGAATGCCCCCGACTGTCCCTGTTTATCATTACTCCGATCCCGAAGGCCAACACAATAGGACCGGAATCCTATGATGTTATCCCATGCTAATGTATCTAGAGCGTAGGCCTGCTTTGACCACTCTAATTTCTTCAAAGTAACCGCCCCAGTGGCACGACCGAAGGAGATCACATCTATCCGACGTCGTCTGGATGGCTCGATCCCGAAGGAGATCACATCAATCCGACATTTATACCCACAAGCCGGCTAGGTAACTCATCCCGAAGGAGATCACATCCATCCGACGTGGGCTCGCTGGCTCATCCCAAAGGAGATCACATCTATCCGACGTCGTCTGGATGGCTCAATCCCCAAGGAGATCACATCAATCCGACATTTGTACCCACAAGCCGGCTAGATAGCTCATCCTGAAGGAGATCACATCCATCCAACGTCGGCTCGCTGGCTCATCCTGGAGGAGATCACATCTATCCGACGTCGTCTGGATAGCTTGATCCCGCAGGAGATCACATCCGTCCAACATTTATACCCACATCGTAACCGTAAGCCATCCTCGACCTCAACAGCGCCCGAGTGGACGCGACATGACACAACTCAGCGCCTAGTAGGCGCTTCATGCGGCGTCACGTCGCGTCCGTCTCCGGCACCGCCTCTGTCTCCGGCAAAGGGGGCCGGTGCTTAAGCCGAGGTGTCGTGGGTGTCCGGCTATGATGGCGCACGACTTGACACTAATCGGCGCTTGGTAGGCGCTTCATGTCGCGTCGCTTGCCTTCCTTCGCCCACAAGGTTTAGTGGTTCTAACAGGAGTAGACATGGACAGTGCATAACTTTCATACTGTGGTTTTTGAGAGTTTGGATAATTATTTTCCAAAAGTTCCACCTCAAACTTTTCAAGTATATTATTTAGTTACGGAAAAACAATTTGTTTTTTTTTTCACACAAGGTAGCTATTTAATTTAATTTTTAATTAAAAAAAAGGCTGAAAAATAGGAAATAAATAGAAATAATATCAGAAACATTACAAAAAAATTGGAAAACATTTTTGAGACCTCACTTTCATATTAGAAATAATTTTGAGACCTCACTCCTCACTCTTGGGGAGTAGGAAATTCCGGCCCTCTCCTATGCTTTTCATGTTCCGGCCCTTACATTGGCATCCCGTAAAAACACAATTACAAGCCTATCATGGACCAAATAACCAACCCTGGGGGCTTCCCATATCCCTTAGGGATGCCCCGTGTGATATGGTGTGAAAATATACACCTACGACCCGGAGCATCTCGGAAGCCAAAAAAACGTGGATTATATCCTTTTTTGCCCAAACATCTCCTAGGTGTCTATCATGATCGTAGGGGATCCTAGGCGCTGCGAGAGGGTCATCCTTATCCCCGAACTCTGATATCACCCATGTCGCCCGTTTTTGGGCCAAAACATTAGCATCGCGTAAAACCGCCCTTACAAGCCTATCAGGGACCCAATAACCGACCGTAGGGGCCTCCTATGTCCCATAGGGGTCTTCCGTACGATATGGGCCGAAAATATTAACGTCGAAAACTTTGCGTAAAATGGCCCAGAACACGTCCCCTAGAGCATTCTCGGGACCCGATTGCCATTTTCGCCCGAAATTTTTTAGGGGACTCTGTTATGGCCCTAGGGGACCCCCAGTGCCCTGGGAGGGGCACCTTGATTCCCGAACTCCGGTATCACCCATGTCGCCCGTTTTTGGGCCAAAACATTGGCATCGCGTAAAACCGCCCTTACAAGCCTATCAGGGGCCCAATAACCGACCCTAGGGGCCTCCCACGTCCCATAGGGATCTCCTGTACGATATGGGCCGAAAATATTAACGTCGAAAACTTTGCGTAAAATTGCCCAGAACACGTCCCCTAGAGCATTCCAGGGGCCCGATTGCCGTTTTCGCCCGAAAATTTTTTCGGGGACTCTATTATGGCCCTAGGGGACCCCCGGTGATTCCCGAACTCAAATATCACCCATGTCGCCCGTTTTTGGGCCGAAACATTGGCATCGCGTAAAACCGCCCTTACAAGCCTATTAGGGACCCAATAACCGACCCTAGGGTGCATTCCATTAAGGCACAGGAGGGTGTTCTTTTGGAAGACCAGAACTTGATTATGGAGGAATTTGTGGGGTTTTACAGAGAGATGCTGGGGGTTTCAGGTGTCAGGGACACTACAGAGATGCTGGGGGTTTTCTGTGCAGGTTATAGACTAGACTTGCATCAACAGATGATCTTGAGTGCTCCTGTGAGTGCTGATGAGGTGAAGAAAGCCATGTTTGATATTGATTGTAATAAAAGTCCAGGCCCTGATGGTTTTGGATCAGGATTCTTCAAAGAAGCTTGGCATATTATGGGGCAAGAGGTGACTGATGCTATTATGGATTTTTTTGATTACTCTAAAATGCTCAAAGAGGTGAATGCCACAAATCTGTGTCTTGTGCAGAAGATTCCTAATCCTAAGAAGGCATCTGATTTCAGACCTATAGCATGTTGCAATACCATCTACAAATGCATCTCCAAGATTTTGTGTGGAAGATTGGCAAGAGTGCTTCCTGTTCTTGTGTCTATGAATGAGGGAGCTTTTGTGGCTCAGAGATCAATAGTCCACAACATAATGATATGTCAGGATCTCATTAAGCATTACAGGAGAAAACAATCCTCTCCTAGGTGTTTGATGAAGATTGATCTAAGAAAAGCTTATGACACAATTCATTGGGGTTTTATTAAGGAAATGCTGCAAGGGTATGGTTTCCCTGTGAAGTTCAGTGGCTGGTTATTAGAGTGCATTCAGACTGCTAGTTTCAACATTAATTTGAATGGGGAAGTGCATGGATATTTTACTGCAAAACGTGGCATTAGGCAGGGTGATCCAATTTCTCCATTCATCTTTGTTTTTGGTCATGGAATACTTATCAAGAATCCTGAAGATAGCTTATATGGATAATAGTTTCAGCTGGCATCCCATGTGCAAAGAGCTTGCACTTAGTCATCTTTGCTTTGCTGATGACATGATGTGCTTCTATAAAGCATCCCTTGAGCCTGTGAGTATTTTGATGAGTAGCATTAATAATTGTTCACAAGTTACTGGTTTGTTTGCCAACAAAGAGAAATCAAATATATATATATAGCTGGTGTTAATGAGCAAATCAAGAATGAGCTGTTATGTTTTTGTCAGGGTTTAGGGAGGGTACGACTACCCATAAAATATTTGGGTGTTCCATTGTCCCCATCTAAATGGAGCAAATTGGATTGTGAATGTTTGGTGGATAAGATGACAAAAAAACTGCAGATTTGGGCCTCCAGGAACCTCTCTTATGCAGGAAGGGCTCAATTAATCAATTCTGTATTGTTCTCTATACATGTGTACTGGTCTAGCATTTTTATAATGCCTGCTGGGGTGCTGAAAAATGTAGAGCAAAAATGCAGATTATTTTTGTGGGGATCTACTGAACAGAAGCACAAGACAAGTATGGTGGCCTCGGATATTGTATGCAGACCAAGGAAAAATGGTGGAATTAATGTTAAAAATTGTAAATGGTTTAACATTGCTCTAAATGGGAAGCATATCTGGGATTTAGCCACCAAAAAAGATACATTGTGGGTAAAATGGATTAATGGGGTTTATTTGAAAGGAGAAAATTTCTGAAATTATGTTCCTGTGTGGGGGAATAGTTGGTATTGGAAAAAGCTAAATAAAATCAAGAGTTTTTTCCATGATCACTACACAGTTGGGGGGATGTGGGGTGCACCTGATGGGATCTATTCTGCTGCTAGTGGTTACAGAATATTGGTAGGAGAATTGCCAAAATGCAAACATGCTGATTTGATTTGGGGGAAGGTATCTATGCCTAGACAAAGTTTTTGCTTGTTGTTGGTTCAAATGGGGAGATTGCTAACTAAAGATAGGCTGCAGAAAATGGGTTTTTTAAATGGGGATGTTATGTGTTACATGTGCAAGAAAAAACCAGAAGATCATAATCACCTGTTCTTCAGTTGTAGTGTATCCACAGAGGTTTTGGTTCAGTTAAGGTGTTGGCTGCAAGTATCAGCAAAAGCAAATACAGTCCAGGGCATGCTTAACTGGATAAGCAGGCAAAAATGTTCAAGATTCAGGAAAGAAGTATTTGCAGCAGGGCTTGCAGCAGCAGTTTACTGGATATGGAGATGCAGGAACATCCAATGTTTTGAGGGGATCAGAATGCCCCTGTCACAAATCATGCAGCTGATTCAACAGGTGATCAGAATCAGGATGCAACATTGCAGCAGCAAGAGGAAGATAAACAGCAAGGATAAGAGATGGATAGGGACTCTGTAATCTGTTATTTTTACTGTATCTTGTAATTGCTGTAAATAGGAAATGGTTGTTTTTGTTACAGTTATGTTTTTGTTACTGGTTGTAGTGTGTTGGTCCTAGTAATGTCAGATTAGTTTGGTTGTTAGGAGATGTAGATCCTAAGGAACCCTACCTAGTAGGTGGCCTTGAATTTACACTGCCCTTTGGGTTGTAATTTCGCTACATTACAGCTTTTATTAATAAAATTTCTGATTTGCACCAAAAAAAAAAAAACATTGGCATCTCGTAAAACAGCCCTTACAAGCCTATCAGGGTCCCAATAACCGACCCTAGGGGCCTCCCACGTCCCATAGGGGTCTCCCGTACGATATGGGCAGAAAATATTAACGTCGAAAACTTTTTGTGAAATGGCCCAGAACACGTCTCCTAGAGCATTCCCGGGGCCCAGTTGCCGTTTTCGCCCGAATTTTTCTCGGTGACTCTATTATGGCCCTAGGGAACCCCCGGTGCCCCGGGAGGGTCACCTTGATTCCCAAACTCAGATATCACCCATGTCGCCCGTTTTTGGGCCAAAACATTGGCATCTCGTAAAACAGCCCTTACAAACCTATCAGGGACCCAATAACCGACCCGAGGGGCCTCCCACGTCCCATAGGGGTCTCCCGTACGATATGGGCAGAAAATGTTAACGTCGAAAACTTTGCGTGAAACGGCCCAGAACACGTCTCCTAGAGCATTCCCGGGGCCCAGTAGCCGTTTTCGCCCGAAATTTTTTCGGGGACTCTATTATGGCCCTAGGGGACCCCCGGTGCCCCGGGAGGGGCACCTGGATTCCCGAAGTCAGATATCACCCATGTCGCCCGTTTTTGGGCCAAAACTTTGGCATCGCGTAAAACCGCCCTTACAAGAATATCAGGGACCCAATAACCGACCCTAGGGGTCTCCCATATCCCATAGGGCTCTCCCGTACAATATGGGCCGAAAATATTAACGTCGAAAACTTTGCTTAAGATAGCCCAAAACACATCCCCTAGAACATTCCCGGGGCCCGGTTGCCGTTTTCCCCCGAAATTTTTTTCGGGGACTCTATTATGGCCCTAGGGGACCTCCGGTGCCCCAGGAGGGCCATCTTGATTCCCGAACTCAGATAACACCCATGTCGCCCATTTTTGGCCAAAACATTGGCATCGCGTAAAACCGCCCTTCCAAGCTTATCAGGGACCCAATAACCGACCCTAGGGGCCTCCCACGTCCCATAGGGGTCTCCCGTACGTTATGGGTCGAAAATATTAACGTCGAAAACATTGCGTAAAATGGCCCAAAACACGTCCCGTAGAGCATTCCCGGGGCCCGATTGTCGTTTTCACCCGAATTTTTTTCGGGGTCTCTATTATGGCCCTAGGGGACCCCCGGTGCCCGGGGAGGGGCACCTTGATTCCCGAACTCAGATATCACCCATGTCGCTCGTTTTTTGGCCAAAACATTGGCACCGCGTAAATCCGCCCTTACAAGCCTATCAGGGACCCAATAACCGACCCTAGGGCCCTCCCAAGTCCCATAGGGGTCTCCCGTACGATATGGGCCGAAAATTTTGACGTCAAAAACTTTGCGTAAAATGGCCCAAAACACGTCCCCTAGAGCATTCCCGGGGCCCGGTTGCCGTTTTCGCCCAAAATTTTTTCGGGGACTCTATTATGGGCCTAGGGGACCTCCGGTGCCTCGGGAGGGTCACCTTGATTCCCGAACTCAGATATCACCCATGTCGCCCGTTCTGGGGCCAAAACATTGGCATCGCGATCGCATAGGGCGCTTTTTCTCTCTCTAAAAAAAAATGCTCTCTACTTCGGCCTCTACAGCGCGCGTTCACCATTGATACAGCGCTGAGTGCTAATGGGGAAGAAGGAAAAAGCTAAGAGAGGAAATGGAACTCAGATTGATGATGCGGGAAATTCAGGAAATAAACAATGTCCCACGAAAAATGTAACCCTAAAACAAAAAAACATCATAAACCATGAAAACCTAGATAGAGTCATGCGAAATCTTGCGGACGAACTGTAAGATTCAGAGATAATGACTTCGGATGTCCAAACGGAAACTGTGCAGCAAATGGAACTAGCTAAGGAAAAGATCAATTCGTGGCTTTCAAAAATGAAGGAAAAGGCAAAATCGCAAAGCCCATCGAATCGGAGGAAGAAGAACCTGAGCAAGAACAGCAACAGGAGGCTACAAATTCTAATAAGGTTTCAGCTTGGGATAAATTTGACATATCTAAACTGAAAAATGCTGGATTTAAATTGGATTATGTTGCAGCAAATCTGCATGAGGGTAAACCAGGAGGTGAAATAAATTTTATGGACATCGAATCAGAAATAGATTACTGGAACAAAGCTGTAGTTTGCTATGTGATGGGCTCTAAACCTCCAATTACTGTACTTAGTGGTTTTCTAAGAAGAATCTGGGGGAAAAAAGGGATGAACAAGATAGCAAGTTTGAGAAATGGGCTAGTATTGGTTAGATTTGATTCTTTGGAGCAACGAGATGCTGTCATCCAGGACGGGGTGTACCATTTTGATAACAAACCAATGATTGTTAGGCCATGGTCAGAAAACATAGACTATGATCAAGAGGAGCTCACCTCTGTGCCAATATGGGTTAAATTCCCTGGACTCAATGTCAAGTATTGGAATGCAATGGGTTTGAGCAAAATCTCGAGCCTAGTTGGGAGGCCAATGATGGCAGACAGAAATACAGAGCTCAAGGTGGGAATACACTATGCTAGAGTTCTGATTGAAGTGCAAATAGGAGAGGAGTACCCAGAGAAAGTGCATTTCAAGAATGAGAGGGGAAACATAGTGGAACAAGCAGTGGACTATGATTGGAAGCCAATTCTGTGCAATCACTGTAAACAATATGGCCACAGTGAAACAGAATGCAGGAAAAAGAAGCCTGTGGCTGCACCTGTGCAACAAGGGCCTATGCATACTCAGCCTGCACAGCAGGAAATTCCAAGGGCTCAGCAATGGCAGTTTGCAGGTAGAGCTAGAGGGAGAGCCTGGAATGCAGGAAGAGGAGCAAGAACAGGAAAAGGCTACTACAGACAAGTCCAGCGGGCCAAAACTGTTATGCAAAACAGTTTTGACATTTTGCAAAATCAAGAAGAAATGCAGGAAACACAAAAGGAACAGCCAGTAGCAGTAGTGGTGCCTGAGCAACAAACATACCAGAATCCAGATGAGGTGCCATTGCATGGTAAGTCCCCTATCTTGACTGGTAGTCATGGATAGGGTACTAATTTGGAATGTCAGAGGCCTTAATGGCCCAAATAAACAGAGAGATATTGCTCTCTTTTGCAAAAAAAATAATTGTGGGTTGGTGGCTTTTCTTGAAACAAAAATCAGATTAGTTAACCTAGAAAAATACAAAAAATGTTTCATGCCAGGGTGGGACTCTTACAGTAATCACAGTGAGCATAGATTGGGTAGAATATGGTTAAGATGGATACCAAGCATTTTTAATGTGGATGTTTTATTCTCATCTGTGCAAATAATTATCTGTAGAGTAGTAAATGTTGTGAAAAAAATGGAATTTGTGATGAGCTTTGTATATGGCTTAAATGAAAAGGAGGAAAGGAGAGTACTATGGAAGGACTTAAATGATTTTGCAATTAATTGCAACACCCCATGGTTTGTAGGGGGGGATTTCAATAATGTACTGTATCCTGAAAATAGAAAAGGTGGAGTACCAGTTCTTATGCAGAAATACAGGATTTCAAAGAGTGCATAGAAAAATGTTTCCTCACTGAAATGGGGTGGCCAGGGTGCCAATTTACTTGGAATAATAGGCATGAAAAAGGGGGGAGAGTATATTCTAAAATTGATTGGGCATTTGTAAACAGTTTATGGCTCCAGGAATTAGATCAATCAGATCTTGTATTCCATCCAGAGGGAGTTTCTGATCATTCCCCAATCTGTCTGTCTCTCCATAGAGAACTGACAAAAAAAACCATCCCCTTTAAATACTTCAACATGTGGAGCCTCCACTCTGAATTCCAAGCTAAGGTGCAGCAAGCTTGGAATTTCAGAACACAAGGCACAAAAATGTTCAGAGAGTACCAAAAAATGAAAAAGGTGAGAAAAGTGCTGAAAAAGCTAAATAGGAATGAATTTACAGACATTCTGGCACAAGCAGATACAGCTAGGATAGCCATGACTCAAGCACAGATTGAAGCCAACAAAGAGCCATTAAATGAGTCAAGGCAACAGGCTGAACTACAGGCCAGGAAAAGATACAATGAGGTCAACATGGCAGCTGAAAATTTCCTACAGCAGAAAAGCAAGGCAAAGTGGATTCAATTGGGAGATGGAAATAATCAATTCTTCCATGCAGTTATGAAGCAAAGAAGAAATAACAACAGAATTCACTCCATTAGGACACAGCAGGGGACCCTTCTGGAGGATCAGAACCTGGTTATGGAAGAATTTGTGAGATTCTACAAGGATATGCTGGGGGTAACAGGGGTCAGAACAATCAAAGCTGAAGACAGATACTTCCAAGCAGGTCACAGACTAGACATCCACCAACAAATGAACCTCATAGCCCCGGTGAATGCAGAAGAGGTGAAATAGGCAATGTTTGCAATTGATTGCAATAAAAGCCCGGGACCTGATGGCTTTGGATCAGGGTTTTTCAAAGAAGCATGGCCAATTGTAGGGGAAGAAGTGACTGGAGCTATAATTGATTTTTTTGAATCATCTAGAATTCTCAAGGAGGTAAATGCTACAAACCTATGCCTTGTACAGAAGATACAAAACCCAGAAAAGGCATCAGATTACAGACCAATAGCCTACTGTAATACAATCTACAAGTGCATCTCCAAGATCTTGTGTGGGAGACTGGCAATAGTACTTCCTGAGCTGGTGTCTGTGAACCAGGGAGCCTTTGTTGCACAGAGGTCCATTGTCAACAACATCATGATATGTCAGGACCTTATTAAGCATTATAACAGGAAACAATCGTCTCCTAGGTGCTTAATGAAGATAGACATAAGGAAGGCTTATGACACAATCCACTGGGGCTTTGTGAAGGAAATGTTGCAAGGGTATCGATTCCCTGAAAAATTCAGTTGCTGGCTACTAGAGTGCATCAAAACAGCAAGCTTCAGTATTAATATAAATGGGGAAACACATGGGAACTTTATTGCAAAACGTGGCATCAGACAAGGTGACCCCATCTCCCCATTAATATTTGTACTGGTAATGGAATATTTGTTAAGGAACCTGAAAATAGCATGCATGGACAAGAGCTTCAGCTGGCACCCCATGTGCAAAGAGCTTGAAATAAGTCATCTGTGTTTTGCTGATGACTTAATGTGCTTCTGTAAAGCAGACACTGCATCTGTGAGCACAATGATGAACAGCATAAACCATTTCTCAAAAGCAACGGGCTTGTATGCAAACAAGGAAAAATCAAACATCTACATAGCAGGGGTGGATGAACAAGGGAAAAATGCACTGTTACAACTCTCAGGCTTCAGAGAGGGTACCTTGCCCATGAGATACCTAGGTGTCCCACTATCCCTTTCAAACTGGAGCAAAATAGACTGTGAATGTCTGGTGGATAAAATGACAAAAAAGCTGCAGATTTGGGCCTCTAGGAACCTTTCATATGCAGGGAGAGTCCAACTAATAAACTCTGTATTATTCTCCATTCATGTGTACTGGTCTAGTATCTTCATAATGCCAACTGGGGTACTAAAAAGTGTGGAGCAAAAATGTAGATTTTTCTTGTGGGGAACAACTGAGCAGAAACATAAGACAAGCTTTGTGGCCTGGGATATGGTATGCAGACCAAGGAACAATGGAGGACTTAATGTTAAGAATTGCAAATGGTTCAACATAGCTCTGAATGGCAAGCACATCTGGGATATTGCAACAAAAAAAGACACTCTGTGGGTGAGATGGATCAATGGGGTGTATCTGAAAGGAGTAAACATCTGGAATTATGCTCCAGTATGGGGCACAAGCTGGTACTGGAACAAACTGAACAAGATCAAAAGTTACTTCCAGGGGCAATACACAGCAAGGGGGGTATGGAAATTTGCATCTGATGGTATTTACTCTGCTGGAAGTGGATACAGAATGCTACAGGGTAACATGACAAAATGCAGGCATACAGATTTGATATGGGGAAAGATATCCATGCCTAGACATAGATTCTGCCTATGGCTAGCCCAAATGGACAGGCTGTTAACAAAGGACAGACTACAGAGGATGGGATTTCTGAATGGGGATGCTTTATGCTACCTGTGCAAGCAGGAACCAGAGGAACACAATCACCTGTTCTTCAAATGCAAAGTGTTAGCTGCAGTCCTAGAACAGTTAAGGGTATGGTTGCAAATTTCAGCAAGAGCAAGTACAATTCAGGGGATGTTTAACTGGATCAGCAGACAAAAATGCTCGAGACTCAGAAAGGAATTTTATGCATCAGGGTTAGCAGCAGCAGTGTACTGGGTATGGAGATGCAGGAATACTCATTTTGCTGGCAAAGGCAGCATACCAGTTCCACATATCATTCTACAGGTCCAGCAAGCAGTCAGATGCAGAATTCAACAATGATGCAACAGCAAAAGGAAGATCTCCAGCAGGGACAAGAGATGGATAGGGGAAATATAGCCTGAAGTTAAACTGGATCAGAGCAAGTAATAGAGCAAGCTGACAGAATGCACCAGACAGAAAGGCAGAAACAGAACTCAACAGGGTGTCAGCAGATAATCTGGCAATTTTGCAAGGCACCAGGAACATGTGCAGGAAAATGGACAGCAGGTCTCAGAAGGAATACAGAAGCAGGTTGATGCAGCTAGACCCTGAATCAGGTAAAAGGGGGCAGATTTCAGAAGGGTACACGCAGGAACAGATCTCATCAGGAGCGCAGCAGAGAATCAAGTCATTCTGCAAGATATCAGAACAAGTGCAAGGAAAAAGGCAGCAGATATCAGAAGGGGAGCAGGAACAGGAGGCAGTACAGCAGGAGCCAACAGACAACAAGTAGAAGATTGCTGGAAAAAGGCAGAGCAAGGAATGTAGCAGAAAACAAAAGAATTGGAAAGCTAGAAGAAGTTGTAATTTTCTAGCTTATTATGTTTTTTGTACTTTGTTGTAAGTCAGGAAAGATTTTTGTAATTGTCATGTTTATAGAGATGGTGAACCACTGTCTGTAGTGAGTTACACCAGATAGAAGGTATGTAAGGTAGTACAAGGGATGTAGGAAAAAGGAACCCTACCTAGTAGGTGGCCTTAGTTTTGCATTGCCTTAGGGCTGTAATCTTGTTACATTACAGTGAGCAATAATACAATTTCTGACTTGCACCAAAAAAAAAAACATTGGCATCGCGTAAAACCGCCCTTACAAGCCTATCAGGGACCCAATAACCGACCCTAGGGGCCTCCCCTGTCCCATAGCAGTCTCCCGTACGATATGGGCCGAAAATATTAACGTCGAAAACTTTGCGTAAAATGGCCCAGAACGCGTCCCCTACAGCATTCCCGGGGCCCGGTTGCCGTTTTCACCCGAAATTTTTTCGGGGACTCTATTATGGCCCTAGGGGACCCCCGGTGCCCCAGGAGGGTCACCTTGATTCCCGAACTCAGATATCACCCATGTCGCCCGTTTTTGGGCCAAAACATTGGCATCGCTGAAATATAGACTGAAGTTAGAAGATTATGCAGCAGGGTCCAGCAGTTCAGAAATACAAAAGATTCAGCAGGGGATCAGCAGCAGGCTGCTGAAGATAGACAGAATGAGGGATCAAAGAATATGCAGCAGACCTGAAAGGCCAGGAAACAGCTGTCTCCGGAAAGAGTCAGTAGCAGGTTGCTGTGGAGCAGTGAAGAACAAAGCAGCAGGCATCTGAAAACAAGCAGGAATCAGGCAGCAGAGCCCTGCAGGGGATCTGAGTGAGTAATGGAACAGACTGCAGCAGAGCTGAAAAGCTAGAAGAATAATGTTTTAGCTTATTATGTATTTGTATTTTTGTTGTAAGTCAGGAAATGATTTTGTATGTTGTATGTACTTATAGATATAGTTTGTAAGGTAGTAAAGGGATGTACAAAAAAGGAACCCTACCTAGTAGGTGGCCTTGGATCTGCACTGCCTATGGGCTGTAATCGTGTTACTTTACAGTGAGCAATAATACAATTCTGACTTGCACCAAAAAAAAAAAAAAAAAAACATTGGCATCGCGTAAAATCGCCCTTACAAGCCTATCAGGGACCCAATAACCGACCCTAGGGGCCTCCCAAGTCCCATAGGGGTCTCCCGTACGATATGGGCCGAAAATATTAACGTCAAAAACTTTGCGTAAAATGGCCCAAAACACGTCCCCTAGAGCATTCCCGGGGCATGGGTGCTCACGAGGCCCGGTCATGGTGCTGTGTTGTTGGGTCATGGTGCTGCAACGCATGGGTCATGGTGGTGCATCGTGTTGCATCGCATGGGTCATGGTGCAGCATCGTGGTGCAACGCATGGGTCATGGTGCTGCATCATGTTGCATCGTGCTACAACGCATGGTTCATGGTGCTGCATCGTGTTGCATCGTGCGGCAACGCATGGGTCATGGTGCTGCAACGCATGGGACAAGGTGCTGCAACGCATGGGTCATGGGGCTGCAACGCCATGGGTCATGGTGCTGCAACGCCATGAGTCATGGTGTTGCATCATGGGACATGGGTCATGGTGCTGCGTCTTGGGACATGGGACAAGGTGCTGAGTCATGGGACATGGGACATGGGACAAGGTGCTGCGTCATGGGACATGGGTCATGGGTCAAGGGACATGGGACAAGGTGGTGCGTCATGGGACATGGGACATGGGACAAGGTGCTGCGTCATGGGACATGGGACATGGGGCAAGGTGCTCTGTCATGGGACAAGGTGCTGCGTCATGGAACATGGGACAAGGTGCTGCAACGTCATGGGACAAGGGTGCTACAGCGCCACCGACCAAGGTTTTCATACTTAGCGCCTCTAGGACATGTTCTTCATACTTGGGACGTTTTCATACTCTGCACCCACATGACTTAGCATCTTTCCTTGACTCCTTCCTCGACCGGTGGACTTATTCATGCTTAGCACCGTGCGTCCCTTGCATCCTTTGTAAAACCTCTTTTTTACCCAACATAGCAAGAATTGGAGATTTGGGGGGAATGGGGGGGGGAGGTACGAATCGAAGCAACTAGGGTTGAATCTCAGTGGATCGTGGCAGCAAGGCCACTCTTCCACTTAGGAACATCTAGAAGTACTTCGGGAGTCATCTATACTCCGGGATGATTGATCCCTCTTTTGCCACTGTGCACGAGACTAAGATCCTATTGAATCGACTGCGGTTGGTTTGACGATTCATGCGATTCTCTTCTCTCTAATGAACTTGGCTAATGGATAATAATAATAAATAATGAGATTTATTATTTGGTGATTGTTGTGTCTTTACTTTTAAAGCATGTTGTCTTAATTCTGAAAGCATGATATTTATTTGATTAAGCATGTGGACTTACTTTTGGAGATTGAGATGGACTATGTGGTTATGAATTACTCAGCATCGCTGATTAGTTGTTTTTCTTTTTACTTGTGTTTGTTGTCCATTTCTCTTTAATGGTTTTCTATATGGGGGAGTAGATTGATAGGATTGTAGCTCGAGGAGTTGAGCTAGGGAAGGCGTGCCAAGAAGATAGTATATCTTCTAAAAACATTTATTTTATTGTTTAGTTTGGAACTTCTATTATTGGAATTTTTATTATTGTAATGAGATTAATTCTCTTGCATGACAATTAAAAATTTTAATACTTTTATTTCATTTGGATTATCTGTTTTAAGTTAGTTGGAAGATATTTAATATTTAATTATCTATTACGTTTGTTTGGGGATTCTAGTAGTTGTTTTCTTTCTAGCCTTGTATTTAATTTGAACATTAAATACGGCGGTAACGCTTCGAACTTCCGGTGTTTTTCCGCGGCAACTCGTGATTTTAAATGGTTTTAAATTGGAAGGAAATTTGGGATGTTACAGATGCCCACAACATGGAGCCAGTTGTAGGAGTCAATTGCTTGATACTTCAGGGGTTCCTTGTAAGCAGGTTGCAGGTTCTTGATGAGTTGGCGTATTTGATCAGCTTGCGAAGGTCGCTCAAACAGTTTGGCTATCTTTAGCTTCCAACGTCTAAGGAAGGCAGTGAATCCCTCATTTTCTTCTTGTTTGGTGACCTCTAACTCTCGAAGGGTCATAGGTAGGGCAACATTTTCCTTGTAGCGTGCAAGGAAGACTGTGGTAAAATCGGACCAAGTTGGGTAGCTTTCCAGATCTAAGGAGTAGAACCATTGTCGAGCATGTGTATCAAGGGTCTGGGGAAACAGATGGGCATAGAGTTTCTTGTTGATTCCCCTTAGAGCCATAGCAGTAGTGAAGAATTTCAGGTGATCCTGCAGGGTGTCGACTCCCGTGAAGGTGGGTACTTCAGGCATAGAGAATTTGGCCGGAAGCTTACCCTTGATATTAGTGTCAAACTTTCCTACGTTGGCACTATAGTTGGAGATCAGGCTGCTACTCTTGAGCACAGAGGTGATCGTAGCCATCATGGCATCTAACCCTTCTTCCTCAGAATCGGAATCGGAAGGGATCCTTACTTCTTCTTCTCTTTTCCTCTCTATATCTTCAACCTTGAGTCTACCTTTTCTAACTCGCTCATGAGATCATCAAGCCTCTCGTCGGTGGTTTGAACCATGGTGAAGTTTGGGGGTGTGATCGGTGTTGTAAGGGATGTATTGAGTGGTGGCGGGATTTGTGGTGGTGATGGATTATGGGGTGATGGCCTTTTGGAATGTGGTGGTGTCTTGGATGTAGCTTGTACACGAACCAATCTCCCGGACGATCGAGCCCAACCTTTTTCACCATAATTCTTCCTCGAGCCCCCAATCCTGAACACAAGTCTCAACTTAGAAAGACGCGAAAGAAAGGACTTGAAAACAAAGACTCGTTATTTTTAGTAGACCCTCGATAGCTCCTAAGGTGAATAAATTTAAGGACATCTATATAAACTCGAATGCATGATGATGACAATTCAATGACAGAGCTACGACAACAATATGCAAGATGCATGACGAACTGACCTTGACATGTATAACAATAAATTGATGCACGACCCTAGAAGACTTATAATTGACTCGTCTAGACTTCTAATGCATGAGACGTAGTGAACAAATGGAAACATTGATGAATGCAAGACTTGAACTTTTATACAAATGCAGATGCAAAATGACGACAATGCAAACATGACGACTAGTTATGAATCCTAGCATGAAGCGTCTAATACGTACAATGCAATGCAAAGAAATGAAAAAGAAGAAAGTAAAAACCTAAGCCTAAATGCCCGACTATTTCCCCTCATATCAAAGGAAAATGAAGTCGATGAACGAAAATGAGAAAAATAGAAACAGACGGATCATCCTATTTTTTTTATTTTTTTTTCTAGACTCAAAGAAAATGGAAAATGGGGTGAATAAAAATAATGAGGAAATTTTGGCATTTTTTTTTTCTGAATTTCTTTTTGGCGTTTTTATTTTATTTTTTTTAAAGCCATTTTTTTTGTTTTTCTTTTTTTGGCCAAATCTGAATTACATCAAAACAAAAAGAAAAAAGAAAAATAAAAAGTGGGAGAGGGGAATTGGAGAGACTGACTCTTTTTCTTTGCTAAAAAGGTCATAGAAAATTGTTCATAACTTCGACGCTAGATGAAAATATATCATCGGGGAAACGAGTGCTCATTGAATTTAATTCTCGCACTATTTTTCGGCATTAGGAACTAGCTAAAAATAAAAGAAATGACTCCTAGCACGTAAGTACATGTTGGCACATAGTCACGATAATCATGCATCCAAGCAAGCATTATAACAACGCAGTTTACAGGCAAACATGTGATCAGACGGGCATTATAACGACACATGCACAATAAGTAAGCAAATGCTCGAATGTGGGCTAGAGGTTTTTGGCTCCTGTGAGGTTACCACGACAAATTACAATTTTCGTTCGGTGGATGATCGACACATCGATTGTAATTCTTTTCATCAACAAGGATTGATGAGTCATGGGTGAGGAAGCGTTGATTTGCACGATAGGACAACTGTATATTCCTTTAGATATACGGGTTGTCTACGAGTTGTGACACAAACTTCCTCGAGGGTCGATAAGGGTCAAAAGGTTGTGCCAAAGCACATGCAAAAATATGAACATGTTATTAAACAATTAAGCAAACTTGACTTTCGAGTCTCACCCTCTTAAATAAATCCCCAGTGAAGTCGCCACTGTAAGGACCCGAGATTTCTACGGCCACGGAGTGCGTCCTTATAGAAAATTTGTAAGTTGGGGGTTTAGATAAGTTCAAGGGACCATCGAGTTAGAAAAGCTTTTGTAAAGACTTGAGTTAAATAAAAACCATGAAAGAGGTCACAAATCTGCTATCGGCGTTTTATCGAAGGGACAAACCGAAGGGACAACCCAATAGCGCGATAAGTCAACTAATCATGTTTTTAGAAAGACTCTCGCTTATATAAAACATATAAGTACCCAAGAATAAAGGGTTCGGGGGCGAAGGTACGAGGTGGGAAGGTGTTAGGCACCCAACTTGCCCGTTTATGACAGCCTCTACTAACTCAAGTTTGCTTAATAATTTAAAGACATAATTCCCACACAAACCGGATTAACAACCTAGACTTAGACTATTAATTGGTTCATCACAAGCATCACAACATTTATTTTTAACCCTTATTTAGAAATGCATTCGATTGGACAAATTGGACAGCACAACGACTATACAGACAGTATTTAGGAAGCGATAAAAACGTTATTCTAGCATGATATCTACATTATGACTACTAGAAAATAAACAGTTAAGCAACTAATTTGATTTGAGCCCTTAGGAATTTGTACCTGAACTGTAGGCTATATTTGACAAAAATAGTAAAGCAAGATCTCAAACCAGAAAGCTCTTATCATAATAAGTTCAGAAATTTCCTCCAAGCTTAATGAATTGTTCTCGAAGCATATTTGGTTCCTGGCGAACCAAATTGACCAAATGACAGCAAAGAAAACTATTAACCAGCCTTGCCCTTTTATAGAAGTATTCCCAAAGTGGTGCCAAAATAAAATAAACTGTGAGAGAGATGAGGGAATGCAGCTTGATATAGACCACCAAGTTAATATTTTGTACCAAAGCTGACAAGTAAAGGGGCAATGCATGAACAAATGTTCTTCCGTCTCAAGAGCACTATCACAAAAAGAACACAGAACGCTGGCTTCATCGAAAGGAACCCCTCTATGTTGTATATTCATCTTAGTCGGAACCCTATGTTGTAGTAACAACCATAAAAAAGCTTGAACTTTGTGAGGGGCTTTGGTGGGCCAAATAATATCAGTTATCTCCCATTCCACAGATTGATCAACGTTAATGAGCATATTGTAACAAGCTTTGGTACTTAAGACACCATGAATGTCATGTCGCCAAATAAGATGATCTTGGCCTGAACTCAAAGGTTGAATGCCCTTCAATTTATTTTTTAAAACTGCATGTTCCTCCTCTTCCCAACCCCTTAGGGATCTTCTGTATGTGAATGTCCAGCTCCATTCATCATTATCCCAAAAACCCATATCAGCAATAAGGACATCTTTGTCTACTGTCAACGCAAAAAGTATGGAGTGCAAGTGTGCCAAACTGTCATCACCCAGCCAAATGTCCACCCAAAACTTAATTTTGGAACCATCCCCAAGTTGTAAACGAAAGCCCTTTTGTACAATATCGCAAAGCAAAGCGTTACAGGTGCCGGCTGCCACAATACTCCTCCATATTGGTGAAAACCCTCTCCCATCTTCCTGGGGAAGCCAATCATCCTTGCATAAATGATATTTTGCAACAAGCACCCTCCTCCAAAGAGCCTCAGGATTCGTACCAAATCGCCACCACCACTTGGCAAGAAGGGCTAAATTTTTATTTTTTAGATCAGAAATGCCAAGCCCTCCCGCTTGCTTGTTTTTAATAATTTTAGCCCAAGAAACCCAGCTGATCTTTCTCTTCTCACCATCGAAACCCCATAAGAAAGCTCTTTCTATCTGCTCAAGTTCATCTAAAATCCCTTTTGGAACCTGGTAAAGGGAGAAATAATACACCGGAAGGCTTGTCATTACAGATTTGAGAAGAGTGATTCGTCCTCCTAAAGAAATGTAATTCTGCTGCCACTGATTTAACTTCTTTTTAAACTTGTTCACCACTGGTTGCCAAAAAGAAAAGAGCCTGGGATTACCACCAATCTGCAACCCAAGATAACGAAAAGGAATAGAACCCTCTTTACACTGGAGAATGCTAGCTGCTGCTTCAGAAGGGGAAGTATTCACACCAATAAGACAACTTTTACCAAAGTTAACCTTAAGCCCAGAAGCCAACTCAAATAATCTCAAAACAGCGTTAACATTTTTTACTCCCTCCAAATCTTAATTGCTTAATTGTTTAATAACATGTTCCACATTTTTGCATCATTTGCATGTGCTTTGGCACAACCTTTTGACGCTTATCGACCCTCGAGAAAGTTTGTGTCGCAACTCGTAGACAACCCGTATATCTATAAGAATATACAGTTGTCCTATCGTGCAAATCGACGCTTCCTCACCCATGACTCGTCAATCCTTGTTGATGAAAAGAACTACAATTGATGTGTCGACCTTCCGCCGAACGGAAATTGTAATATGTCGTGGTAACCTCACAGGAGCCAAAAGCCTCTAGCCCACATTCGTGCATTCGCTTGCTTGTTGTGCATGTGTCGTTGTAATGCCCGTCTGATCGCATGTTTGCCTGTAATTATGTCGTTGTAAGGCTTTGCATTAATGCATGATATTGTGATTATGTGCCAACATGTACTTACGTGCTAGGAGCCTTTTCTTTTATTTTTAGCTATTTCCTAATGCCCAAAGATGGTGCGAGAATTCAAATTCAAGGAACACCCTACGTTTTCCTGATGATATATTCTCAAAAGTCATGAACAATTTTCTAGGATCTTTTAGCAAAAAAAAAAGAATCAGTCTCCCAATTTCCCCTCTCCCTTTCTATTTTCTTTTTCTTTTGATGTAGTTCAGATTCGAAACCCAAAAAAAAAAAAAAAAAGGAAAAATCAAAAACAAAAACAAAAAAAAAATCGGCAAAAATAAAAAAAATAAAAAAAAAAAAGTCGCGGAAGATCTAAATCAAAAAAATCAAAAAAATAAAAAAAGGACCGAAATTCTTTTATTTTATTTTTATCCCATTTTCCATTTTCTTTGAGTCTAGAAAAAAAAAAGGATAGTCCGTCTTTTTTCTATTTGTATTATTTCCGTTCATTGACTTTATTTTCTTTCGATATTAGGGAAATATTTGGGCATTTAGGCTTAAGTACCTTTTTCTAGGATAATGTGTTTTTCTATATGTGGGTCAACTTTTTCTTAGGTGAGAGTCTCATGGTTTTTTCTTGTTACTAAGTGCTCCGTGCTTCCTATTCAGGATAGGGGGTCCGAAGAAGAAAGGAAACCTTGAGAAAAGTTGGGCTCGGCCTTCGGCAAGGCTGGTTCGTCTGCAACCGTCTACACCGCCAGGTTCTCGTTTACCTCCACCACAAACAGCCTTACCATCAACAAATTCGCCATCACTCTATACCTTTTTCTCCACACCTATCACCCCTCCCAATTTCACAATGCCTAAGACCAGTGATGAGAGACTGGATGAGCTCATGAGTGAGCTAGAAAGGGTACGACTCAAGGTTGAAGATATAGAGAGGAAAAGAGAAGAAGAAACAAGGATCTCTTCCGATTCCGATTCTGAGGAAGAAGGAACAAATGCCATGCTGGCCAAGATCACCTTCGTGCTCAAGAGTAGCGGCCTGATTTTCAACTATAGTGTCAATGTAGGAATGTTTGACACTAAGATCAAGGGCAAACCTCCGGCCAAATTCTCTATGCCTGAAGTACCCACCTTCACTGGAGTCGACAATCCGCAGGATCACCTGAAGTCCTTCACTACCGCTATGACTCTAAGGGGAATTAACAAGAAACTCTATGCCCATCTGTTTCCTCAGACCCTTGATACAGATGCTCGACGGTGGTTCTACACCCTGGAACTGGAAAGCTACCCCACCTGTTCTGATTTTACCACAGTCTTCCTGGCTCGATAAACGGATAATGCCACGCTCCCCATCACTTTGAGAGAGCTTGAAATCATCACTCAAGAGAAGAACGAGGGTTTCACTAAATTCCTCCATCGGTGGAAATCCAAGATAGCTGAAATGGTGGAAAGGCCCTCTGAAACTGAACAAATTAGGCATTTCATTAAGAACCTGCAACTGGCCTATAAGAGCCACCTTCAATATCAAGCCATCGACTCATATCAACGTCTTTATGTCATTGGCATCCTCATTGAAGATGATCTCAACAAAAACAAAGACCAGGTCACCCTTAAGCCCTTCACTTATGGGAGAGACAGGAGGACAACTGCTGAAGCCTCTTTTGGTGCTCAGGTTAATGAGGTAGAGAATTCACCCCTCTCAGTATGACCTTGTCACATGCTCTTTAAAGAATGATACAAAATAACCTGCTGCTGCCTATTGGACCTACTCCTGAACCATCTATTAGGGGCCGCAACTGGAAAGAGGGCGAATATTTCAAGTACCATCAAGGAAAAGGGCATGACACTGACAATTGTTGGGCTCTTAAACATGCTATCCAAGATAGAATTGAGAACGGTACCATACCCTTACCAAAACCTGGTCAAGCACCCAACAACTCAAACAACCCCTTACGTGCAATACTGCATATTAGTATTGAAGATGCCTTGGGACTCGAGATTGCCGGAATATGGGACAATGACGAGGAAGACGTATGGGAGGTCCAAACCAGATCTCCCGTAGACGTGTCCCATTAGACACGTTCTGGTCATCATTATAGGCCACCAAATATCTATAGCGACAGGGTCCAACATCTAGCTGAAGAAGAAGTTGAGGAAATTCCTGAAAAAGACAAAGAATCTCCCGTCACAGCACAGCTCAAAAGAATCAAATCTGATATCTCCATTTGGCAACTCTTAGCCTCGTCCTACGAACATCGACAAGCCATTCTAGAAGCCTTGTCAAAGGTTTCAGTATCACAAGATATGAGGCCTGACGAGCTAGTCAGTTTCTTGGTAGGGGATAAACCTCGACCGGCCATTACCTTCTCCGACAGCGAGCTACCTCTCGAAGGATCCTCACACAATAATGCCCTATACTTGATTGTATTCGCTATGGGAAAGTATGTGCCCATGACCTTAGTGGACAATGGATCTGCCGTGAATGTATGCCCATTGAGAACTGCAACAAAATTGGGCATCGATATCAAGAATTCGGCTCACTCAGCACAAGGTCTACTCGCTTATGACAACTCAAGTAGAAAGGTCCTTGGCACCATAACTATGAACGTCACCTCTGGAGCTATAGAGAAAATGGTCCAATTTTACACCATGGATATTCCGGCTAATTTCAACTTGTATTGGGGCGGCCTTGGCTCCATGGTTTACATGCTGTAGCCTCTACTCTCCACCAAAAAGTCAAGATGATGTTAGAAGGAGAAATCGTGGAAATCGACGCCAACCCCATCAAAGCAACCATTGACAAAGCTCCTGTCTTGAAGATAAAACATGATAGTGAGGATATTGACCTTTGGGGATTCTCTCCCGAGGAGGTAGCCCTCATAGAGGAAGACACCAAATCTTACAGCTCAAATGGTTCAAGAGAATTCGAGACCTATCCTCCTGAAGAAATAGGGGATCGGAGCCTGATGAGTTCGAAGAAATAAAAGAGACCATCGAGAGGATGTCTATGTACGTGGCACACCACCACAACGCAATTCAGCAAATGAAGGGGAAAATCGCCTCATTGGAAAGACCCACGGAATGCAACATTATTCTGGCCAAAGGGGAAGCTTGTTTCCAACAAGATGAGATGTTTAGCAAGATGGTAAAGTACGAATATGCTCACCCAAGAAGGCCTACCCCTCAAATGATTCACAGGGACGGAAATCCCTATCTTCGGTGCAATTATTGTGAAGCCAATGGGCTTCATACTAACCAGCGCAAACGTCTAAAAAGGTTAATCACAACCTTCATTGATCAAGGAACCATGTGGTCATCTAGCACCTGGGCTATAAAAGGATGGCGCCGCTTTGACCAGAAACAGTAATCACAGCTGAATATTCCCATCGGCAACGTCATGAATACCCTCATATGGAGAGGAGATCTTAAACCCATAATTCCCGCTGACAACCTCCAGGAGATAAACAAAGACAAGGACTCTTACTGTCGCTACTACCAAGCCTTTGGTCACTACACATATGACTGCATCTGCCTGAAGGATAATATATGGAAAATCATAGACAGTGGGTAGGTCCTGCCACCTCTAAAGGAAGAAGAGGAGACCTGGAATTAGTTGGTTACCCGCAGGAGCTAGAGGAATCGAGTCTGAGTCCCCAAGTTTTGTCGAGTTAGGGTCCTAGCTAAATCTTTAGGTTGAGTCTTATATAGGGAATGTTCCCTCTTTTACTTTTCTTTCTAAGTCTAGTTTCTTTTTGACGGGAATTAGAGACCCTCTTTTCTAAAGTCATGTGTGCTTATCTCTTTTTGCAAAATCAATAAAAATTCTTCTTACTCATTTCTTTTCTTGTTTAGCTATTGATAAATCCAATGAACACAAAGTTGCACAAATCATTAACTAAACAATTTAAGCAATGTAAGTAAACTTCGCAAAGCAAGAATGCAGATTTTCACTTTTACAGGAATTTGAGTGGCTGAACTCTCTCCACAATGCCACTCGACACAGAAGAAGCGAGCCAGCCTTTTGCAAAAACCTCGACACAGAAATGTCCTTGGCTCCGATCGAAGAGGATCCTTGGTACCAAGACGTCTTCAACTACATCACCCAGGGAATATACCCTCAAGACGCGCCACTAAGAGCTCAACGGGTCATCCATCTCTTCGCGACACAGTACATAGAATACAAGGGGGTTTTGTACAAAAAGTCCCACAATGGGATCAACCTCAGTTGCGTGAACTCCGAAAAAGCTGCAGAGATTATGGACGAGGTACACAATGGTGTGTGTGGACCACACATGAATGGTCGAATGCTCTCTAGAAAGGTCTTACGACTGGGATACTACAGGACCACTATGGAATGGGATTGCTACAACTATGTCAAGAAGTGCAAGAAATGTCAGATATATGCCAACCTGCAGCATATGCACCCTCCATGCTCCATAACTTCACATCTCCTTGGCCATTTTCCGCATGGGGGATAGATATCACTGGTAAAATCACCCCGAAAGGCTCAGGAGGACATGAATACATCCTAGTCGCCATAGACTATTTTACCAAATGGGTCGAAGCCCAATCCTATGCCGTCCTTACCTCCAAACAAGTGTCCAAATTCATAAGGAACAACATCATTTGCCGATACGGCGTTCCGTATGAAATTATTAGTGACCATGGATCCCATTTCAAAGCCGAAACAGCCACCCTCCTCAAAAACTACGAAAATCCAACACCACAAATCATCTCCTTACCGTCCCTAAACTAATGGCGCAGTAGAAGCCGCCAAAAAAAACCTCAAGATTATCATTGAAAAGATGATAGAAAACTACAACGATTGGCCCATCAAACTCCCATTTGTCCTTTGGGGATATAGGACATCCATATGATACTCTACGGGACACACATCTTATTCCCTAGTCTACGGAATGGAAGCAGTTCTACCCATAGAAGTCCAACTACCCTCCATGCGCATAACCCTAGAGGGTGAAATTCCTGAAACCCAATGGTTACAATCCCGCTACGAAGAACTCATGTTCAAGGATGAAAGACGCCTACGGGCCCTAAACCATTCCCACGTGTACCAGCAACGCATGGCAAGAGCATTCAACAAAAAAGTTCGACCTCGGAATTTAAAGGAAGAGGACTTAGTTTGGAAAGAATTATGTTCCCCAGTTACCGACCCTAGAGGCAAGTTTCGACCAAACTGATCCGGACCGTTCATCATCAAAGACATTCTATTAGGAGGCGCAGTCAGACTCATGGATATTGATGGCATCGAGTTCAGTCAGCTCACCAATATGGACCAACTGAAGAAGTGCTACGTTCAAAAAATAAAAAATAAAAAATTCCGAAAATTAAAAAAAAAACAGAGACGTACACAATTTGAACGAACTACGTTGGCCTGATTCCACACTGGATACGTAGGTAACCCTTTTAAGGGGCCCGGCCAAAATCAATCCAAAATTCCATTCAACTCATTCAAAAAGGGATAATCTTTATTCAGACTGAACGAATAAGCTTACATTGCAAGAATTCTTAACTTCATGAGGTTAAATAATAATAATAATAATAATAATAATAATAATAATAATAATAATAATAATAATAATAATAATAATAATAATAATAATAATAATAATAATAATAATAATAATAATAATAATAATAATAATAATAATAATAATAATAATAATAATAATAATAATAATAATAATAATAATAATAATAATAATAATAATAACAACAATGAGGGTTTAAGCTAAACAAATTCTTATTATTACTTTTTTTAAAAACTAGACTTGCTTTCTAAGAAAACTACTTTAATCCCTTCTTCCCTTTAGAAGGCTTCGTTGAAGAGTTCTTCTTTGAAGGACCCTAGCTTGAGTACGACCTATGATCGCTCCCTTGAGCTGGGGGCTTGCCTCTTTTCAGTACGTGATAGCCTCCCATTGGAGGCCCTTCCCTTCCTTTCTTGCTTCCTGCTCTTGAATCATACTTAGGCTTTAGTTGGTCTCACTCCTCATGACGAAGGGCTCGTCTCTCTTCTCCGTCACTGCAGAAAAGCCAGTTCAAGTAGGTCTCCGAAACTTGAGTTGACACAATCACCCGAGGTGCAGTCCAGCGGTGCCGGCTACGCCAGTACTTTCCCCAATTCGTAGAAAATTCAGTGGTCAAAGCTATGATAGTTGGCCTTTTTGTCTCCTGATGAGGGATAACCTGTTTCAATCCATATTGCCTCATGACCCTAGAAGGGAAGAAGAAAGTAGTCCTGTACAAACCCAGTATGGTAGTCCTGTACAGGCCACTAAGGAAGTCAAGCTCCACCAGTGTACATGCCAACGGATAACAGGTCCTGCATGGAAAAAAGCATCCCATTCAGCAAGGGACTTTCAGAGTATAGTCTTTTCCTAAACAAGAAGCTAGCAGCAGTATAGGTTTTCTTTAACCAAGCCCGAGGGACATGAGCTATCATATTCTCTGGTGACTCAATTAGCCTCAGATGCTCACATAACCAAATTTGAAGCAGGAGGGGGTTGCCGGAAAAAGATTCATGAGGAGAGATTTTCAACCTGTCAAGCCCAATAATAGTTTCCCCTACAACCAGATGCAAAGGAGTATGCCCTTCAACCATTTGATTTACCACTCGTAGCAACGAGGCTCTACCTAAGTTGGAAGACTCTGCATTAGCAAACAATAGGCGATTTAACAGGCAAAGTACAAAAGCCTGCCGGCCACAACGCCTGAATATTGCATCCTTTTCAGAAGAAATAGCAAACTTTTCACAAAGTTGAGTCAAGTCTACATCGACACCAAAAATCATGTTTTTGGCTTCTACATATGACAAGCCTAAGGATTTCTTGTACTGATCCCTAAAACCATCTCTCAAATAAGGCACAGCTGGGGGAGGAACATCAGGCATATTAGTGATTGCAGCAAATTCGTTAACTAAAGGGCATAATTTAGAGTTACCGAAACGGAAAACATGCAAGTCGGGGTCCCAATAAATCAGAGTAGATTGAAGAAGGGGCCACAATATTTTGGTTAGTCTTAAAGTCAACAAGGTAGAGACATGGAAAGGGGTCAATTCAAGTTTGTCTTCTATGGTCAGATTTTTGCACCAGGCATCGAACAGGTTTTCAAAGGATTTCACCATGGTAGAGATTTAGGAAATTTAAGAGAGCTAAGGTCTAAAAAGTGATACAACATCAAGTATCCCGTAAATCCTATTTATAGGCAAAAACGCGGGCCAAAGAAGTTAGAAATCCACAAAAAAGCCCAAACCAGAGCCGTCAGCGGCTCTGGTCAGGGCCGCTAGGAGCCTTGCCCAGCGCCGCTAGCGGCCCCAGCCTGCAGCCCGCGCCGCTAGCCGCCCAGCCCAGCGCCGGTAGCGGCCCTGACCCTGGCCCGGTCTAATTTTTCCTCTCGCTCCAGCCCGCCCCATTTGATCCAGTCTACTCGATTTAAGCCCAATTTTGATACGCGCGCTGAATTACAAGGCCCGAGACTCTCTTAGTTTTATCTTTTTCAATTTTTCTCTTTTTTTTTATTATTATTTTTCCATTTTTCTAGGGGGTATAATATGTGTAATTTTTGCTATTTCTTGCAATTTTTACCTTTTTCATTATTTTGTTCCCTAAATTGTGGCCTACTCTTTACTGCATAACACATTGCATACTTAGAGATCAGACGGGCATAATCGAGTCATCATATCATACAAATCATAATAATAAATAAAAACAGGAGTTCGAAAGGTCAATGTCTACAAGGAGATCAAACACCGCTCAACCGGAATCGTCATCACCATTGTTGTCGGCCTCATCATCAACGAACAGCCCCAGGCCATAGTTCCCAGTCGAATAATGGAGAGAAGAGCTGTAAATGGGCCTGCTGTTGTTGGGCCTCATGTCCCGCGTATCATATGTCGGTGCGCGCATAGGGGTACCTGCCGGAAACCCCGCGGCGTAAAAGCTCTTTGAGGCTTGACAGGGAAAGTCCATAGCCGCATCCTGATATGAAGGCCCAGTATGTGGCACATCCCATCCAGGGGTGATCGCCCAACCTCCAGTCATACGGGTGACAATAGGCCTACTATCAAGAGAAGGCTGGAAACCCGCAGGAGAGAACATCTCAGGAATGTACGGTATAGAAGGTCCGGACGGCTCATCAACAGGAGGCCTGGTCACACAGCAACGGGAGGTGAACGAGCAACGGACAGTCTGCTCGCCGAAGAGGCTCTCGCATCAGAAGAGTGTCGAGGTCCCACGGAAGACAAAGACTGAGATATCTGCAGACAATCAAGATCGAGATGTTAAGTTAAGCACTTCACGTAGCTAAACAAAGGATAAAAGTCTACTTACATCAAAGGTCCAAGACCAAGAACTCTTCCCCTTACCCATCACCCGACCATAGCCTTTCTTCAACAAATGAATGAGCTTGAAGATTTGAGAGGTCTGCTCCCGGTTCAACTGCAAAAAAAAAAAAAAAAAAAAAAAAAAAAAGCAACACAAACACAAGGGATAGAGTCAGCACTCAAAAGCAAACACGAACACAAGAAGGGATAAAAAAAAAAAAGAGCTTACCCCCGTACAACCATCAGGCAAGGGCAAGCCCTCCACAGCCTCTCCGTCAGCCATATGAAGAGGAAACTCCTCTACTATCCGTCCCCCACTCTCCCCAATGTACCTCACCTGATTGGTCGGCAAGGTCACGCTTGGGGGCTAACCCCGAGGAAATCTAGAATGGGACTCCTGGGGCCTTGAGGAGCTAGACGATCCGCCTGCAAAACACAAGAAGTCAGTATATCACACATACAGCTAAAAAGATGCAGATAAATTTCTTACCTCAGAAGTAAGGTCCGGCATCAAACGATCCAAGCAGTAAGCCAGGTACACGGTCGTGCGGTCCAAGCCAACAAACTCCGTCATAAGAAACTCTGTGGCCGCCATACCACGGGTCACGACTCCCAAGTCCCGCACGCTCAGACCACGCAAATAGAACATAGTCAAAGGAGGATCCTCCGGAACCAGGTGACTACCTAGGGAGGGATAAACCAACTGAGTCAAACGGTCTCCCAAGTACCATACAAAGCCAAATGGCCCCTCGAAGACCACCCGCAAGGAAGCCAAACGGTCTCTTGACTTGTGTGTCGACTGTGAGCTACTCTGTTTTTTATAATGGTTCCTTGTTACCTCCTTTTACTGCAAAAAATGGGTTAAGACAAGGTGATCCATTATCCCCATATCTCTTTGTGTTGGGTATGGAATATTTGTCAAGATGCCTGGATCAGTTGAAGAAGCAGCCTCAGTTCAAGTATCACCCCAGATGCTCTAAGTTCAAACTCTGCCACAGCATATTTGCAGACGATCTTTTGTTATTCTCTAGGGGTGATCTCCAATCTGTTAGCTTCCTTCTGGATTATCTTAATGAGTTCTCTGCAGTTTCGGGTCTTCAAGCTAATTTCAACAAGCCAGAGATTTATTTCGGAGGGCTAACTGAGGAAAGCCAGCAGCTTATTATGCAGCACACTTCTTTTGTGAGAGGCACATTACCTGTCAAATACCTCGGTGTGCCTCTATCCTCTAAAAGGCTCTCTATAGCTCAATGTCAACCTATCATTGATAAAGTAATTGCTAGAATGTCTGTGTGGACTAGCATATTACTATCTTATGCAGGGCGGTCGCAGTTGCTCAAGAGTGTGATTTTCTCTTTGCAATCATATTGGTCACAAGTGTTTATTTTGCCACAATCTGTGTTAAATCACATTGAGAAACTATGCCGCTATTTCTTGTGGACTGGTTCTTGTAATCCATCTAGACGTGCCCTTGTAGCTCGGGAGCAGGTCTGCTCACCCAAGTCTAAAGGGGGTTTGGGTTTGTTTCAGCTGCAAATTTGGAATGTAGCATCTATTCGCAAGCTTGTTTGGGATGTACACAAATTGAAAGAGAAACTTTGGATTCAGTGGGTTTCTTCTTACTATATCAAGGGGCAGATTTTCTGGGACATGAACTGTCCCATGCAAGCATCATGGATGGTCAGGAAGATGTTTGATGATAGGGAAAGGGTCAAGCCCGTTGTTCTGAACAATAACAGATATTCTGTAAGGGCTGCGTACAGAAAATTGGCTCCCGACAGTCCTGTTGTGAACTGGACTAAACTCTGTTGGGCACCTTTGAGTATCCCTAAACAGGCTTTCGGTTTTTGGTTAGTGTGTCAGCAACGCCTACCAACTGTGGATAGGCTTATGAGACTGGGCATTGGTAACACAACTAGCCTGGAATGCGTACTGTGTGATGCAGCTCCTGAATCACACGCGCATTTATTTTTTGACTGCTCCTTCTCCAAGGAGCTCTTGAAGTCCTTAATGGATTGGGTTGGAGTGCCTCTTCCCTCTTACTCTTGCGATCAGGTGCTGGTATGGGCTAACAAAGCTGCTGTGGGCAACAGTGCTCGGAAAAAAGTGGTCAAGGCCATCTTGCCTGTTGTATGTCATGCTATTTGGGAAGCAAGGAATGGGAAAATTTTCAAGCAAGAAATATGCACAGTCAAAGGTCTATGCAAAAAGATTATCCACCAACTGCACGCGAGAGCATATGGTTCATGTTGTCACAAAATATATTCGCTGATGCAGAATGATTTAAACCATATTCCTTTGTAATCTGTTGTGTTGTACATGTATTTTCCTCTGTTTTCTCTTCCCCTGCGTGGGCTGGAAATTGTTGCTTGAGTTTAATGCTGTTTAGCATTGTTCAATCTTGGCTGGAGCAAGAGGATTGAACGCTTGTGCTGTATTGATCATATATTTTGGAAATAAAATTATTACCTTTTCCAAAAAAAAAAAAAAAAAGGAAGATACTCTAAAGGACTCCATGGTGATGTAGGGCGGGACCCCAAGAATATCATCAAAAGCGGACCATGACACCTGCAGGTTACCAAGTCAAAAATTCATTCACACCAAATGGACCAAAAAAAAAGGCACAAGTCAATGACAACATACCATAGAAGCAGCATGACTCTCAAAGATAGCCCAAAAATGTTCCAGAGAGGTAAATGAATGGTTACCCTACCGATCCACCGTGAACCTAGCGGGAACATTCTCAAACCAGGATGGTGAGGACCGAAAGCTAGAAAATACTCAAAGAACCACAACTGCCATACAAGCAAGAAAGTAAGCTCCAAGTCCAAAAGCATGCATGTGCAAAGAAGAGAAAAAGAAACAGACGGGCCTACCTCTAGTATCCTCTACGGGCCCGAGATAGACGCCCTCTCACTCGTCTCCTTAGGCCTACAAACCCGACGACACCATCTCACCAAGGAAGCATAAGGAGAGGCACCGAAGTTGAACTCATGGACCTTGGTCAAATCCTCCAGACATGTCAAGAAACCGACTTGACATACACTCTTCTTTTGAGCAAAGATGGTCGACCTCGACAAACAAGCCAGGAAAATACGGGCTCTCTGCTCCTCGATAATCTCCTGCTCCGCCAAAGCCGCCCATAACCACGCCAAAGAAACTCGATCCTTATCAAAATGGGCAGACACAGGCCCGTAAAGCTCAAGCAAACTATCACTCTATCGCCAGTAACTCGCGTCGTACCGAATACGACGCCCTCTAAAGGATAGCCCCGTTAGTACAGCGAACGGATAAGGAGTGGGGAACATTTCTCCTACAGGCGTATGAAAAGTATTCGTGGAATCCCAGAACCTCTCCAATAGACCCCTAGCAATAATCCTAGAATCCCCAGAGTGACAGGAAGGGATAACAGTCAGGAAATGGTCAAAACCCGAGCCCAATACCAAATTCCGAGCTCCAATAGAAAAAATATCCAACATCATAGCCCAGTGGGACGTAGCCCGATGAGCCTGCAACAAAACACCAACACCCTAGCCAACAATCAAAATTTTCTCAACACCCCATATACTACAAATACAGCCAAAAATAATTCCACACAGATTATATACAACTGACCACCAATCCAGTACAAGTCCCAATTTGTTCATGTGCCAAAGCACTAATAATTCAAATTTTCAGTTCAAAAAAAAAAATATATATATATATATATATATATATATATATATATATATATATATATATATATATATATATATATATATATATATATATATATATATATATATATATATATATATATATATATATATATATATATATATATATATATATATATATATATATATATATATATATATATATATATATATATATATATATATATATATATATATATATATATATATATATATATACTGAACAGAAGAAAAAAAAAAAAAAAAAAAAAAAAAAAAAAAAAAAAAAAAGAGTCAGAAAACATACCAACTCAGGGTTAGACAGATGACTTTGCCTCTCCGGTAGTAGAATACTACGATTCCAAACCCTAGTCGGGCGCCAGATAGTCGGAGGTGCACTAGTGGAAGGAAGCCCAATAGAAAAGGTTCCGGTCATACTCCTCCTTACCCATGGGACGTTTTCCTTTGTCTGCGGGAGCCATGAGAGTACAATGAAGCTTTCTCTCTCTACAAGTGAGAAATTAAAAGTTTCAGATTCGCAAGAAACAAGCACCCATTCAACAATGCAACCCAAAATTCAGCAACTAGGTGGAAAAATAAGAAAGTTCAAGACAAAAACCGAAGAATTTGGTCAAGAATTGGCTTACCTCAAGCAAAGTAGAACACTCAACAATGGAAGGAAGCTCGACAATAGGCTCGGCGAAGAAGAATGGCACGCGGAAAAGAAAAAAAATACGCTGAAGCCACTTTTATTCGGCTCAAGCCCAGCGCCACTAGCGGCGCTGGCAAGAGCCGCTAGCGGCCTTCATCAGAGGCCCAGCGCCACTAGCGGCGCTGGCCTGGGCCGCTAGCAGCCCTGCACACGCGGGCCCCACTTGTTGTCCCACGATTCTTTTTCCAGCCCAAAGTTGGTTATTCCAGTCAGTTCGCGGCAAAGTACCAAGCGCGCGGGAGCAAGTCCCTTTGGCCCACAAATTCAAATTCGACAGTTGGCCCATTTTACAGTATCAACTATTTTCAGGTAAAACTAACCCGTTTGTTCTTGCAGGTCCCAGATACTGAAACTCGGTGTTTAGTCACTGTTTGTCAAAGCACTCCATGTTGGTCATTCTCAATGTATTACTAATTTTTTCATTCACTCTGAATACAGGTCCCCAGCAAACGTCTAGACCATCTACGAGCGGTGTTCTATCCTGCTACCATAACCTTTATTTTCTCTTGTGTTCACAGAGATGAAATCTTAGCACGCTTCGAGCATGTCCTAACTTAGGTTTGTCTTCATATGCATACATACTGTACACTCTCACACACCATGTGCACATCAGTGTCCTGCATGTCGCCTTCAAAATACTTTGATCTTCGCTTTTACTCAAGCTCGATCAAAGTGGGGGCTTCTGTAGACGCCAAAAAAGTGCCTTCAGATTTCTCCGCAAATGCTCGATGATGAAAGGAGTAATTTATAAACTTGAACGCTATTTTTGCTTTAATAGTTAAGATAAGGTCTCAGGTTTTTCCTCTAAACACTCCTTTATTCCAATCCCATACAAAAGCCCCGTTCAAGAGCTTTCCAACGGCACCTCTCATGCCCCTTTCCGACTCCTGGTCGCCAAGTTGCGATTCAGGGTAGAACGTCGTTTACCGCCCAAGGGTAAAACGGTCTTGTAAGGACCCGAGATTTCTACGGCAATGGAGTGCATCCTTATAGAAAATTTGTCAATTGGGGGCTTAGATAAGTTCAAGGGTCATCGAGTTAGAAAAGCTTTTGTAAATACTTGAATTAAATAAAAACCATAAAAAAATCTGCTATCGGCGTTTTATCGAAGGGACAAACCGAAGGGACAACCCAATAGCGCGATAAGTGAACTGATCATGTTTTTAGAAAGACTCCCGCTCATATAGAACATATGAGTAGCCAAGAATAATAGGTTCGGGGGTGAAGGTACGAGGTGGGAAGGTGTTGGGCACCCAACTCGCCCGTATTATGACGGCCTTTACTAACTCAAGTTTGCTGAATAATTTTAAAGACATAATTCCCATGCAAAACCGGATTAACAACCTAGACTTAGACTATTAATTGGTTCACCACAAACATCACAACATTTATTTTTAACCATTATTTTGACATGCATTTGATTGACAAGTTGAGCAGCACAACGACTATACAGACAATATTTAGGAAGCGATAAAAACGTTATTCTAGCATGATATCTACATTATAACTACTGGAAAAATAAATAGTTAAGCAATTAATTTAATTTGAGACCTCAGGAATTTGTACCTGAACTGTAGGCTATATTTGACAAAAATAGTAAAGCAAGATCTCAAATTTTAGAAGAAAGAGGGAGAAGCTTAGTGTTAATACTTCTGAGAATAGAGGGTGCCAACTGTAGGCTGTGTGTTTTGAACTGAGAGTGAAGGGTTGTTTATATAGGCGAGGGAAGTAGGGTTGTACGGTCGAATTTGAGCTGAAAAACGAGACGGGCTTGAAAAATGAGCCGGGCTCGAAGGGAAGTCAGCGCCGCTAACGGCCCTGGTAAGTTGGTCAGCGCCGCTAGCGGCCCTGGGACTTTTCCTAGGGCCGCCGACAACTGTCAGCAGCCAGCTGGATGACGTCATAATGACGTCATCCAGCCCATTTTTATTTTTCGGAGGATTTTAAATATTCCGAAAAACGTGAAAAGACCTTTTGACCCCTGAATCGCAACTTGGCGACCGGGAGTCGGAATGAGGCATGAGACGTGTCGTTGGAAAGCTCTTGAACGGGGCTTCTGAATGGAATGGAATGAAGGAGTGTTTGGAGGAAAAACCTGAAACCTTATCTTCACTATTAAAGCAAAATAGCAGTTCAATCTTAAAAAAAATACTCCTTTCATCATCGGGCTTTTGCGGAGAAGTCTGAAGACGCTTTTTTGGCGTCTACAGAAGCCCCCACTTTGATCGAACTTGAGTAAAAGCGAAGATCAAAGTATTCCGAATGCGACATGCAGGATTTTGATGTGCACACGGTGAGAGTGTACAGTATGTATGCATATGAAGACAAACCTGAGTTGATACATGCTCGTGGCGCGCTAAGATTTCATCCCTGTGAACACAAGAGAAAACAAAGGTTATGGTAGCAGGATAGAACACCGCTCGTAGATGATCTAAACATCTGCTGGGGACCTGTATTCAGAGTGAATGAAAAAGTTAGTAATACTTTGAGAATGACCAATGTAGAGTGCTTCGACAAACAGTGACTAAACATCACTCGGTGGATGTCGAGATTCCGTCCCTATATAAGAAACGAAAAAGTCAACAAGATAGCGCGATTAAAGATAATCGGTCGTAAAGTGGTTAGAACATATGAACAGTTTAAAAGCAATAGCTTAAGCAATCATTGACTGAAACATATAAAAATAATGGACAGTATAACCACAACAGTTTAAGCAATCATTGACTGACACATAAATAGTAACCTCGCAGAAGGATAGTTTAACCGCAATAGCTTAAGTGATCATTGACTAACCCCAAAAATTTGTAACCTCGCAAAGGGACAGTTTAACCGCAATAGCTTAAGCGACCATTGACTGACCCCAGATTCGTAATTCGCAGAAGGACAATTTAACTTCAATAGCTTAAGCGATCAGTGACTGGCCCAAAATTGGTAGTGTTGAGTTGCTTAGTAAGTGCGGATAAAAATTTCGGGCTGATAAAATAACTTGGGCGCTCCGAGCGGTGAGAGTCGTTGCAGTGTAGATCCGAGTTTCAGTATTTGGGACCTGCAAAAGTAAACGGGTTAGTTTTACCTGAAAATAGTTGGTACTATAAAATAGGCCAACTGTCGAATTTGAATTTGTGGGCCAGGGGGTTTCACTCCCGCACGCTTGGTACTGATATTGCCGCAAAATGAACTGTAATAACGAACATCGGACTGGAAAAAGGGGCCGTGGGTCAGCAGTGGGGCCGGCACTGCAGGTCTGCAGAGCCGCTAGCAGCTCTGGGCTTGAGCCGAGTACAAAGCGCTTCGGCACTTCTACTTCTTCCTTTCGCGTGCATTCTTCTTCCTCACCGAGTTTCATTGTCGAGAGCAAGTTTTTTGAGCTTCCTCCATTGTTGAGTGCTTCACTCCACTTGACGTAAGTTGATTCTTGTCTGTTTTCTTCGGTTTTTGTCTTGAACTTGCTTATTTTTCCGACTAGTTGTTGAATCTTGGGTTGCATTATTGAATGGGTGCTTGTTTCTTGCAAATCTGAAACTTTTGTTTTCCCACTTGTAGAGAGAGAAAACTCCATTGTGTTCCCATGGGTCCCGTGGACAAAGGGAAGCGTCCTATGAGTGATGAGGAGTATGACCGGGGCCTTTTTCGCACTTGGTTGCCTTCTACCTGAGGGCCTCCGACCTGTCATGCGGATGGGGCTCGACTGTACCAGGATGCTTTTATGCGGTTGGATTGGCGCCCGCTGGAGTTTGGAACCGCAGTGTTCTGTTGCCGGATAGACGGAGTCATTTGTCTGACTTGGGGCTGGTATGTATTCTGACCTTCTTTTTTCTGTTCAGTATATTTAAACTGAAAATTGGAACAGTTAGTGCTTCGGCACACGAAAAAATTGGGACTTGTACTGGATTGGTGGTCAGTTGTATGTAATTTGTGTGGAATTTATTTTAGCTGTACTTTTGGTATATGGGGTATTGAGAATATTTTGTTGGTTGGCTACGGTGTCGGGGTTTTGCTGCAGGCTCATGGGACTACTTCCCAATGGGCTATGATGTTGGGGACCTTTTCGGAGGTGGCCAGGAATTTGGTACTGGGCTCGGATCTCGACGAGTTTTTGACTGTTATTCCCGCTTGTCACTCGGGGTATTCTAGGATTATTGCCCGGGGGTTACTGGAGAGGTTTTGGGATTCTACGAACACTTTCCATACGCCTGTGGGAGAGATGTTCCCTACCCCTTATCAGTTTGTTGTGCTGACGGGGTTATCCTTCAGAGGGCGTCGTATCCAGTACGACGCGAGCTACTGGCGATGGAGTGATACTTTGTTGGATCTTTACGGACCCGTGTCCATCCATTTTGACACGGATCGGGTTTCCTTGGTGCGGTTGTGGGAGGTCGTATCTGCGCAGGGGATCACCGAGGAGCAGAGGGCTCATATTTTCCTGGCTTGTTTGCTGGGGTCGACGATCTTTGCTCAGAAGAAAAGCGTGTGTCAAGTTGGTTTCTTGATATGCCTGGAGGATTTGGCCAACCTTGGTGCTGCTGCATATGCATCTTTGGTGAAGTGATGTCGTCGAGCCTGTAGGCCTAAGGAGACGAGTGAGAGGACATCTATCACGGGCCCATGGAGGATACTAGAGGTAGGCTCTCGTTTTTCACTCCTCTTTTGTTTTGCCTATGTATTCAATTGTGGAAGTCATTCTTTTTGGTTCGCTTGTGTGGCAGCTGTGGTTCTTTGAGTATTTTTCAGCTTTTGGTCCTCACTGTCCTTGTTTGAGGATGTTCCCTCTGGGTTCACGGTGGGTTGGTAGGGATGCCCATCCGTTTACTTCTCTGGAGTATTTTCGGGCCACCTTTGAGAGCAATGCGGCGTCTACGGTACATTGTTGTTGACTTTGTGCATTCCCTTTTTTTGTTTCATTTTGTGTGAATGAACTTTGAATTGGTAATCTGCAGGTGTTATGGTCTGCTTTTGATGACGTTCCTGGGATTCCTCCCCACATCACCCTAGAGTCTTTTAGGGTATCTTCTCTACGGGTGGTCTTCGAGGGGTCATTCAGCATCTTTGTATGGTACTTGGGAGATCGTTTGACTCGGTTGGTCTATCCCTCCCTGGGTACACATTTGGTTCCGGAAGATCCTCATTTGACCATGTTTTACCTGCGTGGTCTGAGTGTACGGGACCTGGGGGTCGTGATCCATAGCAGGGCGGCGCAAGAGTTTCTTGTGCCGGAGATCCTTGGTTTAGAACGTACTGCCATGTACCTGGCCTATTGATTGGACCGCTTGATGCCAGACCTTACTTCTGAGGTAAGAAACATATCCGCGTCTTTTAACTGTATGTGTAATATACTGACTACTTATGTCTTGCAGGCGGATCGTCTAGCTCCTCCGGGCCCCAGGAGGTCTCATTCTAGAGCTTCTCGGGGACAGCCCCCAAGTGTGACCTTGCCGACCAACGAGGTGAGGTATTTCGGAGAGAGTGGGGGTCGCATAGTGGAGCAGTTCCCCCTTCATATTGCTGACGGAGAAGCGGTGGAGGGCTTGCCCTTGCCTGATGGTTGCACGGTGGTAAGCTTTCTTCTCTCTCTCTTTTGTACTTGTGTTTGCTTTTGAGTGTTGACTTTATTTTGTTGCTCTCTCTCTCTTTTTTGTAGTTGAACCGGGAGCAGACCTCTCAGGTCTTCAAGCTCATTCATCCGTTGAAGAAAGGTTATGGTCGAGTGATGGGCAAGGGGAAAAGTTCTCGGTCTAAGACCGTTGATGTAAGTAAACTCTCTTCTCTCTTTTTTTTGCTTAGCTAAGTGAAGTGCTTAACTTAACATTTTAACTTTGATTATTTGTAGATGTCTCAGTCCTCGTCTTCGGTAGGACCACGCCACTCTTCTGCTGCGAGGGCTTCCTTAGTGAGCAAACCGTCTGTTGCTCGTTCTCCTCTTGTGGTGGTGACAGGCCTCCTGTTGATGAGGCGCCCGGACCTTCTGTTCCGCATTTTCCTGAGATGTTCTCTCCTGCCAATTTTCAGCCTTCTCTTGATAGGCTGCCTGTTGCTACGCCCTTGACTGGAGGTTGGGAAAACGCCCCTGGATGGGATGTGTCATATGCTGGGCCTTCTCATCAGGATGTAGCTATGGATTTTGCCATTCAGGCCATGGCGAACTTCTTTGCTTTGGAGTTTTCGGCAGGTACCTCTCTGCGCGCACCGGCATATGATGGGCGGGACATGAGGCCTGACACCAGTAGACCCATTTATAGCTCTTCTCTCCATTACTCGACCGGGAACTATGGTCAAGGGCCGTCCGTTGATGATGAGGTTGACACAACGATTCCAGTTGAGCAGTGTTGGGCCTCTTTGTAAACATTGGCCTCGGAATTTCGAACTCCTGCTTTTTTTTTTTTTTTTTGCAACATTTTTTTTATATGATATGCTATGATGACTCAATTATGCCCGTCTGATCTAATTATGCAACGTGTTATGCAGTAGGCCAAAGCCATATTTTTAGGGAATAAAATAAAGGAAAAAGGTAAAAATTGCTAAGAAAAAGCAAAAATTACACCTATTACACCCCTAAAAAAAAGGAATGAAAAAGAAAAAGAAAGAAAAATGAAAAAGATAAATCTAAGAGAGTCTCGGGCTTTGTAATTCTGCACGGGTATCCACATTGGGCTGAAATCAGGCGGATCGGATCAAGAGAGCGAACTGGAGCGAAAAGAAAATTCGGACTGGGCCAGGGTCTGTGCCGCTAGCGCCGCTAGGCTAGGCCACTAGCGACGCTGACCAGTGCTGCTGACGGCTCTGGTTTGGGGCTTTTTTGTGGATTTCTGACTTTTTCGGCCCGCGTTTCTGCCTATAAATAGGATTTTCGGGATGTTTGATGTTGTACCACTTTTTTGTAGACCTTAGCTCTCCCAAACTCCAATTTTATACCATGGTGAAATCCTTTGAAGATCTGTTCGATGCCTGGTGCAAAAATCTGACCGTAGAAGATAAGCTTGAACTAGCCCCGTTTCACGTTTCTACTCTTCTGACTTTAAAACCAACCAAAATACTGTGGCCCTCTTCGATCTGCTTTGAATAATTGGGATCCTGACCTGCATGTTTTCCGTTTTGGTAATTCTCAACTATGCACTTTGGTTGAGGAATTTGCTGCAATCACTAATATGCCTGATGTTCTTCCCCCAGCTGTGCCTTATGTGAGAGATGGTTTTAGGGATCAATACAGGAAATCCCTGGGTTTGTCATCTACAGAAGCCAAAAATATGGTGTTTGGTGTCGATGTGGACTTGGTTCAACTTTGCGAAAATTTCGCTATTTCTTCTGAGAAAGATGCCATATTCAGGCGTTGTCGTTGATAGGCCTTTGTACTGTGCTTGTTAATGCAGAATCTTCCAACTTGGGTAGAGCCTCGTTGCTTCGAGTGGTTAATCAAATGGTTGAAGGAAATTCTCCCTTGCATCTGGTCGTAGGGGAAACCATTATTGGGCTTGACAGGTTGAAAGTATCTTCTAACCAAGCTTTTTCTGGCAGCCCCCTGCTGCTTCAAATCTGGTTATGTGAGCATCTGAGGTTGATAGAGTTGCCTGATAATTTGATTATTCATGTTCCTCGGACTTGGTTAAAGAAAACCTATACTGTTGCTAGCTTTCTGGTTAGGAAAAAGCTATATTCTGAAAAGTCCCTTGCTGAATGGGATGCCTTTTTCCAGGCGGGACCTATCATCCGTTGGCATGTGCCCTGGTGGAGCTTGACTTCCTTAGTGGCTTGTGATGACTTGATCCTCCATACTACCATACTGGGTTTATACAGGACCACTTTCTTCTTTCCCTCTAAAGTCATGAGGCACTACGGTTTGAAGCAGGTGATCCCCCGTCAGGAGACTACGAGACCAAATGTCGTAGCCTTAACCACTGAATTTGCTGCGGAGTGGGGAAAGTATTGGCGTAGCCGGCACCGCTGGACTGTACCTCGGGTGATTGCCCCAACTCAGGTTTCTGAGATCTACCTGAATTGGCTTTCCTGCAGTGATGGAGAAGTGAGACGAGCCCTTCGTCATGAGGAGTGGGACCAACTAAAGCCTAGATATGACTCACAAATAGGAGGCAAGAAAAGAAAGGAACTGTCTCAAATGGGAGACTATCATGTACCGAGGAGAGGCAAGCCCCCAGCTCAAGAAAGCGATCACAGGTCGTCCTCAAGCCAGGGTCCTTCAAAGAAGAACTTTTCAACGATGCCTTCTAAAGGGAAGAAGGATTAAAGTAGTTTTCTAGGAAAGCAAGTCTAGTTTTCAAAGGAAAAATAATACTAGGAATTTATTTAGCTTAAACCCTCATAGTTGCATTATTTCCTTAGTAAGTTTTAATTCTTGCAATGTAAGCTTATTCCTTTAGTTTGAATAAAGATTATCCCTTTTTTGAATGAGTTGAAAGGAATTTTTGGATTGATTTTGGTCGGGCTCCTTTGAAAGGGCTACCTACGTATCCAGTGTGGAATCAGGCCAGCGTAGTTCGTTCAAGTTGTGCACGTCCTTTTCTTTTTTTTAAAAAATTTTCGATTTTTTTTTTTTTAGACGTAGCACTTCTTCAGTTGGTCCATGTTGGTGAGCTGGCTGAACTCGATGCCATCAATGTCCATGAGTCTGACGGCGCCTCCTGATAGGATGTCTTTGATGATGAATGGTCCAGACTAGTTTGGTCGAAATTTGCCTCTGGGCTCAGTAACTGGGGCTCGTAATTCTTTCCAAACTAAGTCCCACTACTAGAAAAAGAGGTTTTAACGACGAAAAAAGTCATCGTTAGAAGGTCATTTTACCGTCGTTATTGCTATTAACGATGAAATAAATGTTCATCATCGTCCGTCGTTATTGATTCCCTCGTTAATACTAATAACGACGATTTAAGGTGGTTCATCATGAAACTTTAATAACGACGATGTAATGTTTGTCGTTATTTGTACTCACTAACAACGAACAAATTAATAGCAACGATGAAAAAGTTACTCGTTAAATATTTAATAACGACAATAACTTTCGTCGCTATTGGTTTGGACTTAGAATAACAACCAATATTTCCGTCGTTATTATTTATAAATGAATAAATAAGAAAGCAATTAAATTATCACTATTATTATGTTAAATTATACTTGCAAACAATACTACCATCTTAATTTTTACATAGACATGACATTTCAATAACGTGTCAGGTTTTTAAAATTTTGTACAACCAACCTGTTGCAAAAATATGCACAAAGAACAACATAATAAAAGTCATTAGATTTTTATTGATCATCAACAATCTCAAAATTACAATCACAAACAATGTACGTATTCAGCTCTAAAAACACACTAACAAAAAGAAATGTCTAACAAGCCACCAGCATTCTGGTCCAATAGAGATTAGATATAATTAAAACATCAAGGGGCGCCAACGCAAAGAAGTGTGAAGTTGAGTGACAATTATCTCTGAATAGTATGAACACCTACAAACAAAACCACACGAGAAATTGAGTAAGTATTTCATAATGATAAATTAGTATCATAAAAACAGAACATCCATCAATACATTTCAATCAATATGTTCACCCATACACTCCCCTTCCCCAATGTTAGATACACTAGACAACATACAGCAATAAAAAGTGAACTTCACAAAAAAAAAAAAAAGCAGCAACATACAGCAATAAAAAATGAACTTAATAAATAAATAAAAAACAACAACAAACAGCAGCAACAGAAACAACAAACAGCAGCAACAGCAACAATAACAAACAGCAGCGACAGCAACAAACAGCAGCGGCAAAAACAAACAGCAGCAACAAAAACAATAGACAGTAGCAGCAAATAACAACAGACATCAAACATTAGCAGCAACTAACAACAGACAAAATCTCTAAAAGACAGCAGTGACCAACATTAATAAACAGCAAACAACAAAGAGCAAACAACAGCAACACAAGCAGCAAACGATAACATTAGACTAATTTTTTTTAAACCTACGTTTCTAGGTGACTGAAATGTTCTCCTTACTACTTAGTTTTCCTTTTAAGAATTAGATAGTTGAAGAAGAGCATGGCAAACTTGAAAAAGAAATATTCAGGCCATACTTGCAATTCAACATCAACAAAGAGAAGAAGAACTAGAAGTGTTTGATGATGGACTGTTGAAGAATTATTTTTACTCATCCACTACAGTTTAGAAGCAAACAGAAAGCACAAAATTATTACAAAGAGACTACTGGTGCGATAAACGCAACAAAAGGTTTCACTAAAAGGTTGACATGTTGTATGAAACACAATGAATATGCCTGAAAATGTACTACACCAGCTAATAGAAAGATCATTGTCACCAAGAGTGAAGACAATTATAACAAAGTAGGGAGCTTTCTTTGTACGTTTTTTGTTTGTTAATGCAGCTCTCAAGTGATTGCCATCTTAGTAAATCATATATGGGCATTAACATCACAAAAGTGAACTGTTTTGTACAGGGCATACTAGCATCATATAAGCTTATCACAGATTCTTTTATTCACTACAAAGAACCAAAATTACAGAGCATTTGTGTCTACACTATTTTTTATAACTCACTACAATGGACAATGTAACATAGTTGTCCAAACTTTTGTGTCTATGCAAACCTAGTCTAATATTAAAGGCTCTGTGATCTCCACCGTATTGATATACGTTCAGCCTTCATTTGCAAGTTTATGGACTTACTATAGATTTATAAACAAACAAGATAGATATACTTTTCATACACACATTATCTCATTGCTTGCCTATCAACAACTCACAAAAGCATGGTATGGTTATGGAAAGCAATAAGGGAGAAGGAACATGTTGTGGGTTAGGGTCCAAATACACTTCAGAGTTTGAATTTCTTTCTCCTGCTCTACAAATCAAGTTCTTCTTATTCAACTTATTCACTACAAAGAACCCAAATTCACTCACGAATTTGACAGGCTTGTCGAATATTAGTACCAACATTAGAGAAAACTATCATGCGAATTCACACACAAGAAAAACCAAAATTCATAAATTTAATACACAATTAAACCAGGAAAACAGTCTTAGACGCCATAAACTTGACAATCAAAAACCCCCAATAATCAGAAATCGAATAGAGGAGGAGAGAGATAAAAAAAACAGACGAACTTGATAGTGGTGAGACCTAGAAAATTAAAACCGTCGCCGACTAGCCGCTGAATCTGCTCAACACTTGATGGAGTCTTTAACACGAATCAGAATCGACAAAGAAGATACACAAAGAAATGAAAAGAGAGTGGGAGAGGGAGGTTACCTGCAGCTATGGTGGCCGATTGAGAATAGTGAGTTGTCGGATGGAGATAATCAATTGACAATAATTGCTGGGGGAGGTGAATAGGCGATGTACTCCGTATATACAGCCTCGATTAAACTGATAGCTTAGGGTTTTCTTCTTCTTTTCCTTCTTTCCACAATTCCTTTTCTTTTTTTCTCACAATTCTTTTCTTTTATTTTATGTTGTTAGTCAAACATGTTTTTAATCGTCTGGTTTTAACATTGTAATTCAACTTTTCAAGATCTCCCTCCTAATAATTCAGTTTTGGGAGGAGTATGAATATTTTTACCCTCAATCAAACATAAGGCCTAGTAATAATGACATTTAAAGTAACAATAACGATGACTTTAACGACGAATTTAATTACCCTCGTGTAATCTATATTGTTTAATAATATTAACGAGCAAAAAAATATTTTCGTCGTTACTAATACAGTATTAACGACAAAATTTACCGGTCGTCGTTATTGATTGGTTGTTAAAAGGTCTTATTCTAGTAGTGTCCCCTTCCTTAAATTCCGAGGTCGAACCTTTTTGTTGAATGCTCTTGCCATGCGTTGTTGGTACATGTGGGAATGGTCTAGGGCCCGTAGGAGTCTTTCATCCGTGAACATGAGCTCCTTGTAGCGGGCTTATAACCATTGGGTTTCAGGAATTTCACCTTCTAAGGCTATGCGCATGGAGGGGAGTTGTACTTATATGGGTAGAACTGCCCATTCCATAGACTAAGGAGTAGGGGTTGCTCCCATAGAGGATCTTATGGATGTCCTATACCCCCAAAGTGCAAATGGGAGTTTTATGGGCCAATCTTTGTAGTTTTCAATCATCTTTTCAATGATAGTCTTGAGGTTTTTGTTGGCGGCCTCTACTGCGCCATTGGTTTGGGGATGGTAAGGGGATGATTTGTGGTGCTGGATTTTGTAGCTTTTGAGGAGGGTGGTTGTTTCGACTTTGAAGTGGGATCCATGGTCACTTATGATTTCATGTGGAACACCATATCGGCAATTGATGTTATTCCTTATGAATTTGAACACTTGTTTGGAGGTAAGGACGGCATAGGACTGAGCTTCAACCCACTTGGTAAAATAATCTATGGCTACTAGGATGTATTCATGTCCTCCCGAGCCCTTCGGAGTGATCTTTCCAATAACGTCTATTCCCCATGCTGAAAATGGCCAAGGAGAGGTGAAGTTGTGGAGCATCGAGGGTGGCATATGCTGCAGGTTGGCATATATCCGACACTTCTTGCACTTCTTAACATAGTCGTAACATTCATTTTCCATAGTAGTCCAGTAATATCCCAGTCGTAGAACTTTCCTGGAGAGCATTCGCCCATTCATGTGTGGTCCGCACACCCCCATTATGTACCTCGTCCATAATCTCTGCGGCTTCTTCGGAGTTCACGCATCTGAGGTTAACCCCGTTGTGGGATTTCTTGTACAGAACCCCCTTGTATTCTATGTATTGCGCTCTAAGAGACGGATGGCCCGTTGAGCTCTTAGTGGTGCATCTTGTGGGTATATTCCTTTGGTGAGGTAGTTGAAGACGTCTTGGTACCAAGGATCTTCTTCGATCAGAGCCAAAGTCATTTCTTTGTCGAGATTGTTGCAAAAGGCTGGCTCGCTTCTTCCTGTGGAGCGGCATCGTTGAGGGAGTTCAGCCACTCGAATTCTTGAAAAAGGTGAAAATCTGCATTCTTGCTTTGCGAAGTTTACTTACATTGCTTAAATTGCTTAGTTAATGATTTGTGCAACTTTGTATTCATTGGATTTGTCAATAGCTAAACAAAGAAAGAAATGAGCAAGAGGACTTTTATTGATTTGCAAAAATAGATAAGCACACATGACTTTAGAGAAGAGGGTCTCTAATACTCGTCAAAAAGAAACTAGTCTTAGAAGGAAAATAAAAAAGGGGAACACCCCCTATTCAAGACTCAACCTAAAGATTTAGCTAGGACCCTAACTCGTCAAAACTTGGAGACTCAGACTCGACTCCTCTAGCTCCGTAGGATAAATAATTAGTTTCAGGCTTCATCATCCATGTTGCCATCCCTTAGTGGTGGCGGGACTTCTCCTCTATCAATGACACCTTGGACGTCGTCTTTTAGACGTAGGCAGTCATCTGTATGGTGCCCAAATACCCGATGATACTTGCAATAAGGTCGGTTTTCTCCTGGCTCTGACTTTGCCTCTTCCAAAGGGATGTAAGGCTGGATGTCACCTTTCCATACTAGCGCATTCATAACGGCTTCCATTGGCGCAAAAAGAGGGGTATACTTTTCGTGACTATGACGACACCAGCTGACTGTCCAAGTGTATAGCGGCCACATTGTCCCTTGGTCAATGAAACGCACGACCAGCCCCTTAAAATGTCTGCACTGGTTGATGTGATGTCCCTCAACTGCGCAGTAGGTGCAGCTTAGGAATGGATTTCCGTCTCTTGGTAGGAGCTTTGATGTGGGGGTCCTTGGACGAACATTCCCGAACTTGGACATCTTGTGATACAGGAGGTCTTGGCGCCACCAAGTTTCTTCTTTGGTCAAGATGATTGTGTTTCTGCGCTTGGAGGTGCGTTCTTCTAGGATGTCAACCTTCTCTCTCATCTCTTGTATCTCCTTGATTATACGAGCCAGACTTTCTTGTATTTGATTCTTGTCATCCACTATTTGGTGGTATTTATGTGCGGTTCTTCTTTATGGGATCTCTGGGAAATCAAAGTGGTTTCCTCGTCATAGATGAGGTGGGAGTAATCTTGGGCTCCTCAATTGCAATATGATTGATAGCACCTAGGAGGTTGACAAAACTTTCAGTTTCTTCAGCTTTAGGCAATGGTAGTGTGCCATTGTCTATCTTGTCCTAGATGATGTGCTTAAGGGCCCAACAGTCATTCGTGTCATGCCCTTTTCCTTGATGATACTTGCAGTAATCGCCTTCTTTCCAGTTGCGACCCTTGGTACTTGGCTCTGGAGTGGGACCTATGGGTCGGAGCATGTCTTTGTCTACTAATCTCTCGAAAGCCGTACTGAGAGTTATTCCCAATGGAGAGAAATCTTTGTTTTGCTTATTCCGAGGTATGTAGTATTCCCTTGATGAGACATTGGAGGAAGATGTGTCGCTCTTTCGTTTCTTTTCTGGCCCTTGGGGAACAGGATCAGGCTTCCCTGGAGTCACGGAGTTCCGATTTTCAGACGAAGGGACGAACATGGGTGTGTCCCACAACTGTTTTGACTTAATGTTGGTGATGTCGGCTTTCAACCTATCCATTCGGTCAGTCATTTTGACCAGATACTCTTGGACTATTCTAATGATGATGCGATCAAAGCGGCTTGAATCAAGGTATGGTAGAGGAATGAAACGAACCTAGCCCAAACCCTCTTCCTCGAATTCTATCCTGAATAGGAAGCATGGAGCACTTAGTAACAAAAAAACATGAGACTCTCATCTAATGAAAAATTGACCACATATAGAAAACACATTGTCCTAAAAGAGAAAAGTCCTTAAGCCTAAATGCCCAAATATTTCCCTAACATCCGAGGAAAATAAAGTCAATGAACGAAAATAAGAAAAATAGAAAAAGACGGATTATCCTAATTTTATTTTTCTAGACTCAAAGAAAATGAAAAATGGGATAAAATAAAATAAAAAAGCATTTTCAGTCTCTTTTTTTATTTTATTTTTTTTTTTTTTTGCTTTGATTTCCGGGATTTTTTTTCTTTGATTTATAAATAATTTTTTTTTTTTGATTTATAAATTTTTTTTTTTTACCGAATCTGAATTACATCAAAAGAAAAAAGAAAATACAGAAATAAGAAAAAAGGGAGAGGGGAGATTGAAAGACTGGCTCTTTTTTTTTTTACTAAAAAGATCCTAGAAAATTGTTCATGACTTTTAGAATATATCATTGGGAAAATGATGAGTGTTCATTGAATTTGAATTCTCACACCATCTTCGGGCACTAGGAACTAGCTAAAAATAAAAGAAACGACTCCTAACACATAAGTACATGTTGGCATATAGTCACGTAATCCATGCATTGATGCAAGCATAATAATAACGCAGTTTACAGGCAAACATGTGATCACACGGGCATTACAACGACACATGCACAATAAGCAAGCGAATGCACGAATGTGGGTTAGAGGCTTTTGGCTCCTGTGAGGTCATCACGACAAATTACAACTTCCGTTCGGCGGATGGTCGACACATCGATTGTAATTCTTTTCATCAACAAAGGATTGATGAGTCATGGGTGAGGAAGCGTCAATTTGCACGATAGGACAACTGTATATTCCTTTAGATATACGGGTTATCTACAAGTTGCGACACAAACTTCCTCGAGGGTCGATAAGGGTCAAAAGGTTGTGCAAAAGCACAAGCAAATGATGCAAATGATGCAAAATATGGAACGTTATTAAACAATTAAGCAAACTTGACTTTCGAGTCTCACCCTCTTAAATAAGTCCCCAGTGAAGTCGCCACTGTAAGGACCCGGGATTTCTACGGCCACGGAGTGCGTCCTTATAGAAAATTTGTCAATTGGCGGCTTAGATAATTTCAAGGGACCATCGAATTAGAAAAGCTTTTGTAAAGACTTGAATTAAATAAAAACCATGAAAGAGGTCACAAATCTGCTATCTGCGTTTTATCGAAGGGACAAACCGAAGGGACAACCCAATAGGGCGATAAGTGAACTGATCATGTTTTTAGAAAGACTCCCGCTCATATAGAACATATGAGTACCCAAGAATAATAGGTTCGGGGGCGAAGGTACGAGGTGGGAAGGTGTTAGGCACCCAACTCGCCCGTATTATGACAACCTCTACTAACTCAAGTTTGCTCAATAATTTTCCCATGCAAAACCGGATTAACAACCTAGACTTAGACTATTAATTGGTTCACCACAATCATCACAACATTTATTTTTAACCCTTATTTAGGAAGCGATCAAAACGTTGAGCAACACAACGACTATACAGACAATATTTAGGAAGCGATAAAAACGTTATTCTAGCATGATATCTACATTATAACTACTGGAAAAATAAACAGGTAAGCAATTAATTTAATTTTAGCCCTCGGAAATTTGTACCAGAACTGTAGGCTATATTTGACAAAAATAGTAAAGCAAGATCTCAAATTTTAGAAGAAAGAGGAAGAAGCTCAGTGTTAATACTCCTGAGAATAAAGGGTGCCAACTGTAGGCTGTGTGTTTTGAACTGAGAGTGAAGGGTTGTTTATATAGGCGAGGGAAGTAGGGTTGTACGGTCAAATTTGAGCTGAAAAACGGGACGGGCTTGAAAAATGAGCCGAGCCCGAAGAGAAGTCAGTGCCGCTCGCGGCCCTGGGAAGTTGGTCAGCGCCAATAGCGGCCCTGGGACTTTTCCCACGGCCGCTGACGGCTGTCAGCAGCCAGCTGGATGACGTCATTATGACATCATCCATCCCATTTTTAATTTCCGGAGGATTTTAAATATTCCGAAAACCGTGAAAAGACCGTTTTACCCCTGAACAGTAAAAGACGGTTTTGCCCCTAAATCGCAACTTGGCGACCGGGAGTCGGAATGTGGCATGAGACGTGTCGTTGGAAAGCTCTTGAACGGGGCTTCTGAATGGAATGGAATGAAGGAGTGTTAGGAGGAAAAACCTGAGACCTTATCTTAACTATTAAAGCAAAATAGCAGTTCAAGCTTAAAAAAATACTCCTTTCATCATCGGGCTTTTCTGGAGAAATCTGAAGACGCTTTTTTGGCGTCTACAGGTCTTTTCATATTTTTCGGAATACAAAAATTCCTCCGGAAAATAAAAATAGACTGGATGTCGACATCCAGCTGGCAGCTAAAAATCCCAGGGCCGCTAGCGGCGCTGACTAAATTTCCAGCGCCGCTAGCGGCGCTGACCTTGCTTCTGGCCCGACTCATTTTTGAAGCCCAATTCGATTTTCAGCTCATTTTCAGTCGTCCAACCCTGCTTCCCCATGCCTATAAATACAACCCTCCTCCCTCAGTTCAAAACACAAAGTTTACATTTGAGAACCTCTATTCTCGGTTGAGTACTCCCGAGCTTCTCCCTCTTTCTTCTAAAATTTGAGATCTTGTCTTTTACTATTTTTGTCAAATATAGCCTACAGTTCAGGTACAAATTCCTGAGGGCTCAAATTAAATTAATTGCTTAATTGTTTATTTTTCTAGTAGTCATAATGTAGATATCATGCTAGAATAACGTTTTATTGCTTCCTAAATTTTGTCTGTATAGTCGTTGTGCTGCTCAACTTGTCAAACTGAATGCATGTCTAAATAAGGGTTAAAATAAATGTTGTGATGCTTATGATGAACCAATTAATAGTCTAGGTCTAGGTTGCTAATCCGGTTTTGCATGGGAATTACGTCTTTAAATTATTAAGCAAACTTGAGTTAGTAGAGGCCGTCATAATACGGGCGAGTTGGGTGCCTAACACCTTCCCACCTCGTACCTTCACCCGCGAACCCTTTATTCGTGGATACTCATATGTTCTAGATGAGCGGGAGTCTTTCTAAAAACATGATCAGTTCACTTATCGCGCTATTGGGTTGTCCCTTCGGATTGTCCCTTCGGTTTGTCCCTTCGATAAAACGCCGATAGCAGATTGGTGACCTCTTTCATGGTTTTTATTCAATTCAAGTCTTTACAAAAGCTTTTCTATCTCGATAGTCCCTTGAACTTATCTAAACCCCCAACTTACAAATTTTCTATAAGGACGCACTCCGTGGAAACCAATACGTATGAGAATTGGACGAAAATCCCGGGTCCTTACACGCATACTTTCCTATGTTCAGACCACATGGTGAGACGCTATGCTGAAGGTCCGCTGTGTTCTACACGCCGCGCACTAGACCTCATATCTCCAGTTGAGGTTCGGTTAGTTTTACATTGTGGTTTAACTCTATACTTCTAACAAGTATAATATTATAGAAACTTTTTTTTTTCTATAGGTTGTGTGGACACCTTTCGATGCAGATCCCGCTACTCAGGTACTGATCACATTGTTTCATGGTATGCTACATTGTTTCTTAGTTTATGATCTGTACATGCCAGATTGAGTCCTCCTCCAGTTTGGATATGTTCAGCGTATTCCAAGTGCTATCTAGAGCCCCGTCGAAGAGTGTGAGACGCTAATAACAAGAAATACATAGTTAAGCATGAGCCAGTGGTTATGTATTGGAGCAGTTAGCGTGAGCATTGTTTGAGGGTGCATCAGCAGCCTTATGTTAGGGTATCATGGGATGTTGTAACGCGTCCTTACATGTGAATGGTCGTCCAAAACTCATGAATATCTGAAACCTCAAATGACCTTTTCTTTCGAATTTTATCAAGCACTTCACACACACATGGCAACCCCCCAACTCGACCTTATAATGCACCCACATGGAATGATCCTGATTTAATATCTTCCACCCTTTGATATTCCTTCATCATCAAATTAATGGCTTCGTGAGATACTCAACCATGTAACTTAGTAAACATGAGATACGTAGTCTCCACCTTATGGAAGTGTCGGGATCGCTCAAACTCCCTTCTTATCATTGTATCTCGATAGTGTCATGAATTCGTGGAAAAATCAAATCAAAACTGCCAGTCTCGGTACCCATCATATTTTTCACTTGCGAATGCATACTCTCCACCCTATGTAACATGACATAACTCTTATAATTATAAAACATTACGCAATAATTAATTACTGTCTAAATTATGTATAAGAAAATGGAAACATCACCTGTTGGTAGTACTACAACCAAAATGTAAGGTATTTTTAGTCCACGCCCATACAAATTTGTCCTTGAAATCATTCAACCACGTATTCCCAACATAATTTAGCATGAAATTCAAATTGGAGCATTAATTGTCCATCTCTTGTACGTTGAACTCATACTCCTCTTCAGTTAATGACTTCACTATGGCTCTCCACTTTTTTCCAAATGTAACTGAGGATCTCTGACTATGAAGAACCTTTTTCAAATTACCCTGCACATCTTTAGCTATGTGTCTTCGACAAAGCATATGTGCAACACCTGCAATAATGAATTAGTGAGATATTAGTTGTCAAATTAAGTCATATGAAAAACCTAAATATTTTTTTTTAAATGAGTGTTTGTATATAAATAGCATGTGTGAAACATGGAAAGACTACTCGGATAGCGTTGATTAGGGTCATTTCCTAATCTGTCATGATCACACCCGGTGGATTAATCTTATAAAAGAGTCCCTTCAATTGAAAAAGTGCCCATCTGTAACTATCTTGTCTTTCATTTTTCATGAACACAAATGTCAGATGGAATTTTTCCTTACTGGTGTCACTCCTAGGCATTTGAAATTTATTGGTCTTATATGTCGAATCCATCAGCAGAACATGAGGAAATAAACTCAACAACTCCACTGTTGATGAATGTGCACAAAATACATCACGAAGTTTCCCCTTTACCACTCTCTCTTCGTGCCAATATTTTGTTTCTTTCAATTTCCGCACGAAAAACAGTAATGTTGTCTAACCCGCCCGTTGTTGCCTACGAATCATTTGTATTGCATTGCGTACGTGATGTATTTGGCCCTTTCACCTTCCGAATGTGGTTCAAAATTTTCTTTGCTTTCATAAGTCCTATGTACCGACGCACAATTTTCAAGTCATCCTCTGTGAGTTTTGCTGCCGATGTATGCCATTCATGATACCTTCCGAAAGGGTGATTATGCGTCCACCTATTCTTATCTTTCGGAAGTCTAACACACCAATTATCATCCGCTATCTTTTCCATGATTATTTGGAACATGCATTCAACCTTTTTTTGTATCTAACTCAATTTCGCTGGTAGCTCGCTTTTCTCCTTCATGTTCACAAGCTAGCCACACCCTACACTTGCCACGATTCTTTGAACTCTCGGTGCAAATAGAAATACATATAGTATCTCATTCCAGTTTCTTTAATCCATTTTCCACACTCAACATCCGTCAGAAAAATTATTTCCGTAGCAAATAAACTTGCATTTGGAGGATTTTCAAAAGAATAACCCTGATTTAACATAGAAATAAATGACAAATAAACAACTTTTAACAAAATAAATATGTCAACCGGAAAAAAAAAAATGCAAAATTCATCAACTCACTACCCTGCGCCTTGTTTAAATGCAGATTTACTGTACCTGCGCCTAAACGGGGTGCAGATGATGAAAACCCGCGGCTAAACTAGGCGCAGGTGTTGGAAACCTGCGCCTGAATGGGGCGCAAGTCTATATGACATGCGCTTATACTAGCGTAGGTCTTTTTGATTACCGAAAAAATATTAAATATATTCTACGTAAATTAGAAACTCTGTAACTCGAGAACGAACCTGAAAATAATCGTCAGGATGATTGTTTTTCGTGTCATGATTGAGATTAATTGAACAGTTGATTTGAATCGTATAGTGATGACATGATTCACACAAAGTGTTATATGACTACAAAATTTATGTTTATATTAGTATTATAACTTGGGATAGCAGGAAGGGAATTAGGGCCTAAAATTATAAGGGAAAATTTGGCAAAAATTTATTAGGACTATAATATTGTTTTTAAAAGGGATGTGGCACTAATGCGAACCGCTAAAATAAGTACATACGAATGGTTTACCACGAATTGAACATTGCGCTCAATGTAGGTAAAAGACTCGGCTGATTCAACCCAACCAATGCATGATAAGAAATGACCTAACCAGTGAATGCAAAGATAATTTGTGACAGATTTTTTGTACAGGCGTTTAACATGAGAACTAGAGACTGAACGCCATTTGCAACCTACATCCAAGGGTTTAATGACTAATAAGTACACTCGTAACACCAATTTGAAGCACAATCAAATAGCATCACTATTCTGTTAAAATATTCTATTTTACAATGCAGACGAGGGCTTATTTTAGCTAGTAGAGCTCGAAGGAGCCGTTGCGTTTAAATGGCAAATACATGCCCAATTTGGGGTGAATATAGACAGGAGTGAAACCAGGATTTTATTATAAGGGCTGAAAAAAATCCTAAATATTAGGTTATCGAACCTAAATTTATAAATTAAATACAATATTAAGTTAATGAATCCCAAACCCTTTTTTTAAATTATAATTGCCTTTTCCTTCAAAAAATATATATTGTCTTTTTATATTAATATAAACTAGGTCGATAAATATATTATTAAAAAAGGGAAAAAAAATTTCAAAGAGAATGTACTAAAACTTAAAATACCATTGGAAGAAAAAAAGAGAGAATACAATATAAGTAATGAGAACATAAATAAATAAATAAAAAGGATAAAATAAGCCCCAAATAATAAAGGACACCATGGCCAAACCCCAAAGTAGTGAAGCAACAAATAAATGGGAAAAAACTAAAAATGAAAGACTAAAATCAAAAAAGAATCTCTGATCTGCTGCTTGAAAGAATAGAACACGGATAGTTACTCCCACACACATAAGTCACAGCCACTGGACCAAACATCACTATCATCAATAAAGAGTGCCAGAATAGTTATTTAAATACATGGGCCAGGCCTACTCCAGCTCCCCATGTAGCTTCGCCCCTGAATATAGACTAATGATATCAACTAGGAAATTCATCACATCCACCGTAATAATGGCGAAAGACACAGGAGAAATCCTTTGCCTGATGACCTTCATTACACAATTCATGAAATCTGCAAAAGGAAAGACGCCCATCAGCATAAATATGAAACAAGAAAAAGTGATGGTCAATGACATGTGTTGATCAACATTGCTTGACTATGTTAATTTGCTCTGTTCCACTGAATTGAACTGAACTCCAGTAAACTGAAATAAACTCCAATGAAATAAACTGAACTCCAGTAAACTGAAATAAACTCCAATGAATTGTGAGAAAAAAAAATAGATCACTGAACTGAACCAATTACTTGAGTAAGTGGGAAAAGAACACATCCCAAGTCTAAACCACAAAGACCGCAAGAATTACATTAAACTATAGATGGCGATAAACGAGTAGACATCTTACATGTATGTAATCCAGAATCCCACGAAAAAATTAATAAGAATTCTAATATTAGTTTCACGCGCCATTTAAATGTTCAGCCATTACACTGATAAGAACCCAGAGCTCATGACTCATAACTAACATGAAAAGAGAGACATGTCTTGTAAAGTTCTTAAGAGGAATTTTGAACTTGCATATTTTACAAGCAAAAATGCAGTCATAAGTATAGGCCATAGTCAATTAATAAACCAAGTCACAATATTCCTCAACATTAGTCAAAAGGTTAATTGTCACCGTGAAATTAAGCTCCCGGATAAGCATAAAGCAAGTCAAAAAGCCCGACTAGCTATTCTGAATCTACACAGCCACTCAGCTACTGTATGCTGTGTCTGAATATGCTTTTTCAATCGCGTCAAGGAGCTCTAGTAGACAATAAAAGCATACCTTTGCTTCCAAGAAAACAGGTCAAAAAGCAGTATAGAGTAAGGCAGAATTTGCTGTTATACACTACATGAATAGAAAGAAGTATCAGCTACGAAATTTAGCGAGGATGATTTGGAATATTCTTCTGTGTACCGGAGAGATATCTTGACCTACACATTGAATCTGTGGGACGATCAACTAATAAAACTATACAGGAGAGAATTAAAAGAGCCTAGACCAATATGTAGCTTAAGTTCCTAGTGTTGAGTTGACAAGCTGTAAAGGGAACCCCTTGAAGAATCCTTAGTATGAAGCATGAACAAATGAAACTGTGAATGCTTGTGTGCGCATGAATTTGTATAAGATCAACAGTGTCGTAACAACGAAGCTTTGAAGCTTGAAGAAGTTGTTCACATTACTACAAGAGGATAATGCCCTAATGTCACCATTCCCATTCAAACAGACAGATATCTGACATACAAAAAGACGGAACAAAAGGAAATTGGGTAGAGAACAGAACATGGACAGCAAAGCCAACATTTTAATTGGCTTTACCAATTCACTCCTCTTACTGCATAAGCAGATTGACAACCATACTTTGGTCTTTTGCGACATTAAAAAGATTCAAACATGTCATGACTCAAAGAATATGAACCTAAAAGTCTACAAATCAACTAAAAGAGAACAGTCATAGCCTACTGCAACCAATAAATAATTAAATACATTTAGATGTATGAAACAGAAAAATAGTTTGACAGGGCAACCAGCTCTTTTCAAATTTGTTTCCTTTCGATAAAAAGACGTTTCATCTGGAACACCAGCATAATGATCATGAAAGAGAACGAGACCCATGAAAGAAAGGCTCAAACAACGAAACCTTTCATCTTGGTTATTAATCTATACTTAATTTTTTTTTTTTTTGCTTGTCATTAATCTATACTTAAATGTTTAATACTTCTTGAAACGGAAACTCATCAAACAGGTAAAATCTACACTTGTCTTTCTTGTTCCAAAGTGTGATGTTCCACATAGTGTCATGGACTTTAGGCCAATATCTTGTTGGAGTGTCATTTGCAAAACTACAACAAAGATATTAGCTAGTATAATGCAAACTGTAATGATGAAAATCGTTAGGGGTGAACAAGTTGCATTTACAAAAGGGAGGAGTATTTTTAATAACATAGTTTTGGCACATGAGTTGTTAAAACACTATGGTAGGAAAAACATATTACCTAGGATCATGATAAAAGTAGATATTAGAAAGGCCTATGATTCTCTTGATTGGACTTTTTAGGAAAAAGTGATGAAAGTTAGGGTTCTCAAAGATGTTTGTGCAGTGTGTCATGGTCTGCCTGTCTACAACTATGTATACTTTGAATCTAAATGGTATTAGCGAGGGATTCTTTTCTGGGAAAAGGGGTGTGAGACAAGGGGACCCTATGTCCCCTTACTTATTTTTGCTCTGTATGGAGGCATTGTCGCTAATGTTGAGAGGAGTGGGTGCAAGTGCAGGGTTCAAATTTCATCCTAGATGCCATAGAGTACAGCCAAATCACTTGATATTTGCGGATGACTTATTGCTGTTTGCGAAGGGTGATATGAGCTCAATACATAGCGTTGTTGATACATTGAAAAATATTTCTGCGATGTCGGGTCTGAATCCTAGCCCTACCAAGACCACTATCTATTTCGGAGGGGTTAGTAATCACATGAAAGCTGAGATCATGCTGTACACTGGCTATGTGGAGGGTCACTTGCCATTTAGGTATCTTGGAGTACCTTTGAGCTCTACTAGGCCGACCTTGGCTCTCTGTCAACCAATGCTGGATAAGATCAGGAAGAAAACGCAGCACTGAGCTCCAAAATTGTCGAGTTACGCAGGTACAGTGCAACTCTTAAACTCAGTTTTGTTTGGTGTGCATAATTTTTGAGGTGCTGCTTTTGGTCCAGGCAATCATTGATGAGATTGATAAGATTAGTAGAAGATTTTTCTGGGGAAGTGATGACAGTCACTACAGGATGTGTTATGAGTTGGAGTAAGATTTGCAGACCTTATGCGGGGGGGGGGGGGGGGGGGGTCTAAATTTTAAAGAAGTCCTATCTTGGAACAGAGCATTATTCCTGAGGTGGATTTGGCGAATTGCCTGGGATACTGAGAGTTTAGTCACAAGGTGGATACACTGTTATCACGTGAACCATAAAGATATTAGGTATGTCCAGGCCAAGCAAGGGGATGCTTGCATCCGGAAAAATCTTGTTCAAGTCAGAAACAATTTTATAGAGAAAAGTGGAAATCCCTTGATAATGCAGATGACCTGATCAGAGCATGGTGTGAACAAGGTAGATACAAAGTTAGTGAAGCTTATGATATTTTTAGAGATAAAGGCCCCAATTGCACATGGCAGAGAGTTCTTTGGGAGCCTATGAGTGTGCCTAAACATCGAATAATAGCCTGGTTAGCTGCTTATAATAGGCTGGCTACGACTGCTACAGTTGACTTGATGATTAAGCAAGGGATGGTGTTAATACATAGGTGAAATCTGTATTGCAGTTCACTGGAATCTTGTAACCACTTGTTTTTTGGGTGTTCTGTGACAGAAGTTGTGTGGCAGAGGGTGCTCAAATGGCTGGAAATCGGACGAAGAGCTAGGAGCTTACCAACTGAATTGGAATGGTTTTAAAAACATGTTAAGGAAAAGCAACCAAGACAGAGTTTGAGAAGAGCAGCTCTAGTGGCAGCAATTTATGAAATATGGTGGGTAAGGAACAGTTGAATTTTCGGAAGAATGCACAGAGACACAGACAAGATAGTTGGACAGATACAAATACAGAACATGATAAGGGTTTATCACTGTACAGGACAAGGAAAAAGCTGAGAGTTTCTTATTAATTGATTAGTTTTTGTCTTGGGGCAGTAGGTTTAATTGGGAGAACTATTCTTGAGAGATGCTTTGTACACTGGGTTATTGCATGGATATTTGATATTTCCTGCAAATTGTATATGATGATATAATGCTTTTTCCCCGAGTGGATGAATAGGCTAAGTTTGCTCCAAAAAATGAAATTAAATGTTTCTATCTCTGCAAGTGTCTACCATAGGTCGATATAAGCTATGTTACACGACTCTTCGTTTCACCTCAAGTATGTGTAACATACTCGACACTCAAAACGCCGGTATGAATAAATAGACACTTTGACCCATGCTTAAAACATGTAAATCTTTTGGCAAATGACCGAATTGGACTTGGGCATGCGTCCATGGCACACGCTTAGTAAACATAGATTATAAGACTCACAGAAAAGATGATACATGTAAATCTTCCTACAGCTGCGATTTTCTGCTATGCGAAGGGGGAAGGAGGGCAGGATTTTGTGGCGGTGTGCCTGTTTAGCTATTCTTTGGTGCAGTTTGTTAGAGAGGAACTCGAGGGTTTTCTCTGATGTGGGAAAGAGTGCCGATTTGGTTTGGGAACATATAGTTTATTTGGCCTCCCTTTGGGCGAAGGCGGCTGGTACATTCAAGGGGGTGCCACTCACGGTCATTCAACGCCATTGGCGTGATTTGTAGATACTTTATTTTTTCTGTGAGGATACCTTATCCTCCCCATTGTATTCTTTCACTATTTGATTAACAAAATTTTCTCTTATCTAAGAAAATAAAAAAGACTCACAGAAAAGATACTGAAACCAACACACAAGACAATGAAATATGAAGACTTTACATTTCTTGCGCTAGGCCAGTGAATGGATGTTTTATAGCTGCCTCTTTCGCCGATGCAGCAACCAAATTCAAATCCTTCGCCTGCAATATGCACAATTGTCGAGTTTATGCACAAATCATTGCTACATTTGAAAGCTGGGAATGAAACCTAAGAACATCCAGCCAGGATCAAGAAAATATAACTTGAGAAGAAATGGCTTATCAACATACCATAAGCTTAGATGCAAACCCGTGTTGATAATCCCTCGATGAGGGAACTCCTTCCATCACCCCTGGCACGGGGTTGTAACTATCACTGTCAAGTATCACCATATAAGTAAGGCAGCTAGTTGAATGAGAAACAAAACCTTACCTAAAAGTAATTCTGTGTCTAGGTTAAAATAATTTGCAATTGTGTCTAATCTAAACAAATACTCATACCAGTCCCCCCTCGTATAGCAGCTTAAGAAAACTCGCTTTAAAAAAAAATTGCAATTTGTTGTATCCTAGACTGCTTCACATGATACAAAGAAGAACAAGAAGACTAGTCCGAACCAGAGGCTTTGTGAGATGTGACTATGTTGACCGACTTTGACCTTCATGACAAAAGGGCTATATGCAGTGTTTACAATAGTGACAAATCAGCTATGCATTTCACCAATTAAGTTACTGTATAAATTCCTAGCTTTAAGAAGCTCGTTTCCTTCATTCTAACCAGGAAGGTCATTTAAACAGGTCAAGAATTTCATCTAAACCTTATTACCATTAATCAGCGCATGTTTTCCACAATATCTACACTACATCACAACAAAGGACCAAGTATAAACATGTTTCATCACTTCAGTGACTCTACACAGACTGACAGACATGTAGAGAGAGAGCCCGACCCATCCCTCCTATAAAGTATAAACCATGTCATTTGGATTAATCGTAACAAAATTATAGTCCAAACTCCAAAAGGCCTTCAACCCTTCATCTCAATGGACATCTTGGACTTCAAATATAGAAGAGAAAAAGAGGATGTTCCAGAAATTTATTGAGGTGGAAGGATAATTTTGCAGATATTTTATCAAGCCCCCCCCCCCCCCCCAAATTCTAGCATATCAACTTCAGTTAATGGATGAACAGAGTCCTAAATGCTCAAATATGGATACAAGTTCATTCATTGCCATTGGTGAGGATTGCTTTACAAATAAAGGTTCCTAGAAAAGGAGTCTCCACTAGTCATAAACAGGAGCATCGTGATTTGTGAAGACGGATAGATGAAATAAACAAGGGTATCTTCTAATACAGAAGCGGCCTCCCAAAGAAGAGCCATTTGGCCCTTCCTTGACTATTGAGTGGAGGAAAGAACAGAGGAACCGCATGGAAGTAAAGGTCAAATGTTCCCATAACAAGTGTATCTAAAAAGAAAATTTAATCAACTCATTGCCTGGGAAGAAAATTGTTGTGGACACTGCATCATCTTAATTAATTTTGGACTTCGGAAGCACTTCAAAGGAGTTAGTCATAGTTCACTAGTTATTTAGTCATAACAGGAATCTACTGTCGCAAAAACAATGCAACTACCAGAAATATTCAACAGTTTATAACAAATACCGAGTCATCACCAACTATATAGTGTCAAGTACCAGAGGAATTAAATACCTACTCCAGCAGCGACCACTAGAAGAGTTAACTACCCTGGTGAGAGTACTAGCTGCAATTCCCAGAGACTGGCCGACAGCAAGCGCTTCTGATACTCCAATCATGCTAATAGCCATTGCCAGATTGTTACATATCTTAGCAACCTATAATACACATCCATGAGACTGTATGAAACAACCGTTCATAAGCAAGACAGAAAGCAAATGTCAGAGCCCATATGTACTACAAGCATTTTTCTATTGTACAAGAACACAACATACTCAGTTATAAAAAAGCAAAGATTGCCAAAAGAGCGAACTTAGTGATTACATTTAGATTTGCATACGATTCAGACATAAATAGCTGAAGATCAAACCAGAAAACAACAACACCTAGTAATTGTCACGCCGAGGGCGGTGTCTGGGGAGGTCCAGATTTACGCAGCCTTACCCCTAACTAGTCGCCTAGCAGGGACGCTGTTTCCCAAAGACCCTGATTTTTGAAAATCAGTAGCACAAGCACCACAAGCACCACAATAATAATAATAATAAGGAAAAATTGATAAAAATAATCCCAAGTTTGAACGATCAGACAAAAATAATCCCAAGTTGAAATGTGTACAAAAATAATCCCAAGTTGTCATTTTTGTCACAAAAATAGACCCAATCTAACTCGATCAAGATTAGCGCTAATTATTGGACCTGCTTGTTATAATTATCATAGTACTAATATTTATTAATTCTTAATAATAAGAAATTTTTTAAAAATGGATATAAATCCCACCACTCAGATCAAAATTTCCTCTCTCCTTCTTCCTCCCTTCTCACGTAGCAGCCCACCACCCACCTCACCGTCAACCACCAACCCACCACCACCAAGATCGATCACCCCCTCCCATGTCCCTCCTCACCATCTCAGCAACCAGCCACAACTCCACCACCACCAATTCCACCTCCAGCTCCTTCACCACTCTCCACCATTGTCCCCCCCCCCCAACTCCCTCTCCTCTCCTCTCCCAAACGCCATCCACCACAACCAACACTAACCCCACAACACCATGACCCGAATCCACGAGAACATCTCATCGCGTCTCAAATACGCCGACTACCCATCCAAGTTTGCAAATTTCGCGGTGGTTAAGGGAGAGGTGGGGTAAAAAGAGAGATGGAGTGATGGTGGAGATGGTGATGAGAGAGATGGGGTGATGGATATAGAGACAAAGTAGCGGTCGGAGAAGAGAGTATATGGGAGGCAGTGGGGAGGATGGAGATCAAAACATAGTGGGGGAGAGCTGGGTGGTGGTCGTGGCTGAAGAGAGGGAGGGTGGTGGTAGTGGTGGTGGAATATGTGACAGAGAAAGGAGGGGAGATGGGAGGAAGAGGAAGAGGAGAGAGTTGGAGGGTTAGGTAAATTAGGTTAAGAGAATTAATGAAGTTAATGAGGATTTAGTTCAATTAGAGTTAACTAAATAACAGAATTAGACCGTTTAAGTTAACGGTCCATTTTTATGACAAAAATGACAACTTGGGATTATTCTTGTACACTTTTCAACTTGGGATTATTTTTGTCTGATCGCTCAAACTTGGGATTATTTTTGTCGAATTTTCCTAATAATAATAATAAATAATAATAATAATAATAATATAAATAAACAAAATAATAACAAACAAACAAACAAATAAATAAATAAATAAACAAAAACCTACACCCTCAATATAGTATCATCTATGTGGATCCTACTACGCCAAAGTTTCCTATTAAGGGCCAGATCCTCGGTAAGCTCCAAGAGGGCCAAATCGTTCTTTATCACCTCACTCCAACTCTTCTTAGGCCTCCCTCTTCTTCTCTTACAGTCCCTAAGTATAATCTTCTCGCACCTCCTCACCGGAGCGTCTGGATGTCTCCTCACGAGTCTCGTTTCCCGCATCTTACTCTCAATATCTGCCACCCCAACCTTGTCACGAACCACCTCGTTCTTGACCTTATCTATCCTAGTTAGGTTGCACATCCAACGAAGCATGAAGATCAAACCAGATAACATGCCTACAAAACGTGTTTCACGTAGAGATTAACAGAAAGAGGGAAGAGATGAATCTAATCAAAGTATAAGAGATAACAACGTTAACAGTGAATTGTGATATAAATAAAGTGACTTTCTTTAGTCCCTTTACTATATTTTCTTTTTAAGCACTAATTGTGCTCTTGTCCGTAAATGATCATTTACTCGGGCAATTTTTTCTTTTTTGTTTTTTTGGTGGTATAAAGGTAGTAGATTTCCGTTACAACGAAACAAAACCATACAACCTAGAGGCAATAAGGAGAGGGGAGCCACGTACTAGGTAGGGTTAACCTACACCTTCTACAGACACCAATACCAACAAAAAGCCAAAAGAAGAACTGCAATTACGTAAGCCTATTAATCAAAACCCTATCCTGAGTAGATAGTTTCGATGGTCTGCACCCTGCAACTCGAGTTCTAACTGAAAATTTAATCTGCTCAAGGATAAAATCATCTTTGAAGGATCTGTCTCTGAAACACAACCCATTTTCACGCCAAATCCAATAAACCAGTGCAGCAAACGCAGAGAAAATCACACTTTTCTGAAAACAGGAACCTTTACCTCTTGCAATCCAGTTCAAAATTCCATTCACAGATACTGAACTAGCTGTACATCCTAACCAGGTCTTCACTTCAGCCAAAAGCACTAGTGATCTTGGACAAGCAAAAAAACAAGTGCTCATGTGACTCACTTGAGATCTAACACAGCAGACAACTTGAGTCACCATTATAAAAACCCATCTTGTGAATTCTATCTCTCATGAGTAGGCTCTGAATGTGTGCCAGCCAAAGGAGAAACTATGTCTTGGTAGATTCATTTTTCCACAGACAAGTAGCATGCCTCATCTTAGGCATAGTCCCCATGAGGAAGGCATACCCACTCCCCAAATTATAACACCCATTCTGTGTTAGAGACCAGGAATTCTCTGTAGGCACTCTGGAACAGACCTTTTATCTCATAACTTCATCCATGACCAGCACTCCCTTGATTAGGGACATAGCTTCAGATTTCTGATTCCTCAAATACACACCATTTATCTATCTGACCCAGAAGTTATCTTTCTTTGCAGCTATATCCCATAAGTGTTTGCCATTAAGAGCATAGTTAAAAAATTTGCAGTTCTTGAAATTATGCGCCCCGATGTTTCCTGGGTCTATCGATGATCCCAGGCCACCAGGCTAGAGGCTTCCTTTGCTGATCCTTAGCACCCTTAAGAGTTGTCAACATTTTTGCTTAAATGCCTTCATAACACCAGTAGGAAACATAAAGATACAAGACCAATAGACATGAATAGACAGCAAAACAGAGTTGATCAATTGTGCCGTTCCTGCATATGAAAGATTTTTAGAGGTCCATGTATTCAGCCTCCTTGTTATTTTCACCACCAAACTCCACTTTGAGGGGGATAAAGGGACCCCAAGGTATTTCATAGGGTAAGTGCCTTCATGAAACCCTGACAATCTGATCAAATTAGCTTTATGCTCCTCTAGTACACCAGCTAAGTAGATATGGGATTTATTTTTATTGGCGTGTGGACCAGTCACATGGAGAAGTATGATAATCCCTCCATAACTTTGGTACGAGAATAAGTGTTTGCTTTCCAGAAAACCATGAGATCATCTGCAAAGCAAAGATGATTAAGGCCAACTGTTTTACGCATAGGATGCCATTTAAAAGCTTGATATTCACTAATGAGCTTCAGAGGTGATACTGGATCTCCCTGCCTAATATCCCTTTTAGCTTCAAAGTACTCCTTGCTAGTGCCTTTCAAACTGACAGTAAAGCTTGCAGATTGCACACAAGCTAGAATCCAGGCACTAAACTTCTGTGGAATACCCTTGTAACATGTCCACTAGGAAGCCCTAGTGGATAGTATCATACTTGCCACAAGGGCACCTTGGTTCATAGACAACAGATCAGGTGGCACTCTCGCAAATCTCTCACACAAAATCTTAGAGATGCATTTATAGACTAAGATACAGCAGGCAAGGGGTCTGAATTCAGATGCAACTTTACTTCTTTTTTTTTTAATGATGGTAAAATTCCATCCACCCAGCCCAGCCCATCTCGGACTAACCCAGAGCTGAGTGTACAAATGACCCTCCCACTCCCAACCCACCCCACCCATACCAGCTGGGCCAAGGCCCAACTGTTGATGTCACCCTCCATATATTCATGTGGTTGATGCAACTTCACTTTTGGTATAAGGCAGAGGGTGGTGTCATTGACTAGTTTATGCATCTTTGCAGAGGAAAAGAAATCAATAATAGAATCACATACATCACCCCACACAATCTCCCATGTATCACGAAGAATGCCACTACTGAACCCATCAGGGCCAGGACTCTTGTTAATGTCTACAGAAACATTGCCTTTTTTACTTCTTCACAAAATGCTGATTTGTTGTTCAATGTTCAGCACATTTCCAGTTATAAAAACGAAATCAGCTGCAACCACTCCATTATTATCTTCCTCCCTTGTTTATTCAGGCAGGCTTCCTCAACGTGTCCATATTGCTTACAATGTCCACAAATGGTAGGCTTCCAATCATAGTCTACAAATTGTTCAAGAACATTGCCCCTTTACTTTCTAAAATAAGCCTTATCAGAAATTCAGATGCAATATCAACTTCACCAAGACCCTATTTATTCCCACCTTCATCTCCGTATATTTATCTGCCATCATAGGCCTCCCAATGAGACTAGCAACCTTGCTCAGTCCAGTATTTTACATCCAGTCCTGGCAGTTTAACCCAAATTGGAACTGAAGTAGGCTCTTCCTTTGCATAATTAATTATTGCTGACCAAGGCCTAACAATCAAAGGCTTATCATCAAGATGGAAAATCCGCTCCTATAGAATCGCATCCCTCTTCAGCACGGATTCAAAGCTAACCAACACAATCGCATCGTTCATCATAGCAATCTTCCTCATGCCCTTGTTAGCCCAAATATGCCTTAACAAACCACTAAAAGCACTAACAGGTGGCCTAGCTCCTAGCACATATAGCATACAAGGGCTTGATTCCAGTATTCAATCTCAGACTCAATATCACTAAGCAAAATTTCACCCACAGGTTCCCCTCATGTATTAGTGGTTCCACAAATTCAAATCTAAAACCAGCATTTTTCAGTTTTGAAATATCAAAGTTATCCGAAGCAGATGGGTTATCCTGTTCACTTGCCCGACTCGAATTCTCTCGGCCTCAGCCTCATCTGCCCAGGACCCTCTTCTTTGTGCTTTCTCCCGATGTTGCGAGAGCCATTAGTTAATTTTCTCCGGTGTGAGCTCAATCTGCTGAACGGACCCATTTAGCACTCCAAGAGTAAGAATCTCCAGCGCATTTCAGCTCATTCGCCAAGTTACGAAAACCCCTATCTAGACCTAGATTAGATCGCAGACTACTGTTTTACATATGTGGAATTGGCATTTCAACTGGACTAGAAGGATTCTCAACACTCTCATTACCCTCAACCCCATTGTTTGCCCCCCGCTAGCTCTGGGCTTTCTCACCATCAACGCAGAGCACATTAGCCATAGCTGTTAACGTTTGCCGAGAGAAAAAGCTGAGAGAACATAGCGTCATATATGGTGTACTAAAATATTAGGATATAATTACCACAACTGATCATTTACTATGACGTAAAAAAAGGACGACGAAATTTTATGTTCTGAATGAATTTAGGAGCAAAGCGTAAAGCTCATTCAAATAAATGTCTTGCTTTCCTAACTTCCTGATGAAGTTGTATACTACCCTATTATATTTTGCTCGTTAAAAATCTGAGCTTCGTGAAGGGGAGAGTACCAGCATCAGTTTCCGTTCCCTTCAACGAAATTCTCCTTTGCAACTATAACCTAAATGGAATGTCACACATGCTCTTCTCAATGCAGTGTTGTGTTGGTTCTTGTGCAACATCTTTGTGCCCTTCCCATGCCCTAGCTTTGTTCAGGAGAGCATCAGCAATCAGCTTTTGTTTCCCTTTTGTTTATATTTTTCAATGAAATTTATGATTTCTAAATATAATCTAGGTGAAATTCACACATGCTCTTATCAATGCAATGTTAATTGGTTCTTGTCCTACACCCCCATTCCCAATACCGAACCCCCAAAGTAACATATGAGGGAAAACCAAGAGAAAGAACAAGGAGAAATTTGTGAATTCGTAATGAGCTCTATGTGAGAACTTATACATACGTATCACAATTAACAAATAGGCTGATTGATTTCAAATGTCAACACTCATATCCTTACTACACTAGTGCAATATACAATACAGTTAAAAAAGAATTTTTCAGAAGTATCGTCGTCGTTGATTCTCTAGAACAAAAGTATGTAAATGAAAAAACCTTTAGCTCAGACATAACGTGGCAACTCTGTACACCATGCCAGGGGATACAAAGGGGAAAGTTTGATAAGAAACATATATGTAGCCAGGGCCTAGTGGTGACTGTAGGCGTCTGTGAATAACTATTTTTTTACTGTAAGAAGGTTCGCAACTTCAATAAGTTAAATAATTATTTGGGACATTCAACATGGTGCCCCAATACTTTTGGACTTTTCTACATGGTGGACAAAAGTTGTTCAACTTCTATACGGGTGCCTTAAGAGTTTTTTACATGGTGACAGAACAAATATTGAAATATTAGACTGAATGTCTCAATCCAACTGGGAGCTTATAGTTCTCAGATACGGTACAGATCAAAATTACAATTGTATCCTTACGTTAACCCTATTACAAACAAAACTGATCGGGTGGACACACAGTCAATTTATCCTTAAGATACAAATATTGGTAGGAAGAGAACCCTTTAGTAAAATTATCCACTAACTGAAAATTAGAGGGAACATATTTAACAGCCAATGAAACCTTGGCAACATGTTCGCCTACCAAGTGATAGTTACCGTCAATGTGTTGTCTGTTATCATGCATTAGTCACTTTCTATGAAATTTAAGTTGAATAAGACTAATTTCAATTAGCTAATCCATTTCCCCACCTTCCATCTCTCCTTACGTTCAGTAAACCATGTTGCTACTATTACAAGCTCCGAGAGCGCTCATTTCAAACTTTTTTCATTTTTTCCAATAATATAATTTCCATCCAAACATTCTATACATGCGCTCCAATGAAGTTCCATTGGTAATAGTGAATTAGTGGGAGTAAGAAAATACGCTAAATGATGGAGCATATGTTTATTAGTGAAATTTAACATTTCATTAACAAAGTTGTAGGTGAGAGGTCACCATGTAGAATGCCATAAAAATTGAAGAGTCCCGTGTAAATTTTGAGAAAACATTGTCCACCATGTTAAACAGTTCAAAACATAGGGGTACCATTAGATGCTCTATGGTAATATTTATTTGAACTCGGTAAATTGGTCATTATGAAGGGGAAAATTCGACAGGAACTATCCAAATGCAAGTAGAGCCCACTCAAAAATGTGTTGCAGAAAACATCTTGAATCACATGTAAGAACCTACCGAACCATTTCCTGCTCCACCGCAATAAACTGAGGCTCTGCCCATGGTATGAAACAGCGGCTCTGCCACCAGATAGGTTTCCTCTGCGCCGCCTACCTAGATGACATTTTAGCAATTAGTCACCAAACTTATACAATGTATACTAAAAGGAGTAATTATTCATCAACTTTCGGCCCAAGGTGTGTATTGAAAGTTCATACAAAGATATTGAATCAAGTAGAAGAAAAAAAAATGGAGGTTCTTTAAGAGGTCTGAAAACAATTCAAATGATTGTCCAGACTGCTAAAAAAATTATAACTATGTTGAGAGAAAAGGAAAATGATTGCGACTGAATTTGAGCACTCGCATAACACAAACAAAAACTATAGAGAACGAGAAAACAGAAATTAAATTGAAGATAAAGCCATTTTTCCCATTATTTTTGCCATTGTTCCATTTGTGCTTGCAATGGTGCAAGCCACGATTATGTCTCAACCCTGACATAAATTATCATCATTTGTTCTCCTTCTAAGCTTTGAATTAGGTTTAACTTCTGTTAAAATCATCCATGATGCCAAAAGCTAAAAAAAACATCTCAATTATCCTCTGCTGATGTGTTTTTGCGATTTGGAAGAAGAAAAAAGATCTTTTGTCCATTTAGCTGTTGCATCAGGTGTTTTAGTGGCTTTAGTTTCAAAAGGAAAGTACTGTTTCAATAATGTCTTTTTCTTTTCCCTAATATTTTTTAGGGGAGACGTGGAGGTGGGCTAAACTGTCTACCTTGGCTTTCATAAGAAGGAGCTACCTTTTAGATACCATGGGTTGCCCGTGTTTGCTTGTCCACAGAAACTCAATGTGTCATAGTGTAAGCCAGTAATTGATAAGATAACATTCTGCAAGAGTAAAGTCTTGGACTACTCCTAAGCAGGAAAATTGCAGCTTGTGCAAATGGACTGGTTTCAGTTATGGATAAAGAAAGCCAAACTATTAGAACTGGCCTGTATAATATATCTATCTTAGGGGTCTCAAGTTTGAGGCCCCTCAAGGCCACTGAAGGTTTTACTAGTTAACTTCAGGGTGGCTGCACATCTGGATCTGCATATGTGCTTGGTTGCATACTCTTAGATTGTAGGAGGATTTTGGAGAATTGTTTTTTTTTTGATAAAGTTTTATTGCAACTGAAGATAGTAAGCATTACAACCAAGAGGACAAGTAGTCCTCAAAAGAAAAGGCTAAAGAAAAACTACTTTACAGATCGCCCCGATGACGTTGTACGTCAGAGAGAGGCACCGCTCTAAAAGCCCCCGAAGCCTTGGCCCAGAGAGGAGCCAAATACACCGCACGATCCCAAACAAAGGCAGGAGGCTTACGGACCCCATCAAACGTTCAGGAGTTACGTTCCAACCAAACACACCAAAAGATAGCAAAGAACGCACATCTCCACAACATCTTGTTCTCCTTACCCCTACCTAGGCCAAGAGTTCGAGCCTGGATGAGCTGAGTGATAGTGGTGGAGCAAATGAAAGATTCCCCCGCCATGCTCAACAACCTTCTCCAAAGAGATTGAGTGAAACGACAATGCAAGAAAAGGTGTAAACAAGTCTCACAAGCTTCATTACAAAGCACACACATATCCGGGGACAAGGACCAGCCAAGCCTCCTCCGTTGAACCATATCATGAGTGTTCACCTTACCTAATGCCATAGTCCACACAAAGGGGCGCACTTTAAGGGGAGCTTTTGACTTCCATATGAAATTGGCCAAAGCGAAGGGGGCATTGTGTGAGGGGAGGCTAAGAGTGTGAAGGAAGGATTTGCAAGAGAAAACCCCGGAGGGGTCTCTAATCCAAAACCGGGAATCACCAGTGGAATCAAAATGAATGGTATCCAGAACACTGAGCAAAGAAGTTAGTTCCCCCAATTCCCAATCAAAAGGAGCTCTCTGCAAATGTAAATCCCACGCACCGGTGCTGGCAGAAAAGAAAGCAGCGACCGGTGTGTCGTGGAGGGTGGACAAATGGAAAACCCGAGGATATTTGGAAGAGAACGAGGAGTCCCCATTCCACAAATCCTCCCAGAACCTTACCCAATATCCGTTCCCCAATCTAAATCTGACCAGAGGGAGAAAGAAAGAAGATACATGCGAAATGAATCTTCAAGGGCAAGCGTGGGAGATGGAGGAGCCGGCATGAGCATCCTATCCGTTCTGTAAAAGACAGTACTTGCCCTGATAACTCGGTGCCATAGGGAGTCGGGTTCCAAAGGAAAACGCCATAACCACTTCCCCACAAGCGAAATGTTTTTTGAACACCAAACGCCCAAACCCCAGTCCACCCACCCTCAGCCTTGGGCCTACACACAAGGTCCCAACTGACAAGGTGATCCCTTTTACCCCCACCAGCTCCAGACCATAAGAAATCACGCATCAATCTCTCAAAATTTTGAGCCACACTGACCGGGATCCTGAACAGAGAAAGGTAGTAAAGGGGAATGCTAGACAAACAAGATTGGAGTATAGTAATCTTCCCGCCTAGAGAAAAGTACACCCCCTTCCACCCTTCTAAACATTTAGCGACCCTAGACACAACTAGCTCCCAATAAGAGGTAGCCCGGGGATTTCCCCCAAACGGGACACCAAGGTAGGTGAGGGGCCACTGCTGGATCTGACAACCGACCAAACTCGCAAGAGGGTCCAAGACAGAGCTATCAATGTTCACCCCCAACAGACTACACTTAGAAAGATTGATTCTCATACCAGACACAACCTCAAAGATCTGAAGGATAATAAACACATTCTTGAAGCACCCTAACTCGGCGGAAAGGAATAGGATCGTGTAGTCGGCAAACTGAAGGTGAAGAAACGGCCACCTCGTCCCTGCCCACTCTAAAACAATCAACATTTGACTAAATATGGGGTGAGAGATAAGAATAAGGAGAATGGATTTTCTCCTTGGGCAAGAAAAGAAACTCTTCTTGGTTGGTTAGTCATGACACATGAACGAGATTTGATCACTTTCATGATGACATACCATGGACATTAGAGATGGTGGTTTATCATCTTGTTTAAGACAAATATCACCAACACAAGCACATTAGTGGAGTATAATTGTGGGGCGAACAATATACTCTGTGACTCCTTTGTATCTCGAAAGTTGTTTCGTGTAACCCGGTCACTTCCTAGAGGGTCGAGACTAAACTTTTAGGAAAGTGTACTTGTACATGCCTAGAAGCCATATCCAAGTTCCTTTAGTTTATTCATATCCAATAATTTTGTACTAACAAGAGGATATACCATCTTTGACCAAGAAGCATGGATTAAAAATTGAGGCAAAAATATGGGAAAAGCTGCTCCTCTGTCCAAAGCACTTTCCATAACCCAACTTGATCCCAATTCCCAACTTCAGATCTGACCGATGGAACGAAGAAAGAGGAAATTAGAGGATTGAACTTCCAAGGACAGCAACAAGAAGCACAACCACCTGTAAGCGCATTACGTTTCTCTGTGATTCCTCCTCGAGGCATACCTTCTTCCAGTACTCCTATGCCGCAGGGAGTAAGGTTCCAAGGAAAATAGCCGATGCCATTTTGTCAGCAAGACACCAAGCTCCAGAAACCAGGCCCCTGTCATGCACAAGGTTCCAACCGAAAGATGATAGTTTCTCTGAGAACAAAGGAAGCCATGATTTTTTCGGACCAAAATCATAGGGTAGATAAATAAACAAGGGTAACTGGACGAAGAAAAGAATAAGAGTACTGCATTCTGCACAGCAAATAGGCTGTCGTCCAATTCTTCAATATCCTCGACACTTTTTCAACAACAAGATCCCAGGAAGTTGCCCCCCTGGCTCCTAGGACTGTCACAAAACCAACCCTAAGTAAAAGGAAGATCCTACATCACAATTCACACGTACAGCCAAGGATGAAATCAAAAAAGAGAAGCCAGATCCATATTAACCGCGGTGATGCTGTCACTAGACTTATGTAGCAAGTAAACCTTCCTCCCATAAATCACGTCAAAAAACTTGGAGACTACTCAGCAATGATTGAACTTCCAGTACGCAGCAGACTTAGTATAGTACATACCCCTTGGTCTCCTACACATGTTGATATTGTAGCTTACCACCTTAATATTTAAAAATCTAAGAGACTAACTGAAAATTTAAATATCGGTCCTTAATGTGATATGTCAAAATGAGATTTGGTTCTTTCAACACAATGAAATGCATGAAAATCAGGAAAGATAGCAAGCAACAAACTGCAAGCATATCATGAACATACAGCCATTGAGCAAAGTCAATAGTCATTTTTTCAATCATTCGACTAAATGCAATTATGATTCTTGATATGCGGGCCTTGTCTTTACCAATACACTGCTGTTGTTAAATTCTTTTGAACAGTCTATAACTGCAAATTGAATTCTATCATTATGAATGTTTGTTGAGTAAATTGTAAAGAGGAAGGATGAAGAGTAGAGAACAAAAGAAGTCCGTAATATAGATAAAATAGTTCCTGCCTGTCGTATTGTCAATCTTCATATAAACCCAATGACTAGACATCGTGACATAGGTTGGATGCTCTATCTTGATGATGCATATTTAAGAAAAGAAACCATAATAAGCCAATTTTCTGAATTAGAAAGATGAAACAACAGACCATAACAAGTACTTATGGGAACTAGCACAGGCAAAAGGGTCAGCAGCCAGATTGAAAAAATTAGAGGACAAACTCATCAGGAAATGGAAATGCTCCTAAACCCAAACTCTAAAGTCATCACCACTGGGAGGTTATGCAGTTTTAAGTTCAGAAGTAAATATCTTACCATGAAAGTCAGTGTTCCAGCTTCAGCAGCAAGCGTACCACCAGAAACTGGAGCGTCCAACATGACTGGGGTTTCCTGACCATCTACATTAACTTCCAGAAATTATAACTACAACAACAACAACAACAACCCAGTAAATGTCCCGCCGAGGGCGGGGTCTGGGGAGGTCCAGATGTACGCAGCCTTACCCCTAACTAGTCGCCTAGCAGGGAGGCTGTTTCCGAAATTATAACTGACACATACAAAGAAATAAATGGTACAATATAATTCGTGGAAGGGGAAAAAAGGAATAACCAAAGCATCAAACAGATTATCTAGTAGCATCTTTAACTATCCATCAAGAGGTCATATTCCTTACATTTAATGCATTAGCGCATTAAAAAGCTCGGTCCACAAGAACACACATTGAATAAACTATATATAATTAGGGAGACCGAAACTTGTTAATACCAGTAAGGCAAAAGAGCATCCCCAAACACTTGTCTATAAATTTACATTGTTTGATATGATGGCGTCTTTCCTAGGTTCGTGAAGATTTCTCAATTGTTTCACAACAACAACAACAACCCAGTAAGTGTCCCGCCTAGGGCGGGGTCTGGGGAGGTCCAGATGTACGCAGTCTTACCCCTAACTAGTCGCCTAGAAGAGAGACTGTTTCCGAAAGACCCACAAAAACCTTTTTTTTTTTTTTTTTTTCGAAAATGCATTTGAAAACGTTTTTTTTTTTTTTTTTTTTTTTAAAGCAGTAAAGAATGATCAAAAGGGCAAGGGAAGTAAATCAGTAAACATACTAACACAAGATTCTACTTACTGAGCAACATAAATTGAAGGAGACGCTACAGGCTATAAACAAACTGAATCAACCTCTAGTACTAGCCAATGCACAACCCTAATCTAACGCGGATCCTCTACACGGATCCTGCTACGCCATACTCTCCTATCTAGGACCAAGTCCTCGGTAAGATCTAGACGGGTCAAATCCTGCCTGATTACCTCTTCCCAAGTCTTCTTCGGGCGTCCTCGTCTTCGTTTACAATCTCTAAGTGTAATTCTCTCACACCTTCTCACCGGTGCATCACGATGTCTCCTCCTCACATGCCCAAGCCACCTAAGCCTTGTTTCTCGCATCTTGTTGTCGATATCGGTCATTCCCACCTTGCCTCTCAACATTTCGTTCCTAATTCTATCTCTTCTTGTAGAGTTGCACATCCAACGAAGCATCCTCATCTCGGTCACCCGCATCTTCTGCACATGCACCTGCCTCACCGGCCAACACTCCGCCCCATATAGCATAGGTGGCCTGATGGCTGTACAATAAAATTTGCCTTTAAGTTTTAGTGGGATTTTTCTGTCACATAGAACTCCCGTTGCACTCCTCCACTTTAGCCACCCTGTTCTGATACGATGAGTCACGTCATCGTCAATCTCGCCGTTGCCCTGTATGATTGAACCGAGATATTTGAAACAATCCTTCTTCGGTACCACCTCCGTACCAATCTTAATCTCCATATCCGAGGCAACCCCATTTCTTGTGAATTTGCCTTCCAAGTACTCGGTCTTTGTCCTACTTAGCTTGAATCCCTTTGACTCTAGTGTGTCCCGCCAAAGTTCCAATTTGGCGTTAACACCTTCTGTAGTCTCGTCTATCAGAACAATGTCGTCGGCAAACAACATACACCAAGGCACATCCCCCTGGATAGTCTTAGTGAGCTCATCCATGACGGTTGCGAATAAAAAGGGACTCAACGATGACCCTTGATGTAACCCATTATCTATAGAAAATTGCTCAGTTTCCCCTCCTGTAGTCCTGAACCTAGTCCTCACTCCTTCATACATATCCTTAATCACTCGGATATAGGCGACTGGAACCCCCTTGGCTTCCAAGCACCTCCACAAAACTTCTCTGGATACCCTGTCATACGCCTTCTCCAAATCAATGAAAACCATGTGCAAGTCCCTTTGTCTCTCTCTGTAGTGCTCCATAGAACGTCTAATCAGATGAATCGCTTCCGTTGTTGACCTCCCTGGCATGAAGCCGAATTGGTTCTCCGAGATTAGAGTACTCTTCCTTAGTCTCTTCTCAATCACTCTCTCCCATAGCTTCATGGTGTGACTGAGTAGCTTAATACCCCTATAGTTGTTGCAGCTTTGGATATCTCCTTTGTTCTTGTATAGAGGAATCAATGTGCTGAGTCGCCACTCCTCCGGCATCCTTGCGGATTTAAGGATCACGTTGAAAAGCCTAACTAACCACAATAGACCTTCTTCCCCCAAACTCTTCCATACCTCTATGGGTATCTCATCTGGTCCTACTGCCTTCCCACTCTTCATCGTCCGCATGGCCCCTTTGATTTCTTCCTTCGTAACGCGACGACAAAAGCTGTAGTTGCGGTATTGCTCGGATGTGGTAAGGTCTCCCAACGAAATGGCTACGTCTCCAACGTTGTTAAAGAGCTCATTGAAATACCCATGCCACCTCCTCTTGATGTTCGCGTCGTCCACAAGAACTCTCCCCGCCTCATCCTTAATACAACGAACTTGATCCAGGTCTCTGGTCTTCCTCTCCCTAGCTCTCGCCAACCTGTACACGTCCTGTTCTCCCTCCTTAGTGGCCAATTTTTGGTACAGGCTCTCATATGCTTTACTTTTGGCTTCTGCTACTGATTTCTTTGCCTCCTTTGCCGCTCTGTAGACTTCCCGCTTCTCCACCTTTTCCTCATCTATAGTGCTATCCATTAGGGCTTTATAGGCAACCTACTTAGCCTTCACCCTGTTTTGAATATCCTCACTCCACCACCAGGATTCCTTCTTGCTACTTCCTATCCCTCTTGCAACTCCTAAAGTCTCCTTCGCCGCATTCCTAATGAGATCCGCCACCCCTGCCCACATTTGACTCGCGTTACCTTCTCTTCTCCAGATGCTATCCGACTCAACCTTTGCCCTAAATTGACTCCCCCCGATTCCTCTAAGATTCCACCACTTGATTTTGGTGCCATTGTGTGCACTTCTCTTCCTCTTCCACCCCTTCATCTCAAGGTCCAAAACGACCATCCTATGTTGGGTCGACACACACGCACCTGGTAAAACCTTGCAATCCATGCACGCCCCTCGGTCGCCACGCCTAACAAGAATGTAATCTATTTGGGTCTTAGCGGTGCTGTTTCTAAAAGTAACTAGGTGCTCCTCTCTTTTGTTGTAGAAGGAGTTGGTTACCATTAGGTCATACGCAGTCGAAAAATCTAAGACAGCCATGCCACCATCGTTCCTAACTCCGTACCCGAACCCTCCATGAGCACCAGAATACCCATCCGACGTGGCCCCTATGTGTCCATTGAAGTCTCCTCCTACCAGGAGTTTCTCACTAGGGGGAACCTGCTGAATAACCTCATCTAACTCCTCCCAGAAGCGACGCCTAAGTTGCATATCCAACCCTGCTTGCGGTGCATAAGCACAAATGACATTGAAGGTCTCCTCCTTCACCACCACCTTGATAGACATAATCCTATCATTGGTTCTCCTTACCTCTACAACATGTTGTTTAAGCTCCTTGTCAACTAAGATCCCGACCCCATTCCGTTGACTCGCACACCCTGAATACCAAAGTTTGAATCCATTGATCTCTTTTGCCTTGGCGCCTGACCACCTCGTTTCCTGGACACACACGATATTAACCTTATATTTTTCTAAAACCTCCACTAACTCTAGAGTTCTTCCCGTGAGTGTCCCTACATTCCATGTGGCAAACCTCAATCTATTTGCCCCAACTCTCCCCCTACGAGACCCCGATCTCACCAGAGGACTGGCCCTAACTCTACCACTAGAAGTCAAAGACGCCACACCGACCGAAGCAATAGTCAAGCAGTTAACTCAAAATAATAACTAGAAAAGCCATGAAGCTAGGTAAGTATTTGCGCACCAAAAGGTTAGGTAACGCAAATCGTATCTATATAACAAACCACGTCTATGCTTGCAAACCAGATTTCCTACAATATTAGTAATAGTCCTAATACGACGACAATGATAATAATAATAATAATGCCAATAGTAATAATAATAATAATAATAATAATAATAATAATAATAATAATAATAATAATAATAATAATAATAATAATAATAGTAATACTGTTAATAATAATAGTACGGATAATAATACTAATAATACTAATAATAATAGTGATAATAATAATGATATAAATGGTAATGATAACAATAGTATCCAATACCACTACAAAGGCAACAACAAACACTAATAATACTACATACAATAACAACCGAACAATGGTACAAGTAACTTAATATTAATAAACGCAAAACTATTAGTTAAATAATACTACGACTACTATTATAATACTAATAATACTAGTAATAGTAGTAACAATAATATTAATAATAATAATACTAATAATAATAATAATAATAGTACTAATAATACTACTACTACTAAATAAGCTAGAGGTACCAACAAAACAAACACAGGCACACAAAAATAGTTTCCAGCAATCAGTACCACACAGCAAATTTCACGTGCTAGAGTCAGAGAAGTCAACAACAAGAATAATAAATAATAAAGTGAGGGTCAAATCCAAGCACAAGTGAGAAGTCAACAACACACGCTAGGGGCCTCGGGTCTGGTGGGGGTACGCCGGTGCTTCCCACGGCGCTACTACCTGTTTCCGGCGAGGTGGCGACGTGCTGGTTGCGTATGGTGCTGTTCGTGGTCGGCGGTTGTCGGCGGCTTCCCGACTGGCGAGGGGATGCTACTCCGACCTCCCGACTGGCGTGATAGTCCACGGCGGTGGGATTTCACCGAGGGACAATTTGGGCCTTCAAGCGAAGTCGCCGGACTCGACTTTCCAGGTCCCGGCAAGTCGAGGTCGGCGAGCTCGAAATCTCCGGCCGATCGTTGTTCCTCCACGGCGATGAAGTGTCGCCGGTGGTCAATTAGGGCCTCCGACGAAGTGATCGGAGGTCCACTCACCCCTAAAAGGGTCGGCGGTCGCCGACCTTTGTAGATCGGCCGGCGATCACCGACCTTTGGGGGGGGGGGGGGGGTTGGGGGGAGAGAGAGAGCAAGAGAGAAGGAGAGAGAGAGGGAGCGAGGACTAGAGAGCTAGAGAGCTAGAGAGAGAAAGTTGAGAGAAGGATCGAGAGAGAGAGAGAGAGGGGGAGAGGAGAGGGAGAGAGAAAGAGAGAGCGTGAGCTAGATCGGGGGGGGGGGTTGGATGGTGGTGGTGGTGGTGGTGGTGGTGGAAGGAGAGAGAAAGCTAGAGAGCGGGAGAGAGAGAGAGAGAGAGGGAGAGAGAGAGAGAGAGGGGGATGGGGAGAGAGAGAGAGAGAGAGAGAGAGAGAGAGAGAGAGAGAGAGAGAGAGAGGGGGGGTTCACTGACCGTTGCAGGTGCCGGCGAGCGAGAGTGTCGAGCGAGAATATCGAGGGCGAGAGTGCGAGAGTTTAGAGAGAGAGAGAGAGCGAGAATATCAAGTGGTCCAACCCTTTGTAGAGAATATCAAGAGCGAGAATATCAATCTCAATTGTTTCAGTAACCAAAATTTCCGAAGTCTTCCATCATACAGCTAATTTGTAGAGAAACAGTTGAAAACCCTTTCATCATTCATTACTCTGTTCAACTATAGTACATCAAGAAGTTCAAACATAGAGATGTGCGTATCATACAATCACATACTGTAGCATGATATACGTGATTAGTCATCCCCACCCCCCCACCCCCCCATCTCATCTCTTTCTGAGCGTTTTTCTAGCCACTCCAAGAATAGACGATATTATTTAGGGTCATGGAAGGAACCAGAACATGAACGAAGAACAGACCACCAATAGGCAATATACACATGTTAATTGGAACTAACTTATGAAATGGCCAACCATATCATGGCTGCTTTGACAAATATAGCCACAAACTAAGGAGTTTCATAATGATTTAGAAGCTTCACTAGAAAGTACCTAACTTATCTCTTAAGGAACAGTCCGAAATAGATGCAGAGAGCTTTCTGGACATCAGTGGATCAATAGTAGAAGAATCGATAAACAGCCATGGTCGCACAGAGCTGCAAGTTTGAAGCAAACCATTTGGTCCCATATAAACATCCATAACCTGCATGGACATGTTATCAAAGTAAATTTTCCCACTCTTAGCGCACATAAAGATTTATTTGGAGCTACAATGTCTCTAGAATCTACAGAAATCAGGGGAAAGTGATAGGAGGAGATGTATGGTTAATCAGTACTACACACCTTATTTGTAACAAAAAGACAAGGCATGACGATAACTTCAATGATTAGCACATATAGCAAAGCTTGTACCAATACAACACTTCATTCTACCACCATTATATTTAACCATCATTTGCTTTTCGCATTTTTCAAGACTCTATAAGCATTTTCCCCACTTAGTCATCAAGGTTCCAATGATCATTGTTTAGCTAATACAACTAACAATAAGGTACTTGGTGATGGGAGAGATCTGCACTGAGTTTAAGGTGCTGAGATGGTTTGGGCTTACTAAAAGTCATCCCATTCATATTGTTCAAAGATAACCCCACAAACCGCTGGCATAAATACCTATGAGTTTAATGAAAACGCCGTCGATTTTCCATTAACAGTCCGCTAACGTGTTATAATCGTGCAGGGGTAAGATTGAATTCCAATTGATTTGGGCACGATTTAAAGAAGTAGTTAGGGTTCTCTATATCTGCAACTTCCAATTTCATTCAATCTCCTCCAAATTGAACCATTTCTCCTTCAATCCTACCTATTTCGATTTTCGACCCCCAAAATACATAATCTCAAAGTCATGGAATTGAAAACGTCCCAAATATGGGCATCAGAAAATTACATTCATGAAGCCAGTTGTATCTAACTTAAGGGAAGATTATCATTGCCTCATTACATCTAAGCCAATTGTGTCTTTTTAAATGAGATTTTAAGATCTCCTTGAGAATTTCCGTCCATCAAAGATTATTGTTACCATGAGCAACAAGCAAGCAAATGAGTGTCCCGATCAATTGCCATGAAGATTGAGAACACTTTTCCAGCTGGTTGGTTTCAATCTCTTTGCTCAAACTAATAAACGGATAGAGTAATGTAGTTATGCCAACAACCCAAACAGAACATATGACGGGCTTTACTCCATTCTTTGTGTCTTGCAACTCAAGCTCAAGACCTCAAAGTCATAATAGGAAACTTTAATAATGTGTCATGACTTAGCTTTAAGGATTACATTAGATTATTAACGGAAAATTGACGGCGTTTTCATTGAACCCATAAGTATTAATGCCAGCAGTTTCTGGGATTATTTTTGAACAATGTGAAATTTCGGATTATTATTGTACGACTGAGCATATTTGGGATTACTAGTGTCCAGTATTCGAAATAAATACAACTCAGAGCCAAGCCGCAAACTCCACTCCTAGTTAACCCTCATTTTGCAAGACTATCCGCAATCATAATGCTCCTCGAGATTTTTAGACGGTGAACAAGCTAGGCCACTAATTCATAGTCCGAATACGGTTTACAGCAAAATGCATGCTTTATGAGCCTCCAACCTTGCCGTTACACCACTTGATTGCGGTCTCAAATTCCAGTTCGATGATGATGACCAAGAAAGCCAAATAAACTATGTGGTCCCAAACAAAATCAATTGACCCGTGAATTCCGTTCCAACCAAATGCACCAAAGGATCGCCATACAAGCACACTTCCACAAAAACTTGCCCTCCTTCCCCCTTCCCATAGCAGTAAACCACATCTGTACAAACTGACCCACCGTAGCTGGACACGCAAAATACTCCCAGCTAAGCAACCTATCCCACAACACAAACAAATGCAAGCAATCCTCACGAGCAAGACGACACATCACCAAATACTCGGTCAAAGCAACCACCCACCATATCATGTGTATTCAACTTACCAAGCACGAAAGTCCACACAAAGGCACAAACCTTCAAAGGAATCTTAGACTTCCAAATATTAGTGTCAAGAGGAAAGTGAGGAAATTGTGAAGGGAGACTAATCCGATTAAGGAAGGATTTGCAAGAGAAGACCCCAGCGGAATCCCCAATCTAAATCTGAGAATCGTCCCAAGGGACAAGAAGAGTAGTGTTTAGAACAACGAAGAGAGAAACAAGTTCCTCCATCTCTGTATCATGTGGTGCTCGATGTAAATGTAGGTCTCATGAGCCACCGGCCCACCAGCGCCTGAAAAGAAAGCCTGGCGCCTCATGAAGGGTGAACAGCCTATAGACCAGAGGATATGTAGAAGAAAAGGGGTGTTCACCCTTCTCCACATCCTCCCAGGACCGAGCCCGATTACCATTACCAAGAGATAAACTTCCACGGGCAAGCATTGGAAACAGTAGAGTCGGCATGAGTGTCCCATCGTACTTGCTCCTGATAAATTGGTGTCATAGGGAGTCGGACTCCAAAGGAAACCACCATAACCACTTACCCACTACCGAAATATTCTTAGACACCAAACGACCAAAACCCATTCCCCACTCGGACTTAGGCCTACACACTAGGTTGCAACTAACAAGATTGTCCTTCTTACGACCATCTGCAAGACCACAAATAATCCCTCATCAACCTCTCAATCCTCCGAGCCACACCCACCGGGATCCGAAGACCTTTATAATGGGAGGATGAATAAAGACTTCAACAATCTACATAGTTAACAAGTAGAAGACAATTATGCCTTTCAAAATCAGAAATTAAAGATCGGTATTTATTTGGCATCCATCTTCGATAGACAATACAATAAGCACCTAAAAGTTAAAACAAATTAGCTGTGGAAGATGGATCCATGAATACTACATGAAAAATCAAACTGCCGGAGACATGCAAGTATGCGACTCCTTCAAAATGTTTCATGGAGGGTTAAAAAAATTATTGATTAGCAGGAAAAGCAAACAGGAGGTTGCAAAAACTCGCACCCAGTCGTCACAAGGGGAACTATATTAGCAACTTTTGGGCTCTTGGCCTAACATTTACAGGATGAAGCTACCTTAAGATGGGTAATGCAGGTCCTAAAGCTATGTTTATAATGTGGTTGTCCCTGCGGATGAGGCTGTCGGCCTATGAGAGGCTAATGAAGTGGGGCATAAAGATAAGTGACGTGTGTTCTACGTGCAAGAGAACACAAAACTGCCACGCGCCGGCTCTGCAGCTTCCATAGTCTCAGAGTGATTGGCAGAAAGTCCTGTCTTGGCTGGGTTGTCAATGAGGTATTGAACAAATGAATGAAGAAGTGAGTTGGGTAGTGAAGCGATCAAGGGACAAAGATCACTGGTCACGGCTCTTTCACAAACAGTGTATCATTTATGGAGAAAACATGAGAATTTTCCGAAAGAAGCAGCAGCCTACATCATGGACTTCATGGTACATGGATGATACATGGAGCTAATGCATATTGCTGAGTTCTTGCAGGGTTCAATAAATTTGAATCAATGTGTAATTATTGATGAAATGCAGGTTATTGGAGTGTTTTCTGTCTTAATGTTGCTCCTACCTGGTGGCCTCACTGAGTAATTAGAACTGTGCAGGGGCAACAGAAGTACAGAACTGGTTGAGCGTTTGATTTTGTGCTTCAAAAAAGAAGCTGCAATGCGCCAGGGAGTGCTGTTGATCAGACCAGAGGTAATCTCAGACCTTAGAGATGATCTTTTGTGCTGTACATTGTCTATTTTGGCTGTTTAAGCAATCAAACACATTCTAGCTATGAACTAAAGAGGCTGGTATTAAATATCGGCCGCGACGTATCGTATCGGTTTTTGAGCTCGCCGATACGCGATATCCCGCTACGTAACGTTGTTTATTATTTGGCCGATACTTGACCAATACGGCCGATACACGGCCGATACGGGAGATATAGTTGATACAAAAATTTATGCCGCGACAAGCACAACTTGATACGCATCACCGATATCAGTCCGCTTCCGCGATGTCGCGACCGTTTCCGCGATCGCGACCAATACCGCGATTTCGAACCATGAAAAGAGCCCTAGAACTGCTTAAATTTGACCAGCATAGAAAAATTGAGTATTTTATTTTTATTTTTTTCAGGTTGGCAAGAACAGCCTCAATCAGATCTGCCCAGTCCATCATGGGACACAGACCTAATCGGCTAATCCATCACAAGCTTGGCCAAGCTAGGAATCTTGAGCGACCTAGTCCACGTACACCCCCCCCCCCTAAAAACCAACCAGGCCAGGCCCAGTCCCCTTACACTGTAGTCCCTATCACTTTATAATTTCTTTTTAAGGTTGGTAGGAATGGCCCTTAGCGAATCCATCTCATGCCAAAGACGGGCTGGGCCAACTTGCACACCCCTACATCAGCATCAAATAGGGTAGAGAGAAATTGTATCTTAGACCTGCCTACTGCCTATGGCAAGTATGCTCAATAAGCACTAAGGCTCTTGGTTTTCCATTATTTTTGAAAAGGTTGAAGAACCAGATGAAAACATGAAAAAAATTTCTTTCTTCCTTTGGCTGCTGTAATCCTTCTTTGAAGTTTGATTTTTTGCTTTATGTGGTCTATAGGACCTGCAACGTTTATATAACAGCTTTGCTGCAGTCCATCTTGTTTTACAAAGTTGTAAACTTGGTTTGTGCAAAAGGTAGTGCAAAAAGATTATGAAACCCTTAATAAAAGGTGTTCCTATTCTTTCTTTATGCAATGTGCCTAGCAAAATTTTTGAATAACATTGAGTTTATTTCTTTTATTCTATTTTTTGGGTAGGGAGTTGGGATTGTGAGTCTTTGCAGTTCGTTAGTGTTTAAGCATTAATAACTTTGTTAACCCAAAGCATTCGTTTACTTCTTGGCTTATGTGCCAGCAAAAACTCCTTACTAGAGATTGACTACAAGCTAGAGGGTGTTGACAGTAAGTATGCTCTTCGTGGCGATTTGGATGAGACTCATGAGCACTTGTTTCTGCAGTGTGCCCTTGCTAGGGCTGTTTGGAAGCAGATTGGTGAATTTCTACAGTTCTGTACACCTCCAGACAAATGGGACGAGTTTGTTAATTGGGGCATGAAACATATCAGAGGCTCCTTGGCCTGCACTATGCATAAGGCAGCTGTGACAGCATGTTATATCATATATGGATTATTAGAAATCATGTTATTCTCAGACATGAAAACCCTGAGATTGCAAGGATAGTTGCAAGAATTCAGTTTGAGCTATGAGTCCAACTCAGCAAGGTGGATAAGATAAAGGATACACACAAAAACAGGGAATGGTGTACTGCTGTCGGCATCAATCCTGTGTTTGCAAAGAAATAGATAGCTTACAGTTTGTATAGTTTAAAATAGTTACATTTTGCATAGTTGTCTTGTTTTGTTTTAACAGGGTATAGGGGCAGCTTAGATGGCTTCCTTGTTCTGCTGTTGCTGGATGTAACAACCATAAGCTTTGCATTTTGGTAATGAAATACGCTCACATTTTACCAAAAGAAATAACTTTCAATTAGTGTGGAAATTTATTAGATACCAATTAAGAGATGATACCTGCAAAATGAACTCCTATCTTGTGTAATGCTCAATGAATCCTAAGTTCTCTATCCTTCAGCATTTCTAATTCACAGTATTAAAGTGTCCTAGTTATGACACCAAATAACAACATCCGTTGTGGATGCTGCAGCCATTATGGTAATGGGACTTGGGAGGCCAACATAGAAGAACTACTACCCTAAAATGTCCCAAGTTGTTCGGCAAATTAGGGGTGTAGCAACAGTTACATAAGCCTAACAAGGTCAACTGCAAATCTCTTAACTTTTTCAGTTCAGGCCCAGTTGCATACAAAATGGTGCTGTTAAAGAAACAAGGAGAAAAACAATGGCCCATCACCAATACACATAACAGAAAGAAACTCACTCACATGAGTGGAAGAAGGCAGCATTGTGATCACAACATCGCTAGCTTCTGCAACGTTCTTAGGTGTTCCCAACACAGAAACTCCGTTATCCAAGAATGGCTGTACTGCAGCAGCATTTCTAACGACAGGCAAAGTCATCCATTAAGTTTGGGAAGAAGTCAGTCCAAACTCAATCACCCAGTATTATCAAATTCAAGTTCAACAAGAATGCTATCAAGTAAATAACATAGTACTTTATTAAAAAATAATAATAATAACAACATAGTATTTTGTTGCAAGAAATCTCCGCCATCCAAAGTTAATTGTCAAACTTCCAAATAACATAAGGTTTTTCGGGGGGGGGGGGGGGGAACGAAGGATGTCATCTGGATGTCAAAAGAAAATTTTTAGTGTCCTAGAAGCGGGAGCTCTGTCGCTCATGGCCTAAAACTAGAAAGAGCAACCCTAATATCTTAAAATCGTAACTGGAACAAAATATAACCAAGATATGGCATGGATAGAAACTTACATGTCATGGACGGAAACTTTGAACCCCGATTTGAATAAATTCATTGCCATATGTGATCCCATATTTCCCAATCCCACAAAACCAACATTCTATAGAAAAAAAACAAAACTACAATTAAATCCAACTACTAACAAGAAGCCATAGCCTACAAGTAAAGTTCTAACTCGGACCAAAAAAAAAGCAGAGAGACAAACCACCATGTTTTGAGTAGCTACAGTGAAAACAGGAAACTTCTCACCATGCTAGAGAATGAATCTAATGAATTGTTACAAATAAAAGAAGATAGAACTACGAAAAATACAATCAAGAAAAAGGCACAAAGGAAAACAAAAGAAGTAGATTACTAAAACTTAGATAATTGATTTTTTGCCGGAAATAACCTTTGGAAAACATAACTACTTTATATTGAAAGTCATGAGATAATTAAGCATGAAGAAGCAGGGGCAGAGCCTAGACTAAGTATAAGTATAGAGTTCTATAATTAGCAGTTCAACACTAGATGCAAGTTGTTGCTCATCCAAATAGGTTTCAACAAAGCAGTAAGGGGAATAAAAGAGACCAAGAAAAGTGATAAGAGTGTCGAGCTTCAAAGAGTGGCACCAGCTATCTATGGTGGATATTATCTGAAACACTCTCAATGTGCTAGTAACTCTTCTCCTTTGGGTATGTTTGGCAATTTTATCTAGCTTTAAAATCTAAGCTGCAATACATAGTGATGGTGTATAGGCTGTTTGGTACCCTGGTCCTGTTTCAGGTAGAGTTTGCTGTGTAATGATGCTGTAAAACTTTGTCGTCTTGGTTATGAAATACATACTCACATTATGTACCAATAAAAAAATATCTAAGATACAAGTGTCATCTTTTAGCTACAATTTGAACTCAGCTACCAACGGTTTCTCAGATTACTCTCAAATTTCCGCTCCATCTACAACTAATTTTGAGAAGCTACCCACACAAGCATTCAACTTAAGCTAGCAATATAACTAGTTTGTTACCGTTTCATAGCAATTTTCAACTATTTTCTACTAATTGTTTTTACCATTTTCTAACTTTTCAGCTATAACAAAACAGCTAATTCTCCCAAACATACCCTAAATATTTTTCTTTTAACCCTGATACGTTAACCAAAAAAGAAGAAAAAAAAGCATATATTTTTCGTTTTCATTGCAAATTGTGAAATGCTTTTCATGAGCAAGTTAGTAATGACTTGAACGAATAGCATATTGCAATAGTGAGAATGGTGAAAGTTAATCTGTGGATCAACTAAAAGTAAAACTTTTCTAGGTTATGAATTACATTGAGACTACAATTCCCCTTAGTTCAACTCGCTACTCCACGCACCTACTACCAATCAAATTTAAGATGGAAGCTCTTTCTTTTTCCGCTAATCAAAAACGAAGGTGCTAGTGAATGACGACCAAGGCACCTCCATTGACAACATTTTAAACTAACTAAACAACCATCAAAAGCACTAGCGTTGTCAACCTATGTTGGGGAAAACTATGGTATTTACCCACAATCACAACAACAGATAATCGGAAAAATAAAGTGCAAAAAAACCCGAAAACAACACAGACAATTTTACGTGGAAAACCCCTCTCAATTAGGGGAAAAACCACGGTGCGGATCTCCACGCACTAAAATATGATTCACTATAATAATCAAGAGTACAAAGGCAACACTCACAAGATCAAGCAACAAGTAAACAAACTATCTTTGGTATTAGTACAAATTGACAAACTCTAACTCAATTTGGTACTCCCACAAAACCAAAGATACACCCACAAATACCTGTCGATGACTGATCCGAACACTCCGATTACCTTCACCCGAACAAACCGAATCAACCGTGAACTGGAACAAACCTCTTTGGAGAAATACTCAATTTCTCTCACACTTTGTTTGTCTCTCACTCACTTGGCTCTCCCTTCTTTCGTTTTGTTTGGGCTTCCTTTTACTGCCAAACTCAATCACTCGGCCATTTCAAAAACAAAGGGCTTGCCCCTTTTATATTCAATCATCAACAACTAAAGAAGACCAAAAGGCTAAGACCTTTTGTTTCCCAATCATCAACTAAAGAAAACCAAAAGGCTTCAGCCTTTTTGTTTTCCCAACTTTTTAACTTCCCTTTTTTTTTCTTTTTGTTCTATTTTATTTTCTTTACAAAACTAAAATAAAATAAAACACAACTAAATATTATTTGGTATTTGGGGCGTTACCTCAACAACCTAGCACCATCAAGGAGCAATTATAGTTCCTACAAGCCAGAAGTGACAAGGCATGGGGGATGGAGAACCTTAATTAGGACTGGTATATATGGTTTACCGTACCTTTTCCATTTCCATGGGTCTTGTCCAACCCATTAGAAACTCATCAATCAATTAGACACGTTAATATTACAAATCAGAAAAATAAAAGCACAGTTACCCTTTAACAGCTTGTTTGGTTGTATGAATAACACTGGAGAGGAAAGGAAGGGAAGGGAAGGGAAGAGAAAGGAAAGGAAAATAATTATGTTTCCTAGGTTTGGTTGTATAAAGGAAAATAACTTTTTTTCCATTGTTTGGTTAATGTGAATTGGAAGGAAAGAAAAGGAATGATAGTTTTAAACTCTTTTTCCGTCTAAATTTCACCGATTTGGGAGGAAAGGAAATAGAGAATTTCATAGAAAAACTTTCCTATTAATTCCCTTCCCTTCCTTTTTATTTTGAAAACCAAACATGGGAAAGGTACTAGATTTCCTTTTCCTTCCTTTCTTTTCCTCTCTACCAAATTAGCTCTAAATGGGTTGAGATGAAAATAGTCTCATAGTTATGATGATGTTACCATGATCAAAGCAGTAATCAAAATTGAGTACAAAGAAGCAAAGGTTCTGTTTTTTTTTTGTTTTTTTTTTTTCTCTCTTACCTCCAATCGTGATTGCAGACCCGAGGAAGAGAAATTGCGAAACGGAAATGGTTGAATGATTGAAGATATCGCCATGAACTTGTTCCGAGAGGAAGAAAAAAGTGAGTTTACTCTCCAAATTCCCATTGTACTTGGCTCTTGTTGCTGGGATTATTTGATGCCTGCAGAGTGTTTTTGCTTCATATACTTCAGTTTTTGTTTGAGTAATTGAGTTTGATTGCAATTTAAGTACGACAAGTCGACAGCTACTGCTTTTGTCGTTTCATCACCTCAGTGATACTGATTGTGATACGAGATAAACATTGAAAGTGCCACGCCCACTTTCCGGTTTCGTGTTTGGACAGTTGAGTAGTTGACACTTTTGAATTGGAACTTTGGAAGGAACTAGGGAGAACCAAGTACATATTTATCCCCCGTCGGTGCTATGTTGACAGGGTCAATGCTTGCGTTGTTTGTTCAGCTAGTCTGATATATTCGCTATTGAACACGAGAGTCCGAACATGACGTAGCAGGGGGTGCCTCGATCACCATTCACTTGCACCCTCTTTTTGCCAAGCAAAAAAGTACATAGTTACCCTAGTCCATAATTATAACTTTAGTCCATAACTAGAAGGGTGTGTTTTTTTCCGCTTAGAGCATGGCTATCCATCAACACAAACATGTTTGTTCACCCCTCTCTCTCCTACTTTCTCACTCCTCCACCTCACCATGAACTTAACCTATAAACTTCACTCAAATATAACTTTATCCATGAACCCTCTACTTGTTCATCTCTCTCTCTCTCATATCTCATCCAACAAAATGAATTTAAAATAAATTTGTGCCAAAATATATTAAAATGAGTCTTATTTTCAGAGCATCAAAAAAAATTACTGTTGGTATTTTTTTATTTTTCTGTTTTTTTTTTTAATTTTTATGGGCATTTGAAGTTTTCAAAATAAAAATTGAACAACAAACCCAGACCTGACACGTGGTACGTCGGGGCTGACGCCCTGACGCGCGTGTCAAGCCAGACCCACCATCTCTCATTTGAAGCGTGTTTTGAAGTGTTTTCCAAAACACTGTATTTTGAAGTGTTTTGAAGCAAAAAAAAAATTAAAATAAGTGTTTTCGTCGTACATGCAGGAGTTGGAGAGGATGATAATTTGATAATAAATTTTACAAGAGTTGGAGTTCCATCATGAAACTGATGAGCAAGGGCAGGAACAAAGTCAAATTAGGAAAGACCCCCAGCAATGTCCTAAGCCTGTTCTATTGAAAATTCAGTGATTATGTTTTACCGACCACATACATTCAACCTCAGCATTGTATCCAAGGACAGCCATATGCAGCAAATGAAAGTAACTCTCTATTTGGCACATCTAAATGCAGATAAAGATAATAAATAACCAGATTATCCTTTTCATCTTATAATCCTTTGACAAATCATCTAGGCTCCAACCTACCTCCCTCCTCCCCAGAAGAAAACACAAAGTTGATTATATTATAATCAACCTCCTCTCATATGTGCGCCCAATTCACCTAAGTCGTCTCCATCGACAGTATCTTCACCCAAGCGCACTGCATCCAGCTTTTGCTTCAGGATTTCTATGGCATTGAGCACCAGTTGGGAAGCCTTGACTCCTCCAGTAGTTTCTACTGTGAATATAAAACTGTCCTCTTTTGGATAGATCTCTACAAGCCCTGGCTTCCCCATTGCTTCTGCTTTCTTAATCACCTCATCATCATAACTATAGGCCTCAGGATCAACTACGACCACCTGGGATAAATATAGAGAAGTAGAGTAATAAGTAAATGTTCAGCCAACATATATCAAACTGCATATCGTAAAATCTAGAAAAGTATCTATAATTCCAAAAGTCATATTAGCCACAGCCACACAGCTACCCTTTTACTGTTGAAGAGACCTAGACAAGTGAGCAGATATGACCTAAGAAATTAAACACAAACTGTTTCAACCAAGCGCCTTTCTAAGATATATACTCAAGCTTCTAAAACCTGTTCAGGCTTGGAATTCTTGGTTTAACAAGGTAATCCTTCTTCGATCAGCAGAATCTTTTTTTTTTTTTTATATATAACATGGGTGTCCAAGCTTTGCTTGACTAATCCTGTGGGCCCTGAAGTTGACGACCAAGAAAACCTCCAGTGGCACTGAGCGGACTCGAACTCGGGACCTATGGAATACTTTCAGAGGTCTTACCAGCTGAGCTACTCCCACAGGGTTCAGCAGAATTTTAACATTTTTATCATACATACTTTTCCTCCTCACCAACTCGCTAAATGGCAATATCATAAGTAGTTTCATAATGTATATAAGCATTGAGGAGCATCTATTTTCAAGTTGAGACTAGCAGAGACCACTTGTTTTCAATTCCTTTACAAAAGGGGCTCGAGCAAAATAATCTGTGGTAGAAGAAGTCACGTACCATTAAAAGTGCACATATGAGTTCCCAAAAGAAAATACACTATTAGAAGCTTATCTGGGATCAAAAGCTACAGACACTCTTCCAGGGTCTACCTTTCATGGCTAATTTGACTAGACACCTCCGTCTTTGCACCTTCATGCCCATGAAATTGTTTAAAAGTTTTAGGGTATATAAATTTCCTCAATTCTTCATAACATATATGACCTTCGAAATGGTTCCCTTCCCCACCTTAACCATAACTGTAAATAAACTTTCCATCCACACTGCTGAAGGCAGCACCAGAACTGAACTCTCCAGCAACCCAGGGTAAACTCCCTTTTCAAGAATATCAACATTTGATGTGGGTAACTTCTTAATTTCCTATATATATACTTAAACAATGAAAAATAAAAAAGAGGACGCAGGGATCTGTCGCCTGTCATACAACCTACAAGACACTGCATGCATTTTGAGCTGAAATGATTTGACTGTTGCCTGGAAACAAGATCCTAAAGTCCTCTAAACAGGCTCAAATTATCAATTTGGCTGTTAGCCAGAAACAACAATCCTTAAACAGGCTTCAGTTACCCAAATTTAGTCAATTAAGAAACTCTAAGACAGAATGCTGCTTTATAGTATCAGAGACCTGCTCATAGTGTGAGAGGGACTAAATACAGCAGTAACACGAAAAGGGAAGGGGAGGATGATGTACAGGAACTAGCAAGCCAGGAATAAGATCTTTCTATCACACACTCTTGAAGTCCAACATTGAACTGAGAAGCAAGAGCACGCATAAAGTCAATAAAAAAGACCCCACAAATCCACAGTCGTCAGCCTCTTTATTTGAAAATTTAGTAATTACTATGGTTTACTGAAGAGACTATGTACATGCAACCTAATCATCCGATCCTACAACATGCCATCTGCAGTAAAAGAAATTAACTCCTGTTTTTGAACCAGCTAAAAGCAACTAAAGATAATGAATCCCTACATTATCTTTTCCATCTTATAAAGCCCCTTTCAACAAAATTTCTAGCCTCTTTCCCGTATTAACTGTATTTATTTCTCTTTACAGAGAAATGTGTAGTTATTGGACACTGACAGAGAATCTCCATTTCAGCTAGATTAAAATTGTACCTCGTTATTCTAGGCTTTCGGAAATATATCTATCAACTATATTAATTAAGACGATAATTATCTTAGTACTAAGTAAGTACACCTAGCACAGCAAGGTGCGTCATAGAAAAGTTTCCTGAGCATTTTTCCATGAAAATGTTCCATAGAGAAAGGATTAGCAGTGTGATAAAGGGAATAAGCAAGTGCAAGGAAGAGATTTCAACCAACCTGCTGAGTATTGGGATCTATGTCAAACACTTTGGTTGGACTGCTTTCGACCCACTCTTTTTTTTGCTCAAGTGTCAGGGTTTCCATCATATCTTCATTAATATGGATTTCTGGTTCATACATAAAAGTGACAGTCGCTGCAGGAGACCATTTAGCATGGTCTTTCCCGATACCTTTTCTAGCAATTGCTCTCAGCCTCAATTCTTGACCCTTGCGTAACTTCACAATTATAACTCCCCTGCATAAGAATGACAAAATAAGCATGCAATCAAAGATGGCAACATCACCTCAAGATTACCTCAGAAGCAACATAAAACATCGTTGAAGTTGAATACATAAAACAACATTAATCCGGTGCCTGTAACAGGATCCCATCCAAGCTGAGTTGAATACATCTCCTACTTAAATGCAGCTTCAGCTGTTCAGAGAAATGCCGGCAATAATGGATCATCATAGGATTTTAATACAACACAAGAAAGTCCTGGAATCAACCTGACCCAATTCTAATGTAGGCCTCTGAAAATTGGAATGATGTCGCTTTGGGTCCCACTCAACGGACAGAGTATTGTTACCCAAGGGATGCAAAATTCTATTAGAGGAGGATTGGAGGTTTTAAAAAAGCAGCAGGGATGGTGGACGAAAAAAGAAGGATATGCGCATCTTATGTTGAAATATTAGACTGCTCAGGAATGGTAATCAATGGAAGCAGTGTAGAACTGCTGCTTTGTGTATACCTATAGTGATTCAAAATTGTACAGGTTGGAGGGCTCCAGGACCAAGATGTGTTGATTTTATGACAGTTAAATGTGTTAGTAAAACCTAAGATCTAGTTTGCCAGATAAAAAGTAATAATTCCAGCTGTTCAAACTTCTTCCAGTTTTATCTACCCTCTACACTTGCACTAACGCTCTCTGTGAAATATTCATTTCATCATGAGCTTCCATCAAGACTTGCTTATTGCCTTGTCCGAAGTTTGTCTCCGCAAGATATTGATACCTGATGGACTCAAATAAGGGTTTGGCAGCTATTTTGTATGACGTAATTGAGCGTTCAAGTTTCAAAGGAGTTAAAAGAAGGATTTTGAAGTGAGCACAAAAATGGAGCTGATTTAAATTTGGTGGTCACAGCTTCTTCAGGGTGCTATTATAATTGAGATGAAAGCATTGTATACAGGATGCATGTATAGACAACAACGTGTATAGTTCCTATAAAACTGTACATAAATCTCTCCCAAACAGATAGACTACTATACACATAAGTTCAGATTATAATTTTTCCTGTGATTTTTTTCCCCTCAGAATGGTTAACTAATATTTTTTGAGCTTTCTTTATCAACTCTATGACAATTATTTACAGATTTAAGAAAATTGTGCAATCCTCAAAATGGGTACCTAACTCAACACTATCAAGCCTAATGTTAAATAGAATCTCGGATTCATTTCGGTGAAGAAGCTCAGTAAGGATTAGGTTACATAAACCAAGGAACGAATGCACACTTTGGCTAAAATATATGAATAAATAAAGAATTTACAATTTATTTGGTAATTGTCAGTACCGATCTCTGGTTCTAGCAACATACCATCCAGTTAAGGTCATTGTAACAATTAACATGGAACTAAAGCCAGTGACCACACAGAATTTAACAAAAGAAGAAGTTCACTACAATGTAAGAGTACTCTCCATCCTAACCCCCTCCACTGGAACCCCACATATAGAAGGGACAATAAATGTAAACTCCTGAGAACATCCTCTTCTTCCAATTAGTCGTATGCCTCATCCTTCCTAAAAAGCTATCCCTTCCTCCACTTTATACCTTCGGAACAACAATGTCAGTTTTCCTAAAACGAAACGAATAGATATGTAACTTCTCAGACCTGCCATATACAACCTTTCTCCACTCACCTAATTGAGGCCTATCCCCACTACATCAAGCACATGCTACGGCTACTTTCAAAAATTTATGAATTTCGTAAAAAAAAATTCCAAAACATAGGCAATATTTTTCAATTTTTTTCAAATTAAGAAAGTAATCTTTTTAATTTCGATGGCAAAGAAATGAATATTTTCACACTGCCTAGAAGTAAACGTCACAAGGCCAAGAAACAAACAGTCACCACTCCCCGAAATTTTAGTTTTTACTACTAGTCATTTAAGTAATATTTGTACAGCTTGATATCCACATACTGAATTACTGCCCATACATTAATCAAAGCACAATAAATATATGTAAATTTGAAAACTCGTGTCCTCAAGCTCCACAAATATCCCTTCTCCCACTCCATATCTCATCAAACCTGACCTTAACAAGACAGTCTCCCTTTAGCTTATTCGAGGTATTCAACAATAATAACACAGATGTATTCATGTTCCCTAGGTTAGAATTAGAAATATAAAACACGTATCTATTTCATAACAAAACTAAGGTGGTGTTTACTTGCTTGCAATCAAATGCAATGCCATGCAATTAAATTATAGGGTAGATGTGAGGTAGAAAATGAATGAAGGGGAGGAAGAAGATGAGAAAAGTGAGATTGAGTACACCATCCAAAGTAATCATCATAACATGGGAAGTTGAGCAATTGTGATTATATTTGATAATGCAATCATCCCCACTTTTTCCATCCCTCTCCTATCATTCCTTCACTTCTCACCCAACATCTACTCTATAAAATGATTGCACTGCATATATTGCATTTGATTGCAAGCAAGTAAACGGGCCTTACATATCCAGGCTAGCAATAGCATACCAATACCATATCTTTGGAACCTGTTACCTAGTTTTCATTTAATGGTCAAAAAACAGTGCAAACATTACTCTTCATCTAAACAAAATCCTCAAACATGCAATAAACACCACTCAACTATCATGGTTTCATAAAGGATCTAAATATCCAGGCTAGCAATTGCATACCAATATCATATATTCAGAACTAGTTACCTAGTTTTCATTGAGGTCAAAAAGGTACAGACTTTACCCTTCATCTATAGAAAATCCAGAAACTTGCAATAAACACCACTCAACCTGGTTTTTTGATGAAACTATATACCCAGGCGCGCAATAGCATACCAATACCATATCTTTGGAACCAGTTACCAAGTTTGAATTTACTGGTCAATAACATTACAAAGTTTACTCTTCATCTAAACAAACAAAAATCATCATGGTTTCATTATGAAACTATATATCCAAGCTAGCAATAACATACCAATACCATATCTTTAGAACCTGATACCTAATTTCAAGTGGTAAAAAAAATTTCAAATTTACACATCATTTAAACAAAATCATCAAAACTTTCAACAACAAAAATCACTGGACGAACAAGCAACACACCTATTATCAGAAGAATCATCACCACCAGTCGAATCCGAAAAATCGACAGGAACAATCGTATGGTCAGAGCTCAACAAGTCCTTGCTAGTAACATCAAGGGTTTGGTCTTGTATACACTTAGCACGAAGATGAAACTCAACGGAACAAAACTCACATTGTCCATCACCATCACAAGCATCACAGTCACGCGAGAAGCGCATGGCCATGGCACGTTCGCTAGTGAGAGGGACAAGCCCAAGGCGATGAGCGATGAACTCGTCTCCAAGAACTGAGGAGTTTACCTCGATTTCGACTAGGTCAATTGCGACTGTGGGAACTTCGGCTATCATTACACGACGAAGAGCGTTGGCTACACTTGCATCTGTATCGAGGAGCTCGAATTTCAGGAAATCGTCTCGCATTTCTCGGATTTTAATTCGAGGGAACCTCTGGTAGGTTACTCCTCCCTCCATTTTTCGTTCTTCCGAGCTCTGAAGGAGAGAGAGAGTGTGTGTAGGAGAGAAAGCTCTAAAACCCTTGGCTTGGACTTTGGAGGGGACAGAGAGGGGAATAATTATTTATTAGAAGGGCTTAACATAAATCTCATACAACAAGTCTTGTGTGACATCAACTCACAAAAAATTGAAATCACTTTTTAAAAAAAATAGGGGTCATTAATGGTGGGCTGTGACCTTTATTTTATTAAAAGTGACAATCATCTTACAAAAAGTTACAAAAAGACCGTTTTTATAAAAGTTTTTGTGAATCCTAAATTACTAATGTAAAAAAAATTGTGACAAACTTTTTTTAAAATACCCTTTTTATTTGAAACCAACTCCATTTTTCTGATTATCTTTTCCTCTCAAATTTTTTTGTACATTACTTATGACAACGGCTTAATATAAATCCTAAATTACTAATATAAAAAGATTTTTGTTTACAATTTTTTTTCAAAATACCTTTTTATCTTTTCCTCTCAAATCTCTTTGTACATTGTAACATTTACTTTTTTTTGTTTGGGTGATTATAATTTGTAGAGATCTAAAGTTGAATCGCCATGAATAATACTTCTGATTGACAACATATTTTAATGCGATACATGATAATATATCAAGTAACAAATATATTTGTGTTTTTCTTATTTATTCATGATTTAGGGTTTAGGGTTTATGGTTGGGTGGATGGCAGTGGACGGTGGTTGGGTGTAGACTACCGGGATTGGGCGCTGGGTAGCCTAGGAAAACGTCATTGTTTGTGAATCTTTCGAGTGTCAATGCACATGAAAATTTATCCATTTATACTAGGGACATGATTAAGATTGTCGAAAGTCGCCACCAAATTTAAGAAAATTTGGAACTCTTGAAATCAAGCCAATAGTCTAAAAGGACGTCAACTCAGTTCCTGTGCACCCCAATCCCTATTGGGGACATTGACTTCATAAATGAGTTCGGTGGCGTGAGTACGAGTTAGGAAGGTGTTAGGCACCCAAATCGCCCGTTAACGACAACGGTCTTTACTAACCAATTCAATGCAATTATTAATGCTACAGTTCCAAACAGGGTTTAATTTGTCCAAATTCCTAATTTTAACTAATGGGTTGAACAAACATTACTATTATGACCACTTTTAACAACTTATCAAATTACATGCTTGTTTTATGCTAAAAACGATAAATATGCTAAACCTACGAGTTAGAAGGCAAACAAGGTAATTCAATCCAACAATCACAAACAAGCATAATATTGATAAATAGCAATAAATAAACATTCATCCATTCATTCATTCATTCATTCATTCATTCTTTTGTTCATTGGGCTTAATTCAAGCCCTTTTGCTCAAAACGCGTCATACATGTACATATCACATAAACCAAAATCGTTAGTAGATAACAAGCAAATATAAAATTTAATGAAAACCCTCGGGTTGGATTACCTGGATGCTCATAATGAACTTTTTGGGTTTAATGATTGAGCACTTGCTCTTGATGAAGTATGAAGGTTTATTTTGTGGTGCTAGGGCTAGCCTAAAGAAGGAGTAGAATCGAAATTTTAGGGTTTATGAGAGAGAAATCACTTGGTAGCCTCTAATTGCCAACTGAAGACCAACCTCAGAGAGAATGTCCAACCTAGGGGTCTCTAACTGCCAACATCTTTAACTGAACCCTAAGGTTTGTTTATATAGAAGAGGGGAAGCTGCTAGGGTTTGGGACGGAAATCGAATGGGCCTCAAATTTGCCTTCTGCGAGAAATGGTCCAGGTGGCCATGGAGTTATGCTAAGCGGTTGAACTGCATGGCAAGCGGCTCAGCCGCTTGGCCTACTGGCATAGCCGCTTGTCCTAGCGGCCACCGCTTGAGCTCAAGTGTGGCCGCTTGGACCCGGAGCGGCCTGCCTGCATAGGCGCCTCACATGCTTTCTAAGCGGGGGAGGCTATTCCGAGGGGGTCCACGCTGGATTGGCTAAGTTTTCTTGTTTGACCAAGGGTTGACTCAAGGGTTTGGGTTTCCCTTTCAGGCCCTTGGGCTCAAAGAGGCCTATCTCTCAGTTTTGGACTCCAAATGAGTTGAGTCCAACTGGTTGGATCACCTATACAAAAGGCTTCCACTGGTTAATTCAAATGAACTGGGCTAATCATCAGAGTAATTATTCCCGCAACCCAAGTTCGAGCAAAATCCAATCCTTTCATCATCAATTTTTTAGGGGACATAACATAGACACAATTTTTGGTGTCTACAGAAGCCCCTACTTTATTTGGCCAAGCTCGAATAGAGCGAAGGTCAAAGTATTCCTGTGCGAATACCTCAATGATTCAACAAATAGGCAAACTGAGTGAGGTGACAAACAGTTAGAGATAAACAAACATTTTAGGATAGAATAATAATTTCCCCGGTTTATTTGACCGAGAGTTTGACCCTATGCTGTAGGTCACACAATAAAAATCCTTCGATTATTAGTCGAACGGAGAGACTCTATGTTGTAGGTCACACAATAAAATGTTCATTCGATATAAGATAGGTAATAAATGATAAAAATCTTTCGATTTTAAGTCGAAAGGAGACCTTGTGCTGTAGGTCACACAATAAATGTCCTTCGATTTTTAGTCGAAGGGGAATCTTGTGCTGTAGGTTACACAATAAAATATTTTATTAGAAATAAAATAATAAATGATAGAAATCCTTCGATTTTTAGTCCAAGGGAGATCCTATGATGTAGGTCACACAATAAATATCCTTCGAGTTTCAGTCGAAGGGGGAACCCTATGCTATAGGTGATACAATTAAATATTTCATTATTAGAAATAATAAATGATAAAATCCTTTGATTTTTAGTCGAAAGCAGACCCTGTGCTGTAGGTCACACAATAAACATCCTTCAATTTTCAATCAGAGGGGAACCCTTTGCTGTAAGTTACACAATAAATATTTCGCTAGAAATAAAATAATAAATGATAGAAATCCTTCGATTTTTAATCGAAAGGAGACCCTGTGCTGTAGGTCACACAATAAACGTCCTTCGAATTTTAGTCGAAGGGGAACCCTGTGCTGTAGCTTACACAATAAAATATTTCGTTAGAAATAATAAATGATAAAACCCTTCGAGTTTTAGTCAAAAGGAGACCCTGTGTTGTAGGACACACAATAAACGTCCTTCGATTTTTAATCAAAGGGGAACCCTTTGCTGTAGGTTACACAATAAAATATTTCGCTAGAAATAAAATAATAAATGATAGAAATCCTTCGAGTTTTAATCGAAAGGAGACCTTGTGCTGTAGGTCACACAATAAACGTCCTTCGATTTTCAGTCGAAGGGAAATACTGTGTTGTAGGTTACACAATAAAATATTTGGTTAGAAATAATAAATGAAACAAACCCTTCAATTTTTAGTCGAAGGGAGACCCTGTGCTGTATGTCACACAATAAACGTCCTTCGATTTTCAGTCAAAAGGGGAACTCGTGCTGTAGGTTACACAATAAAATATATCGCTAGAAATAATAAATGATAAAATCCTTCGATTTTTAGTCGAAGGGAGACCCTGTGTTGTAGGTCACACAATAAACGTAAATTTCGTTAAAAATAAGATAAATAGTAAATGTAATTGTAAAGGGTAATAAAATGTTGCTCAGACCTTTGGTTAGACGCGAGCCCATGCCATAGGCCGAGTATAAATGTATAAACCTGTTTGTTTAAGTAGTCATACTTTCATATACGGACTTTGGCGCGCAAATAAATGTTTTAGGCCTCACGTGGGGCCCATTAATTTTGAACCAATGGCCATGAATAGAATATTATAAGAAGAGAAATGTTAGGCGACCAAACCGCTAGTGCAAACGGCTAAACTGCTTGGGGGAGCGGTCAAGCCGCTTGCTGGAGCGGCCACGCCAATGACTGACGGTTGAACCGCTCTGCCAAACAGTTGAGCCGTTTGGGCAAGTGGCCAAGCCGCGTGGCTTGCGGTTTAACCGCCAGCCTGGCGGTTTGACCGTCCACTTGGACGGTTCAACTGCTCACTAGGTTTTACGGGTGGAGCAAAAGGAAAAGAGGGGGGAGGCCGAAATGGATCTTCTTCCATTTCGAGTTTTCTCCTCTCTCTCTCCTCCATTTTCTTCAAGCTGTCAAACCTCCATCAAAGTCCCTAACTCCAAATCCTAAGGTTTACTTGCTCAAATTTATGAAAGACCTTGATTTTGTTAGTTGTTCTTGAGTTTTTGAGTGTCAAAACTCAAAATTGTGTGAAATTGTGAGTTTTGTGAATTTCACTCAATTTCAAAAACTTCATTTTTGTTCTTCATACATGGCTCCCAAGCTTAGAGGAGGTAGGAAAAGGAAGGAACAAGAGATTGTTGTGAGTGAGGCCCCGAACGTTTTCACTCGGGTCTTCATTTCCGGTATACCCCATCACTGGGTGGGTGAGCACCGGTTATTCCAGGGCGAGTTCACTCGTAGTGATTTCCATCCCACCGATCGTTGGGAGCCCCACGATCTCATTTTCAAGAAGAATGAGCATTTGGTTACCGTAGGTACCAAATGTCGGGTACATCGTTTTTTTTTCTCTTTGCTCTTTACACTTAGAAAATCATGTGTAGGCAAACATAGAATTTTTAGGCTGAGAACTGTAGTGTAGCTAATGTGGAAAACCAATTTGCGTGAAATTGATGTTCTTGCTAGTTTGCAAATTCTCGTAGAATTATTTTTGCATGTGAAGAATGAATTTGTGTGAAATTCACCTTTAAATGGTGGAAAATAAACTTGTGTGCAATTTATTCTCGTTGCAATTATCACTCTTTGGTGAAAATAAACTTGAATGAAGTTTATTTATTATTTTTTTTTTATTGTAATGGCTAGATGATTTTTGAGTAAATTTGTGGAATATAAACTTGTGTGAAATTTGTTCTCGTTAAAACTTACTCTTGTTATGTTGGTTTAGCTAGAATGCTAAATTTTACGAGCTGTAAAAATTTAGGACAAAATCGCAGACTGGTAGTTGTTACTAGGATCACCTAACTAACTGTCTTGCAACTATTGTGTTGTATAGGATGTAGACACTACTATGCGGGGTTACGGTAGCCTTTCCGGGATTGAGAAAGCCCGTAGGTATGTGACTTACGAGGTCAACGCCATAGTGGAGCCTTGTGGCTTTGGTCATCTGTTAGCGTCTATCACTTCCGCTGAGCGCTCCAACCGCTTATTTGTTAAAGGTCTTGCGGAGGGGTACTGGGATACTACCAGTACGTTTCATTTTCCTATGGGTTAGATTATGATCACCCCTTTCGAGTTCGGTCTCATTTCCGGGCTCCCTTGCACTGATATCCCTCTCACTTATGAAGAGGTGAGTAGTGATGACATGGTGGAGATGTTTGGCCTTTTCGGGGCCAATTGGGATAGTATGAAGTACGGGCGGACTGATGTAATGGTCCTGTTCTTGACCAACCCGAGGAACCTGAAGAAAATCATGGTGGAGCAGCACACTCACCTTTTCTTGGCTTATATTCTAGCTTGTTCCATCTTTTCGGATAAAGCTAGTGGGTACTATGTTTACTATTTCCCGTGCTTGCGGGATTTGGACAGAATTGCGGAGTACAACTGGGGTCTTCTGGAATATTCCTGTCTTCTGCGGTGTTTGAGGCAGTCCAGTCACCTCAGTGCGGAGGAGGGCGCACCTCGCATCTCCTTGATCGGTTATTGGAAGGTCATGGAGGTAATTTCCTTTTACCCTTCTTATACTTTTCATTTCGACTTTTACTCAGATCTTGTGCCTAATCCATGTGCTTTGCATGTCTTAGATTTGGTTTTATGAGCATTTTCCCGATCTTGCCCCGCTTCTCGAGGCAGGGGATTTGTCCTTTCAAGCGATGCAGACCTGGAGGGGACGGGCGTCTTACCCTTTCACCACGTCGCACACTCTTAGGGAAGCGATAGATCCCTTGACCACTCAGGATGTAAGTGATTATCTTTGGTACATTTTGTCCTTTTCGTCCTTTGGTGTGCTCATTTTTGTGCTTTGCAAGTTATCTGATTCCTCTGGACGGATTACCTCTCGGGCCTCTCGGATGGATTGTTGGGTGCTCGAGAGTATGACCAGCAGAGGGTCCTCGTTGAGGGTCCCTTAGTTTTGAGTGGTTCTTGGGAGAAAGACTGATTAGGCGGACTTTCTCCGACCTTCCGGCTCCGAGGATTCCCTTGGATCCTCCGGACTCTATGCTTTATGTACGTCACATTATCGTGGAGCAGGTAACGATGGCCATCGTTGGGGGGAATGCCCTTGAGTAGTTGCTCCCAGCTGACCTGGGGGTGGATCTCATGGTGGCGTATACCGAGTATGTTGAGGCTCGGTTGTGCCCTAACTTCTTCACTGATCCGGTGAGTAATTTATTTTGTTTCTTAATTTCGTTTGGAAATTTAGAAATGTGTCTAATAGTTTTAAGTTTTGCAGTGTGCTGCAATTCTTCGTCGTCCCATTCAATTGCTTCTTCTCTGCGCCCTACTCCTCCTACCATGTCAATGGGTTATACAGGAGCGGACGGGTCTCCTCAGTTCTATTGATTCCTGAATTTCATGGTTCAAATGAGGAGGTCGAGGGATTGCCTCTACCAACTGGTTGTAGGGGGGTAAGTAAAAATCCTTTATAATTTGCAACGTTTCCTTTATGTTTATACTGACTCTTCTTTTATGTGCATAGTCGGATGATGCTGAGACACGGAAGATCTACAGGGGTATGCATGCCCTTAAACATTGGATCTCAAAGTTCGCGACTCGGAGTATGTGCACAAGTCGTCGATCTGACATTCGAGAGGTATGTTCATTTCAAGTAATAGTGCTTGATTAAAATATTTTTTTTTTATAATTTCTTGACCTTGAGTTCATTCTGCAGCCTGTTCCCGTGGCGAGGTCTCCTAGGCCTCCAGTTATTCGTGCTCCAGAGTCGGCGTCTACGCCGTAGTGTCCTCCTCCGAGGCAAGAGAGTACGGAGGTGCGTCATGGGACGCCTCGAGCTCGAGGGGATACGGGGAACCCGCCCCAGGTGCCTTATTTTCCGCAGTGGCATGCACTGCCTCCTTATATGGGGTATCCTGGTTATCCCATGCCTATGTATTCTCCAGTCCCTCTGAGGAGCTCTTGGAGTCAGGAGAGTATGGGGTATGGAGGCTACCCAAGCATGTCGGAGCCACCGCATCATTCACTGGATCTTGCTCACTTCGCGGGCTCATTATTTGCCTTTGACCCTAGAACTTGGACAATGTCTCAGTCCGGTCCTTCAGGTGCTCCATCATCAAGTGGGTCCGGAGAGTCGTCTCAAGCGAGTCCAAGTACTGGCGAAGATGGCCAGTGATATTTGTTGAAATGCATTTTGAACTTTAGGGCTTGTATTAAACCTGCAATAAATATATTTCATTTTGTTCACGCACAAATTCATCACGCAAATGCCCATATGTAAATTTAATCATCAAATTTCCGAACGGGAAATCACAAAACCCGAAATTTGAGAATTTAGGATTCTCGAGAACTTAGCCCATGTGGGGTACCTCTTCCCCCTAAAATGAAAATAAAATAAAAGAAAAAGATAATTAAAAGAAAATTAATTAAAGAAAATAAGGAATTAGAAAATAAAAGGAAAAAAATGTGAAACTTGATAATCCTAACAAAAAGATGGAAAAACATAAAAGGGAATAAAGAGAAAAGTGGCAAGAGCCAAAATTAAGGTAAGGAAAATCTAAAGGAAGGCTTCCAAAAACTGTCCAAGTGGGAAATAGGAAGGTAGAGCTCGGTCAAGGAGAGGTCGAGTGGATCGAGGTCGGCCTCGCGAAGTTGTACATCAGGCGCCTATACATGGTGACCGCTAGAGCTCCTAACGGCTGTGCTAGAGCTCAAGCAGTTGTTCCGCTTGGGCTAACGGTTGAATCGCTTGTCCCAGCTGTCAAGCCGCTAGCTGGAGCGGTTCAGCCGCTCATCCCGACGGCTCAGCCGTACAGGCTGGAGGAAAGGCCGTTTGGCCTTTTTTCGTCGATTGTCCGTATTTGCTTAATTTTTCGACGAGAATCCAACCGTGACCTCTATATAATCAAGTTTCCTCTTCTTCTTTTCCCACCACTTACTTTAAGCCCCTAAAGAGAGAAAATTCTTTAACAGCAAATCCTTAAGTTTAACAATGGTGAACTTTGATGATGTCTTTGATGCTTGGCTGGCCTCCATAACCATAGAGGATTTCATCTTAATGCATTCTTTCACCTCAAACAAGTCAAAATATTGTGGGACTTTCTCCATGCTTCCATAGAATTTTGGGACCCGAAGTGCTATGTTCGCTTTGGTGCTCACGAGATGTGTCCGATAGTGGAGGAGTTCTTCGATATCATTGGCTTTCCAACCGAAAACCCTCCCTCCGTTCCTTACTTGGGAAACGCCTTTTCGGGTGATTTTCAGCGATATCTTGGGTTGTCTTTCCGTCAAATGGCTCAAGTGCTTCACGATAAGGATGTTGACCTTACTAGGCTCATGACCTTCTTCACTTCTAGAGCCCGGGATGCGATGGATATGAGGTACAAGAAACGTGCCTTTGTATTTTTCCTCCTCCATCGTTATCTATTTGTTGGTGGCAATGAAGACGCTCTTATTCCATCCGAGAAGAATTCTACCATCAACAAGGACAAAGCTTGCCTTCTTAGGGTGACCGAGCAAATCCAATGGGACAGCTCTCCTATGCACTTGGTCGTGGGAGAGACAATCCTTGATTTGGATAGGCTCAAGAGCAATCCTCAAGAGTCCTTCACCGGGAGCCCTTTACTTCTTCAAGTAAGTTTTTTTGTGATAAAGCCTTAATCTTTGTGGATTTAACTTTATGTAGTGAAATTCTCATCTTGTATTCACTTGACTTTTTGTTGTTGTGGTTTTTGTGTGATATGGCTTCAAGAGAGACTCCACTTGCTTGAGGCTCCAATTGACACTAGGAAGTTCCTCCCTAAACACTTTCCGGCGATGCGTCGAAAGTTCTTTGAATCCTCTCGGGAGGAGTGGACAGTATACTTCTACACCGATATCCAACCGGCTTGGTTAGTCCCATGGTGGCGTACTGCCAAGACTGTAGGATGTAGTGAGAATGTGCCCTTCACGCGGATCATTGGTTTGTACACCTTGACATTCTTCCTATCGAACCGCCTTCTCCGCCAACACGGTTTAACGCAAAGGATCCTGAACGTAAGTTGTGAGCCTCCTTGCCAAAGGTCCTTGACATCCTCCTTGGTGTCTAATTGAGAGCGACATCAAAACCGTCGCCAAGTGTGGACTAAGCTGGTATACCCGCAATCAAATGGGCTATCGAGCTTCTATGAGGAGTGGGTTTGGAGTGGTGACCACCAAGTCAACCCAAGGCTCTTAGAGGTAGAGAAAGAGTTATTCAAGGCCTGCAAATATGATGAGCCTAGCGTTGTGAGGATAAACTCCAATTGATGGACCCGCTAAGCCTTCCAAACCCCAAACTAAGGGTAAGGGAAAAGGAAATACTACGGCCCAAACCAAAAAGAGAAAGAATCTGGCCCACTCAGCCAAGCAAACCCTTCAAGTTAGGCGTAATGATCACGAGGTCTCTTCGAGCAATGGTAGAAAAAGATGCCCCGAAAGAACGAATGGAACTTGATGAGCCGCTAGCGGCCCTGACTTTTCCTCGGGCCCGGCTCATTTTTCAAGCCCGTTTCGTTTTTCAGCTCAAATTCGACCGTACAACCCTACTTCACTCGCCTATATAAACAACCCTTCACCCTCAATTCAAAACACACAGCCTACAGTTGGCAACCTCTATTCTCAGGAGTATTAACACTGAGCTTCTCCCTCTTTCTTCTAAAATTTGAGATCTTATTTTTACTATTCTTGTCCAATATAGCCTACAGTTCAGGTACAAATTCCTGAAGGCTCAAATTAAATTAATTGCTTAACTGTTTATTTTTCTAGTTGTCATAATGTAGATATCATGCTAGGTCACGTTTTTATTGCTTCCTAAATATTGTCTGTATAGTCGTTGTGCTGCTCAACTTGTCAAACCGAATGCATGTCTAAATAAGGGTTAAAAATAAATGTCGTGATGCTTGTGATGAACCAATTAATAGTCTAAGTAGGTTGTTAATCCGATTTTGCATGGGAATTATGTCTTTAAATTATTAAGCAAACTTGAGTTAGTAGAGGCCGTCATAAAACGGGCGAGTTGGGTGCCTAACACCTTCCCTCCTCGTACCTTCGCCCCCGAACCTATTATTCTTGGGTACTCATATGTTCTATATGAACGGGAGTCTTTCTAAAAACATGATTAGTTCACTTTTCACGCTATTGGATTGTCCCTTCGGTTTGTCCCTTCGATAAAACGCCAATAGCATATTTGTGACCTCTTTCATGGTTTTTATTTAATTCAAGTCTTTACAAAAGCTTTTCTAACTCGATGATCCCTTGAACTTATCTAAGCCCCCATTTGACAAATTTTCTATAAGGACGCACTCCATGGAACCATAGGAAATCACGGGTCCTTTTCAGTGGCGACTCTGCTGGGGATTTATTTAAGAGGGTGAGACTCAAAAGTCAAGTTTGCTTAATTGTTTTAATAACATGTTCCATATTTCTGCATCATTTGTATGTGCCTTGGCACAACCTTTTGACCCTTATCGACCCTCGAGGAAGTTTGTGTCGCAACTCGTAGACAACCCGTATATCTAAAGGAATATACAATTGTCCTATCGTGCAAATCGACGCTTCCTCACCCATGACTCATCAATCCTTTGTTGATGAAAAGAATTACAATCGATGTGTCGACCTTCCGCCGAATGAAAATTGTAATTTGTCGTGGTAACCTCACAGGAGCCAAAAAGCCTTCAGCCCACATTCATGCATTCGCTTGCTTGTTGTGCATGTGTCGTTGTAATGCCCGTCTGATCACATGTTTGCCTGTAAACTGCGTTGTTATAATGTTTGCTTGAATGCATAATTATCGTGACTATGTGCCAACATGTACTTACGTGCTAGGAGTCATTTCTTTCTTTTTTTTTAGCTAATTCCTAGTGCCCGAAGATGGTGCGAGAATTCAAATTCAATGAACACTCATCATTTTCCCAATGATATATTCTAAAAGTCATGAACAATTTCTAGGATCTTTTTAGTAAAGAAAAAGAGCCAGTCTTTCAATGTCCCCTCTCCTTTTTTCTTATTTCTGTATCTTCCTTTTCTTTTGATGTCATTCAGATTTGGTCAAAGAAAAAAATCAAAAAATCAAAAAAAAAAAAATCGGCAAATTCAAGCAAAAAAAAAATGTCGAAAATCAAAAAAAAAAAACCGAAATTTCTTTTTTATTTATTTTCATTTTTTTTTTATTTTTTTTGTTTTTCATTTTCCTTGAGTCTAGAAAAATAAAATTAGGACAATCATCTTTTTCCTTTTTTCTTATTTTCGTTCATTGACTTTATTTTCATTAAATATTAAGGAAATATTTGGGCACTTAGGCTTAAGGACTTTTCTCTTTTAGAACAATGTGTTTTCTACGTGTGGGTCAATTTTTCATTAGATGAGAGTCTCATAGTTTTTTGTTACTAAGTGCTCCGTGCTTCCTATTCAGGATAGGGGGTCCAAAGAAGAAAGAAAATCTTGAGAAAAGTTGGGCTCGGCCTTCGGCGAGGCTGGTTCGTCTGCAACCGTCTACACCACCAGGTCCTCGTTTACCTCCACCATAAAGAGCTTCACCGTCAATAAATTCACCGTCACTACATACCTTTTTCTCCACACCAATCACCCCTCCCAACTTCACAATGCCTAAGACCATGGATGAAAGATTTGATGACCTCATGAGTGAGTTAGAAAGGGTTCGACTCAAAGTTGAAGATATAGAGAGAAAAAGAGAAGAAGAAGCAAGGATCCCCTCCGATTCCGATTCTGAGAAAGAAGGGTCAGATGCCATGCTGGCTAAGATCACCTCTGTGCTCAAGAGTAGCGGCTTCATCTCCAACTATAGTGCCAACGTAGGAAAGTTTGACACTAAGATCAAGGGTAAGCTTCCGGCCAAATTCTCTATGCCTGAAGTACCCACCTTCACGGGAGTCGACAACCTGCAAGATCACCTGAAATCCTTCACTACTGCTATGGCTCTAAGGGGAATCAACAAGAAACTCTATGCCCATCTGTTTCCCCACACCCTTGATACACATTCTCGACGATGGTTTTACTCCCTAGATCTGGAAAGCTATCCAACTTGGTCTGATTTTACCACGGTCTTCCTGGCTCGATACAAGGACAACGCTACTCTCCCCATCACTTTGAGGGAGCTTGAAATTACCACTCAAGAGAGGAATGAGGGATTCACTAAATTCCTCCGTCGATGGAAGTCCAAGATAGCTGAGATGGTGGAAAGGCCCTCTGAAACTGAGCTGATCAGGCATTTCTTTAAGAACCTGCAACCGGCTTATAAGAGTCACCTTCAGTATCAGGCCATCGACTCATATCAGCGTCTATATGACGTTGGCATCCTCATTGAAGATGATATCAACAAAAACAAGGACCATGCCACCCCTAAGCCTTTCACTTATGGGAGAGACAAGAGGGCAATTGCCGGAACCTCTTCTGGTACTCAGGTTAATGAGGTCACTGCTGTGAATACCTTTGCCGAAAGAAAGCCACAAAGAGAATTCACCCCTCTTGGAATGATTCTGTCACATGCTCTTGAAAGAATGATCAAGAATAATCTGCTGCATCCCACAGGACCTACTCCGGAACCATCCGTTAAGAGCCGCAACTGAAAAGAAGGGGGAATACTACAAATACAATTAAGGAAAGGGGCAAAACACCGACAACTGTTGGGCTCTCAAACATGCTATCCAGGATAGAATTGAGAACGGTAGCATACCCTCACCAAAACCTGGTCAAGCACCCAGCAACTCGAATAACCCTTTGGGCGCATATAAGTGTTGAGGTTGCCTTGGGATTTGAAATTGCTGGAATATGGGACAATGATGAAGAAGATGTATGGGAGATCCAAACCAGATCACCCGTAGGAGTGGCCCACTTGACACGTTCCAATCGTCATTATAGGCCACCAAACATCTATAATGACAGAATCCAACCTCCAGCTGAAGAAGGAGTGGAAGAGATTCCCGCAAAAGATAAAGAATCTCCCATCACAGGACAACTCAAGAGAATCAAAGTCGATATCTCTATTTGACAACTCTTAGCCTCATCCTACGAACATCGCCAGACCATTTTGGAAGCCTTGTCAAAAGTTTCGGTATCACCGGATATGAGGCCTGACGAACTGGTCAATTTCTTGGTAGGGGATAAAACTCGACCATCTATCACCTTCTCCGACAATGAGTTACCTCCAGAAGGGTCTTCACACAATAATGCTTTATACTTGATAGTATTCGCCATGGGCAAGTATGTACCCATGACCCTAGTGGATAATGGATCAGGCGTAAATGTATGCCCGTTGAGAACCGCGGCAAAACTGGGCATCGATATCAACAATTTGGCTCACTCAGCACAAGGCTTGCGCGCCTATGACAATTCCAGTCGAAAGGTTCTGGGCACAATAACTATGAATGTCACCTCTGGGGCTATAGAGAAAATGGTTCAGTTTTATGTGATGGATATTCCAGCTACTTTCAACTTGCTATTAGGGCGACCTTGGGTCCACGGTTTAAATGCTGTAGCCTCTACCCTACACCAAAAGATCAAGATGATGTTAGAGGGAGAAATTGTGAAAATCGAAGCCAACCGTATCAGGGCAACTATTGACAAGACTCCTGTCTTGAAATTAGAACACGATAGTGAAGACGTTGACCTGTGGGGATTCTCCCCTGAAGAGGTAGCCCTCATAGAGGAAGACACCAAATCTCACAGCTCAGACAGTTCTAGGGAATTTGAGACCTATCCTTTTGAAGAAATAGGATAACCGGATGAGTTTGAGGAAGTAAAGGAAACAATCGAGGGAATGTCCATCTACGTGGCACACCACCACCATGCAATTCAACAAATGAAAGAGAAAATTGCCTCGTTGGAACGACCCACAGAATGTAACATTATTTTGGCCAAAGGAGAAACCTGCTTCCAACAAGATGAAATGTTTACAAGATGGTCAAGTATGGATATGCCCACCCAAGGAGGCCTACCCCTCGCACACTTCCCAGGGACGGAAACCCATATCTTCGGTGCAAGTACTGTGAAGCTAATGGACATCATACCAACCAATGCAAGCGGCTGAAGAGGGTAATCACCACTTTCATTGATCGTGGAACCATGTGGACGCCCAGCTCTTGGGCTATAAAAGGATGGCGCCGCTTTGACTAGAAGCGGTATACACAGCTGAATGTCCCCATCGGTAGCGTTATGAATACTCTCATATGGAGAGGAGACCTTAAATCTACCATTCCCACTGACAACCTCCAAGAGGTGAATAGAGACCAAGACTCCTACTGCTGTTATCACCAGATTTTTTGCCACTACACAGATGACTGCATTTGCTTGAAGGATGACATACAGAAAATTATAGATAGTGGAGAAGTACCGCCGCATCTGAAGGAAGAAGAGGAACCCTGAAACTGATTAGTTACCCACAGGAGCTAGAGGAGTCGAGTCTGAGTCTCCAAGTTTTGTCGAGTTAGGGTCCTAGCTAAATCTTTAGATTGAGTCTTGAATAGGGAGTAATCCCCTTTTTATTTTCCTTATAAGTCTAGTTTCTTTTTGACGGGTATTAGAGACCCTCTTCTCTAAAGTCACGTGTGCTTATCTATTTTTGCAAATCAATAAAAGTCCTCTTGCTCTTTTCTTCCTTTGTTTAGCTATTGACAAATCCAATGAATACAAAGTTGCACAAATCATTAACTAATCAATTTAAGCAATGTAAGTAAACTTCGCAAAGCAAGAATGCAGATTTTCACTTTTTTTTTCAGGAATTCGAATGACTGAACTCCCTCAACAATGCCGCTCCACAAGAAGAAGCAAGCCAACCTTTCGCAACAACCTCGACATAGAAATAACTTTGGCTCCGATCGAAGAAGACCCTTGGTACCAAGACATCTTCAACTATATCACCAAAGGAATATACTCTCAAGATGCACCCCTAAGAGCTCAACGGGCCATCCCTCTCTTAGCGGCGCAATACATAGAATACAAGGAGGTTCTGTACAAGAAATCCCACAACGGGGTTAACCTCAGATGCGTGAACTCCGAAGAAGGCATAGAGATTATGGACGAGGTACATAATGGGGTGTGCAGACCACACATGAATGGACGAATGCTCTCCGGGAAGGTTCTACGAATGGGATACTACTTGACTACTATGGAAAAGGATTGTTACGACTACGTTAAGAAGTGTAAGAAGTGTCAGATATATGCTAACCAGCAGCATATGCCACCCTCGATGCTCCACAACTTCACCTCTCCTTGGCCATTTTCTGCATGGGGAATAGACATCATTGGAAAAATCATCCCGAAGGGCTCGGGAGGTCATGAATACATCTTAGTAGCCATACTATGCCGTCCTTATCTCCAAACAAGTGTCCAAATTCATAAGGAACAACATCAGTTGCCGATATGGTGTTCCATATGAAATCATAAGTGACCATGGATCCCACTTTAATGCCGAAACCGCCACCCTCCTCAAAAGCTACAAAATCCAGCACCACAAATCATCCCCTTAACGTCCCCAAACCAATGGCGCAGTAGAGGCTGCCAACAAAAACCTCAAGACTATCATTGAAAAGATGATAGAAAACTACAAAGATTGGCCCATCAAACTTCCATTTGCCCTTTGGCAGTATAGGACATCCATAAGATCCTCTACGGGAGCAACACCTTACTCCCTAGTGTATGGAATGGAAGCAGTTCTACCCATAGAAATCAAACTACCCTCCATGCGCATAGCCTTAGAAGGAGACATTCCTGAAACCCAATGGTTACAAGCCCGCTACGAAGAGCTCATGTTTACAGATGAAAGACGCCTACGGGCCCTAGGCCATTCCCACATGTATCAACAACGCATGGTAAGAGCGTTCAACAAAAAGGTTCGACCTTGGAATTTAAAGGAAGGGGACTTAGTTTGGAAAGAATTACGAGCCCTAGTGACTGACCCCAGAGGCAAATTTCGACCAAACTGGTCCGGACCATTCATCATCAAAGACATCCTATCGGGGGGCGCCGTCAGACTCATGGACATTGATGGCATCGAGTTCAGCCAGCTCACCAACATGGACCAACTGAAGAAATGCTACGTCTAAAATAAAAAAAAAAGTTTCGAAAACTTAAAAAAAAAAAAAGAAAAAAAAGAAAAGGCGTACACTATTCAAACGAACTACGCTGGCCTGGTTCCACACTGGATACGTAGGTAACCCTTTCAAAGGGGCCCGGCCAAAATCAATCCAAAAATTCCATTCAGCTCATTCAAAAGGGATAATCTTTATTCAAACTGAACGAGTAAGCTTACATTGCAAGAATTAAAACTTCCTAAGGAAATAATGCAACTATGAGGGTTTAAGCTAAACAAATTCCTATTTTTCCTTTGAAAACTAGATTTGCTTTCCTAGAAAACTAATTAATCCTTCTTCCCTTTAGAAGGCATCGTTGAAGAGTTCTTCTTTGAAGGACCCTGACTTGAGGACGACCTGTGATCGCTTCCTTGAGCTAGGGGCTTGCCTCTCTTCAGTACATGATAGTCTCCCATTTGAGACAGATCCTTTCTTTTCTTGCCTCCTGTTTGTGAGCCATATCTAGGCTTTAGTTCGTCCTACTCCTCATGACGAAGGGCTCATCTCACTTCTCCATCATTGCAGGAAAGCCAGTTCAGGTAGATCTCAGAAACTTGAGTTGGGGCAATCACCCGAGGTACAGTCCAGCGATGCCCGCTACGCCAATACTCTTCCCACTCCGCAACAAATTCAGTAGTTAAGGCTACGACATTTGGTCTCATAGTTTCCTGACGAGGGATAACCTGCTTCAAACCGTATTGCCTCATGACCCTAGAGGGAAAGAAGAAAGTGGTCCTGTACAAACCCAGAATGGTAGTATCTAGGATCAAGTCATCACAAGCCACTAAGGAAGTCAAATTCCACCAGGGCACATGCCAACGGATGATAGGTCCCGCCTGGAAAAAGGCATCCCATTCAGCAAGGGACTTTTCAGAATATAGCCTTTTCCTAACCAGAAACCTAGCGGCAGTATAGGTTTTCTTTGACCAAGTCCGAGGAACACGAATAATCAAATTATATGGCGACTCTATCAACCTCAGATGTTCACATAACCAGATTTGAAGCAGCAGGGGGCTGCCAGAAAACGCTTGGCTAGGAGATACTTTCATCCTGTCAAGCCCGATAATGGTTTCCTCTACAACCAAGTGCAAAGGAGAATGCCCTTCAACCATTTGATTAACCACCCGCAGCAACGAGGCTCTACTCAAATTGGAAGATTCTGCATTAACAAACAGTAGGCGGTTTAACAGGTACAGTACGAAGGCCTGTCGACAGCAACGCCTGAATATGGCATCTTTTTAAGAAGAAATAGCGAATTTTTCGCAAAGTTGAACCCAGTCCACATCGACACCGAGCACCATCTTTTTGGCTTCTGCAGATGATAAACCCAGGAATTTCCTGTTTTGATCCCTAAAACCATCTCTTACATAAGGTACAACTGGGGGAAGAACATCAGGAATATTAGTGATCGCAGCAAATTCCTCAACCAAAGGGCATAGTTCAGAATTACCAAAACGAAAAACATGCAGGTCAGGATCCCAATAATTCAAAGCAGACCGAAGAAGGGGCCACAGTATTTTGGTTGGTTTTAAAGTCATCAGAGTAGAAACATGGAACGGAGCTAGTTCAAGTTTATCTTCCACGGTCATATTTTTGCACCAGGCATCGAACAGATCTTCAAAGGATTTCACCATGGTAGAAAATTGGAGAAGTTTGGGAGAGCTAAGGTCTACAAAAAAGTGGTACAACATCAAGCATCCAATAAACCCTATTTATAGGCAGAAACGCGGGCTGGAAAAGTCAGAAATCCACAAAAAAGCCCAAACCAAAGCCGTCAGCAGCACTTGTCAAGGCCGCCTGACCAGCGCCGCTAGCGGCCCAGCCTAGTGCCGCTAGTGGCCCAGCCCAGCGCCGCTAGCGGCCCAGACCCTGGCCCGGTCCGAATTCCCTTTTTGCTCCAGTTTGCTTTTTTGATCCGAACGACCCAATTTCAACCCAGTTTTAATACCCGCGCGAAATTACAAAGCCTGAGACTCTCTTAGATTCATCTTTTTCTTTTTTCTTTTCCTTTTTCTTTTTCATTTTTTTTATGGGGTGTAATATGTGTAATTTTTGCTTTTTCCTTTGCAATTTTTACCTTTTTATTTTCATTTTTATTATTCCCTAAATTTATGGCTTTGTCCTACTGCATAACACATTGCATAATTAGATCAGACGGGCATAATTGAGTGACCATAGCATATCATACATATCAAAAAAAATGTTGCAAAAAAAAACAGGATTTCAAAATTCCAAGGTCAATGTTTACAAAGGAGGCCCAACACTGCTCAACTGGAATCATTGCTACCAGCCTCATCATCAACGGACGGCCCTGACCATAGTTCCCGGTCGAGTAATGGAGAGAAGAGCTATATATGGGCCTACTATTCTCAGGCCTCATGTCCCGTCCATCATACGCTGGGGCCCGCATAGGGGTACCTACCGAAAACCCCGAGGCGAAGAAGTTCGCTGTAGCCTGACTGGCAAAATCCATAGCCACATCCTGATGTGAAGGCCCAGTATATGATACATCCCATCCAGGGGCGTTCGCCCAACCTCCAGCCAAGGGCGTAGCAGCAGGCAGCCTATCAAAAGAAGGTCGGAAATCAGCAGGAGAAAACATCTCAGGAACATACGGGACAGAAGGCCCGGGCACCTCATCAACAGGAGGCCTGGTCACCACCACAGGAGGTTAACGAGCAATAGACGGTCTGCTCGCCGAAGAAGCCCTCGCAGCAGAAGAGTGGCATGGTCCTATCGAAGATGAAGACTGAGACATCTGCAGATAATCAAAGTTAAAATTTTAAGTTAAGTACTTCACTTAGCTAAACAAACAAAAAAAGAGAAGAGAGTTTACTTACATCAACGGTCTTAGACAGAGAACTCTTCCCCTTACCCATCACTCGACCATAGCCTTTCTTCAACAGATGAATCAGCTTGAAGACTTGAGTGGTCTGCTCCCGGTTCAACTACAAAAGAGAGAGAGAGAGAGACACAAAATAAAGTCAAACACTCAAAAGCGAACACAAGTACAAAAGAGAGAGAGAGAGAGAAGAAAGCTTACCCCCATGCAACCATCAGGCAAGGGCAGGCCCTCCACCGCCTCTCCATCAGCAATATGAAGGGGGAACTCCTCCACTACGCGTCCCCCACTCTCTCCAAAATATTTCACCTCGTTGGTCGGCAAGGTCACACTTGGGGGCTGACCCTGAGGAGCTCTAGAATGAGACCTCCTAGGACCCTGAGGAGCTCTAGAATGAGACCTCCTAGGACCTTGAAGAGCTAGACGATCCGCTTGCAAGATACAAGGAGTCAGTATATTACACATATAGTTAAAAGATGCAGATAAGTTTCTTACCTCAGAAGTAAGGCCTGGCATCAAGCGGTCCAAGCAATAGGCCAGGTACATGGCAGTCTGGTCTAAGCCAATGACCTCCGGCACGACAAACTCCTACGTTGCCATGCCACGGATCACGACCCCCAGGTCTCGCACACTCAAACCACGCAGGTAAAACATGGTCAAAGGAGGATCCTCTGGAACCAGATGAGTACCCAGGGAGGGATAGACCAACTGAGTCAAACGATCCCCCAAGTACTATACAAAGATGAATGGCCCCTCGAAGACCACTCGTAGAGAAGATGCCCTAAAAGACTCTAGGGTAATGTGGGGAGGAACCCCAGGAACGTCATCAAAAGCGGACCATGACACCTGCAGATTATCAATTCAAAGTTCATTCACACAAAATGAACAAAAGGAACGCACAAATCAGCAACAACGTACCGTAGACACAGTATGGCTCTCGAAGGTGGCCTGGAAATGCTCCAAAGAGGTAAACGGATGGGCATCCCTACCGACCCATCGTGAACCTAAAGAGAACATACTCAAACCAGGACGATGAGGACCGAAAGCTGGAAAATACTCAAAGAACCACAGCTGCCACACAAGCGAACAAAAAAAATGATTGCCACAATTGAAGACATAGGCAAGAAAGAGAGGAGCAAAAAAAGAAAAAGCTTACCTCTAAAATCCTCCATGGGCCCGTGATAGATGTCCTCTCACTCGTCTCCTTAGGCCTACAGGCCCGACGGCACCACTTCACCAAAGAAGCATAAACAGCAGCACCAAGGTTGTACTCACGCACCTTGGTCAAATCCTCCAAGCATGTCAAGAAACCGACTTGACACACGCTCTTCTTCTGAGCAAAGATCGTCGACCCCAGCAAGCAAGGCAGGAAAATACGAGCCCTCTGCTCCTCAGTAAGCCCCTGCGCAGATACAGCCTCCCACAACCGCGCCAAGAAAACCCGATCCTTATCAAAATGGATGGATACAGGCCCGTAAAGATCCAGCAAGGTATCACTCTGTCGCCAATAGCTCGCGTCATACTGAATACGTCGTCGTCTAAACGATAACCCCGTCAGCACAGCAAACTGATAAGGGGTAGGAAACATCTCTGCCACAGGTGTATGGAAAGTGTTCGTAGTATCCCAAAACATCTCCAATAACCCCGGGCAACAATCCTAGGATCCCCCGAGTGACAAGCAGAGATGACAGTCAAAAACTCGACGAGACCCGAGTCCAGTACCAAATTCCTAGCCCCCTCCGAAAAGGTCCCCAACATCATAGCCCAGTGGGAAGTAGTCCCATGAGCCTGCAGCAAAACCCCAACACCCTAGCCAACCAACAAAATTTTCTCAATACCCCATATACCACAAATACAGTTAAAATAAATTCCACACAAATTATATACAGCTGATCACCAATCCAGTACAAGTCCCAATTTGTTCGTGTGCCGAAGCACTAACAGTTCCAGTTTTCAGTTTAAATATACTTAACATAAAAAAACGAGGGTCAGAATACATACCAGCCCCAAGTCAGATAAATGACTCCGTCTATCCGGCAACAGAACACTATGGTTCCAAACTCCGGGGGGGCGCCAATCCAACCGCATAAAAGCATCCTGGTACAGTCGAGCCCCATCCACGTGGCCGGTCGGAGGCCCTTGGGTAGAAGGAAACCCGGTGCGAAAAGGGCTCCGGTCATACTCCTCATCACTCTTAGGACGCTTCCCTTTGTCTGCGGGAGCCATAGGAACACAATGGAGTTTTCTCTCTCTACAAGTGGGAAAACAAAATATTCAGATTCGCAAGAAACAGGCACCCATTAGACAATGCAACCCAAAATTCAGCAACTAGGGGGAAAAATAAGCAAGTTCAAGACAAAAACCGAAGAAAACGGACAAGAATCGACTTACCTCAAGTGGAGTGAAGCACTCAACAATGGTGGAGCTTCAACAATGACTCTCGACAATTTTGCTCGGCCAAGAAGAAGACCCAAAACGCGAAAAGAAAAAAACGAAGCGCCGAAGCGCTTTTATTGGCTCAAGCCGACGCTGGCCAGATCCGCTAGCGGCCTCACACCGAGGCCCAGCGCCGCTAGAGCCCTGCAGACCTGCAGCATGGGCCCCCCTGCTGACCCTTGGCCTCTTTTTTCTAGTCCGAAGTTCGTTATTACAGTTCGTTTTGTGGCAATATCAGTACCAAGCGCGCGGGAGCGAAGCCCCCTGGCCCACAAATTCAAATTCGACAGTTGGCCCATTACGGTACCAACTATTTATAGGTAAAACTAACCCGTTTATTTTTACAGGTCCCAAATACTGAAACTCGGATCTACACGGCGACGACTCTCACCACCTGGAGCGCCCAAGTTATTTATAAGCCCCAAATTTTGTCGGCACATGCTAAGCAACACAACACTACAAATTTTTAGGGTTAGTCAATGATCGCTTAAGCTGTTGCGGTTAAACTGTCCCTCTGCAAGGTTACAAATTTTTGGGGTTAGTCAGTGATCGCTTAAGCTATTGCGGTTAAATAATCCTTCTGCGAGGTTACTATATATGTTTCAGTCAATGATTGCTTAAATTGTTGCGGTTATACTGTCCATTATTTTTCTTTATATGTTTCAGTCAATGATTGCTTAAACTGTTGCGGTTATACTGTCCATTATTTTTCTTTGTATGTTTCAGTATGGTCGATTATTTTTAATCGCGCTATCTCGTTGACTTTTTCGTTTCTTAAACAGGGACGGAATCTCGACATCCGCCGAGCGGTGTTTAGTCACTATTTGTCGAAGCACTCTATGTTGATCATTCTCAAAGTATTACTAACTTTTTCATTCACTCAGAATACAGGTCCCCAGTAGACGTTTAGACCATCTACGGACGGTGTTCTATCCTGCTACTATAACCTTTGTTTTCTCTTGTGTTCACAGGGATGAAATCTTAGCACACTACAAGCATGAATCAACTCAGGTTTGTCTTCATATGCATACATACTGTACACTCTCACACACCGTGTGCATATCAGCATCCTGCATGTCGCCTTCGAAATACTTTGATTTTCGCTTTTACTCAAGCTCGATCAAAGTGGGGGCTTCTGTAGACGCCAAAAAGCGTCTTTAGATTTCTCCGGAAAAGTCCGATGATGAAAGGAGTAATTTTTAAGCTTGAACTGCTATTTTGCTTTAATAGTGAAGATAAGGTCTCAGGTTTTTCCTCCAAACACTCCTTTATTCCTTTCCATTCAGAAGCCCCGTTCAAGAGCTTTCCAACGACACGTCTCATGCCTCATTCCGACCCCCGATCGCCAAGTTGCGATTCAGGGGCAAAGCCGTCTTTTACCGTTCAGGGGTAAAACGGTCTTTTCGCATTTTTCAGAGTATTTAAATTCCTCCGAAAAATAAAAACAGGCTGGATGACGTCAGCTGGCTGCTGACAGCCGTCAGCGGCCCTGGGAAAAGTCTCAGGGCCGCCAGCGGCGCTGACCAACTTCCCAGCGCCGCTAGCGGCCCTGACTTTTCCTCGGGCCCGGCTCATTTTTCAAGCCCGTCTCATTTTTCAGCTCAAATTCGACCGTACAACCCTACTTCACTTGCCTATATAAACAACTCTTCACCCTCAGTTCAAAACACACAGCCTACAGTTGGCAACCTCTATTCTCAGGAGTATTAACACTGAGCTTCTCCCTCTTTCTTCTAAAATTTGAGATCTTATTTTTACTATTCTTGTCCAATATAGCCTACAGTTCAGGTACAAATTCCTGAGGGCTTAAATTAAATTAATTGCTTAACTGTTTATTTTTCTAGTAGTCATAATGTAGATATCATGCTAGGTCACGTTTTTATTGCTTCCTAAATATTGTCTGTATAGTCGTTGTCCTGCTCAACTTGTCAAACCGAATGCATGTCTAAATAAGGGTTAAAAATAAATGTCGTGATGCTTGTGATGAACCAATTAATAGTCTAAGTCTAGGTTGTTAATCCGGTTTTGCATGGGAATTATGTCTTTAAATTATTAAGCAAACTTGAGTTAGTAGAGGCCGTCATAAAACGGGCGAGTTGGATGCCTAACACCTTCCCACGTCATACCTTCACCCCCGAACCTATTATTCTTGGGTACTCATATGTTCTATATGAGTGGGAGTCTTTCTAAAAACATGATTAGTTCACTTTTCACGCTATTGGGTTGTCCCTTCGGTTTGTCCCTTCGATAAAACGCCAATAGAAGATTTGTGAGCTCTTTCATGGTTTTTATTTAATTCAAGTCTTTACAAAAGATTTTCTAACTCGATGATCCCTTGAACTTATCTAAGCCCCAAATTGACAAATTTTCTATAAGGACGCACTCCGTGGAACCGTAGGAAATCCCGGGTCCTTACAGTATGTATTGTGCAGCTAGTTTTCCTAAAGCCCTTTGTGCCCTAACGATCGATTGTGGAGGGTAATTGCCTTCGGCTAATAGATTGACAATGTCAGTGAACCATTCCTCTTCTTCCTCCTCATTGGCGCATACCTGAAGTGCATTGCAAAAGGGGGGCTCGGGACGCCTTTAAATGTAAACTAGCATAGTGATTACATCATACAGAATATTTATCATGGAGGCCATTTTTGCTAAGGCATCCGCGAACTGGTTATCATCTCTATGAAGGTATGTGAAACGGACATGAGTGAAATATTTGGCTATCTTTTCAAGATATTCCTGGTATGGTGTCACGGATTAGCTTTTCACTCTCCACTTTTTGGAGACTTGATTTATGATGAGAGTTGAGTCTCCATATACCTTTAGATCCTTGATTTTCAGTTCTATTGCCGCTTCTAAACCAATGATGCATGCTTCGTATTCGGTGCCGTTGTTAGTTAGCTCATGGTATAATTTGATGGCTATGGGAGTATGTGCGCTTTCGGGGCTGACTAATAGTACTCCTATGCCAGAACCCTTTTAGTTCGAGGCTCCGTCAAAGTATAACTGCCAAGTATCTTCTTCGACATTCATTATTCCTTCGATTCGGGGAAGTCTTGCGTGGTATCCTCACTACTAATTGGGTTTTCAGCGAGATGTTCAGAAATGGAGTGTCCTTTGATCGCCTTTTGGTGTTCAAAAGTTAGATCAAATTCTGAAAGCATGACAGTCCACCTTGCTATTCTTCCACTAAGAATGGGTTTTTCGAACAAGTACTTTAATGGATTCATCCTTGACTTTATATGGATCGAGTGTTGTAGCATGTAGTGCCGAAACTTCTTTGTCGCACTGACCAGTGCGAGACACGTTTTCTCTAGTGTGGAGTAGCGTGTTTTGTATTTCAAGAATTTCTTGCTAAGGTAGTATATTGTCTTTTCATCATTCTCCACCTTTTGGGCCAACATAGCGCCCATGGCGGTTTCTGTGACTGTTAGGTATAGCATAAGCGATTTTCCCGAAATTGGTGGAACCAACACGGGTGGGTTAGCTAAATACTCCTTAATTTTGTCAAAGGCTTGTTGGCATTGATCATCCCATGTAGATTTGGTGTCCATTTTGAACTTTTTGAAGATGGGCTCACATGTAATAGTCAATTTGGGTATGAATCGACTTATATATTGGAGTCGCCCTAAAAAACCCCTTATCTCCTTCTTATTTTTAGGAGAGGGCCTATCTCTTATAGCTTTGATCTTGGTAGGATCAATTTCAAGACCATCACGAAAACTATGCTTCAGTAGAGAAGTGGTCACTAAACTCACTACTTTAGTTCTGTTGTAGATCTATGTTGTTTCTATTTTGAACAATTTGTAATCTATCATTGTGATGCCTAAGTCGCATGTCAGATTCATGTTCAACCTAAGCTAATAAGTAAATGGTTGTGATACTTGTGATAACCTACCTAATAGTTAGCTAATATAGGTTGTTAATATGATTTGCATGAAAATCATGCCATCAAAGTATTCAACAAACATGAGTTAGTAAAGACTATATGTAGACGCCTAAAAAGTGTCGTCAGTCTCCTCCGCAAAAGCTCGGTGATGAAATGAGTAATTTTATAAATATTTGTTTGCTTATTGGCTTAGATAGGTAAATAAAGTCACAAGGTCTCTGAAATAGCTCTTTCATTTCCTCTCCATTCAATAGTCCCTTTCAAGAGCTTTCAAACGACACATCTTAAGCCTCGTTCCGACTCCGAGGGCAAAATCATTTTTCGCGCCCTTAGGGGCAAATTCATCTTTTCACATCCTAAGGGTAAAATCTCCTTTTTCCTCTGAAAAATACAGTCTCAAAACGGACAAGATACATAATTCTATCTTGCTAGCTGGCTCCGTAAAGGATATCTTATCCTTTATGGCAGCCGTTGGCGGCTGAGGCAGCAGCCGAGCATGGCTGCCAAGCCCCAGTTGCTAGTGGCTTCCAACAGTCCAACTGTTGACAGCTCCTTTCCCCCGGTTTCATGCGCACGCCTCTATCTTTTTGCTGGCCAGTTGTTACCTCTTACCACTATAAATATGACCCTCGACCCTTCATTTCAAATTGCTCTGTCTGCACCAGACAACCAGTTCACAAGAACCGACTTCTTATTCTGGAATTCTCTCTTTTTTTCTTATCTCTCCTCGAGACCTTGTTTGCTAATAGTAGACCTTATTCACCAATAATCTTTGGTAAATTGCCTAACAATTCAGGTACTAACCTCCTAAGGGCTCAAATCAACTTTAATGCGTTTCTAATTGTCAAAATATGGATTCCATGCAAATCATTTATTTATTGCTTCCTAAACATTGTCTTTAATTCTTGTACAAAGCATGTTCTGTCGTTGTAATGCTCAACTTGTCAATCGAGCGCATGTTCCAAATATGGGTAAATAATAATGTTTTGATGCATGTGATTAACCAATTAATAATGTAATCTAGGTTGTTAATCGTGTTTTATGGGAATTATGTCATTAACATTTAAGGAAACTTGAGTTAGTAGAGGTCGTTATTTTAAACGGGCGAGTTGGGTGCCTAACACCTTCCCACCTCGTACCTTCGCCCCCAATCCCTCATTCTTGGGTACTCATATGTTCTATACGAGCGGGAGTCTTTCTAAACATATGGCTAGTTCGATTTTCCAACTACTAGGCCATCCCTTCGGTTATCCCTTCAGTTTGTCCCTTTCGATAAGCGTTAGTAGCAAAATTTCGGCCCTTTCATGGTTTTTCTTCGATTCAAGTCTTTCAAATGCTTTTCTAACTCGACAGTTCCTTGAACTTATCTAATCCCCTACAAATACAAATTTTGTTAAGGTTAACGCATTAAAAGCATGTTCTTTTCAACTGGTTTCCAGTTTTGTCCAGTTTTGTCCAGTTTTGCCCAGTTTTGCCCAGTTTTAATAATAATAATAATAATAATAATAATAATAATAATAATAATAATAATAATAATAATAATAATAATAATAATAATAATAATCTACTCAAAAAAATGTAAAAAATAATAATAGCAATAATAATAATAATTATTATTATTATAATTATAATTATAATTATAATAGTAATAATGATGATAATAATAATAATAATAATAATAACAACAACAACAATAATAATAATAATAATAATAATAATAATAATAATAATAATAATATTATTATTATTATTATTATTATTATTATTATTATTATTATTATTATTATTATTATTATTATTATTATTATTAACAGTGAAAATTAAACAATTTTCAGTTTTCCAATTTCTCCCAGTTGCTCCCAGTTGCTCCCAGTTTCTCCCAGTTTTCCCCAGTTACCAGTTAGACTTCCCAGTTTTGTCCAGTTTCTCTCAGTTTTGTCCAGTTTCTCCCAGTTACCAGTTCTAGTTTCCAGTTGAAAAGAACGTGCCATAAATGCGACCTGTGATAAATTAATAATTTTCCAAGGGTCCTTACAATGGCGACTTCACTGGGGATTATTTAAGAGGGTGAAACTCGAAAGTCAAGTTTTCTTAATTAGTTAATGACATATTCCAATATTGCATCATTTGCATCATTTGCACCATTTGCATGTGCTTTGGCACAACTATTTACCCACATCTACCTTAGAGGGAGTAAAAGATGCTACTCGCAGACGACCAGCATATCTAGAGGAATATACAGTTGTCATGACGGGCACCCCATCACTCCTTCAATGGAAAGTGGTGAAGTGCCTTCGTGAGAATCCACTCGATTCTTCTTTGCCAAGAAACATGATTCCCCCACCTCATGTACCTTCCTAGGCAATCGTCCATTCTATGAGTAGGATAACAAGAATGCATCACATTGTCGCGCATCCTGTGGATTGTTGTACATTCTTGATCATGAGTACCTTTTGATCAAAACTCTTAAGCCACCCCATTGGATGAACTAGAACCAATGTTTTAGGTCGAAGCTCAGTCCTATGTCCATGCTAGATCTTCATGATATCGTCATTTGCGTTGTTGTGCTGTTTGCCCATATGTGAACACAAACTTTGCGTAGTCGTTTTGGTCATCATTGCATATTAGGTTAGACCCTAATTAGGATCTTTTCCTTTTTTTGAGCCTAGAATCTTTATTGTTAGGAAACAATATCCCCGAATATTCTATATGATGCTCGTTACCTTAGGAAAGATTTAGTGTTTTATTTTTTCCCATTATTTAGGTAGTGAGTTTTAGTCAAAGATCTCGAGGTAATATCTCTCTCCTTCCCTTTTAGTCAAGAGTAATTAAACAGAATAAACAACAATTACTCTCTCCATTTCATGTTTACGTTCCCATATTCCTTTTTTGTCTATCCCTCGTTTAAGTTCACAGCTCATTATTTTGTAAACTCTTTGTTATGAAATTACCATTTGCCCCTCACTTAAACAAACCCAATCCAAAATCCCTCACTATCAATCTCTCTTCTAAGACCACCTTGACCACCAGCCCACCACCTTGACCACCAGTCCACCATCTTGACTCCCCTCTCTCTCTCCTCAAATCACAAACCACCACTAACAAAACTCCTTCCCCCCTCTTCTCAGACCCCCACAATAACCACCCCATCTGCTCAAATATTTCTCCCGCATTTTTTGAGTGAGGGTTTGTAGGGTTTTTGTGGATGGGGCCATGAGAATCGATTTCGTGGGTGGGGGTGGGGGTTGATTGGGGGGAGGGGGGGTTTCGTGGGTGGTGGTGGTTGGATTTCGTGGGTGGGGGATCGGGGATTTCGTGGGTAGGGTGGGTTTGGGAGTTGCATGGGTGGGTGTGCCGGGTTGGGGGTTGCAAGGGTACCATGCAAATTTGAATCAACGTGGTAGGGGTGGGTTGTATGGTGGAGGGTGGGGTTGCGTGGCGGTGGTGGGTTCGTTGGGGGATTTCGTGGATGGGGTTGGGGTGGAGGTGGGGGCTGGTGTCGGTGGGACTGGTGGTTCATTTTTGTGGTGGAGTGGTGGGGTTGATGGAGATATGAGGAGAGAGAGAAAAAGGGTTAAGTGAAGGGAATATGAGGAAAGTAAATGTCAAAGTTCATTTGCATTAAAACCTGTGCAATATCAAACTGGGAACGTAAACATGGGATTGAGGAAGTATAATACAACAATCAGATTATTATGGGTTGTTTAGTTGAAAAGATTTCTTAGGAATGTTGTACTTGAACTATAGGGTTATCTTAAAGAAGAAGAAAAGGGAAGAAGTTCGGTGTCAATATGCCCAAGAATAGACTTTTCTAAATTTCAAAATGAGATGTTCAAGGTCTGACAATGTGATTTGAATGAGGAGGTGGAGCGTGTATTTATAGAGTCAACCTAAGGTTTCTCCAAGGTGTAAAAAGGTATGATAGGATAACAGATAGACCTTCTGTGGGAAAAAATAGTTTGGCAAAACGACAAGGCGCTGGCGACCACTGCTATGTTAAGCAGCCGCCTGCGGGTTGTGGATAGTCAAGGGCTGCAGGCCACATGTCTTATTTTTTTTCAGAATAATGTGATTGGACAAACGAATTCTAACGTGTTTCGTCCAATAGGAATTTGACTAATTTAATCATTATGAAGGGTTGTCTCAAGTATGAAAGACCCTCCCATCTTTTATTTGGTGAAATGACAAACTTACTCCTGATTTTCCCAACCTCAATATCTTCAGAACTAAGAGTCGGAATAGGATTCAAGAGGTATTGTTGGAAAACTTTTGAGAAGATCTATTCAATGGAACAAAAATAAATGAGCTTTCATATGAATTTGATATTTCACTTACCACCCTAAGCATTCACCAAAGTATAAACAATTTTCTATCAATAAAGGAGCATTTTGGAAAATCTGTCGCATGCTAATAAAAGAGATTACCTTTTGGTTTTATTTAATTCAAAATCACCATTACTTCAATTGCACGAATTTGTTGTTTGTGAATCTTTAATAATCTAGTTTAATCAAAGTCAAAGTACTTGTGGAGTCCGGTTGATACGGGCGAGCAGGGGAAGACTTCCTAACTGTTCCTTCCCTCATAACCTTGCCCCCGAATCATATCTCGTGTCTCATCCATTCAGTTATGAGAATCAGGTCTTTTCTATTGGGATCAGAAGGGGTAGCTTAAATTTTCTTAATTATTACTTTTAGGAAATCAATTACCAGTGCACAATTCACAATTGATCCTAACAAACTTTTGGCAACTCCTCTCCGTGGGAAAATTTTCGGGAATGAATTCTCCTGATAACCTCATGAGAGACCAACTATAGCCCATACACGTACAAATACAAACATTTACTAATGCAAGCACTTTCAAGTTATGTCTACATTCCTGAACTTATACTAGTGGATAAAGTCAGGTCACATAATATACTTGTCAAGTCATTACACAGACATTTAAACGCGTATATGCAAGAGATGTATGACCTTAGCGAATGAGATATGAACTTGCAGAATTAATCAATCATGAGGGGGGAGACTATGGCGATCAAGAAAACACTAGTTTGGACCGAAAGCATTTTTACGTGAGTTGAAGTCAAAAAGGATTTGAAATTAATCATTGACGCATTTCATTAGAGCTTTTTGAGCTTACTAGGAAATTGATGAAATCGTGAGGGTCAACATTTCTTTCTTATATTCTTGGGAGTCGTATACACCGTACAAAAAGCCCATAAACTAACCAATCCGCCAAGAACTCAAGTCTATCTAATATAATTAAAAAAAATATATTATTTCAAAATTCAAAAGTATATACTCCTCTATCCCAAAAAGATAGTAAAAATTGACTTTTTATGATTAATTTTGACCATGAATTTTTCTAGCTCTATATGGTAATGTGATATAAAAATTATATAATTAAATTTGTCTTACAACATACTATAATTTTTTATTTTTTCTATTATTTTTAATAATATTATGCTATCTTTCTAAAATGGTCAAAGTTCACTATAAAAAGTCAACTTTTACCATCTTTATGGGACAAAGGGAGTACATGGAAATTAAAATGTGTGGAATCTACTTCTAGTCACTTAGTCAAATTGTATAATTTGTTTATGTTGATCATTTAGCGAAATACAATAGGGGTTAGTCAATTTTGTTTAAAAACCATCAATTTTGTTTATGAAAACATCAAATTTTAGAAACTACAATCATCAAATTTGTTTACAGAAACATGAATTTTATTTACTAAAGCATCACTTTTGTGAACTAAAACATGAATTGAGTACTATAACATACAGAAGAACACAATAGACAACTTTGATTCTCTAGTGACTAATCTCGTAACAACTTCCATACAAAACACAGCCTATACAATGCTTCTTCGCTGCACATCAAAGCAGCTAATATAGTTGCATCTTCAGCACTTAACCAACAAAAAGGGTATCCCAATGGCTTTGGAAAAAGGGGGGGTGGCAGAACTCCTCTTAATTTTTGGTGCAGGAACAGCGTAGCCAAGAACTTGCCAACACGTGGCATTTTGCAATGCAAAAATAACCAATTCCGAAAATCAGCACGAAAATTGTGAATAAGATTGTCGCACATATTGATCAATAGTAATAATATGTATTATAACAACCAATGTGTAACACAGCTGAACACTTAAAGTTGCTTGCTATTCTCTCATCTATACTAAGCGTCACAAAACGAAAGATAAACTTTGACTCTTTCGAACCTGAGGCTGGCAAAAAGGTTCACTTCTTCCCACCCCCGGAAACATTGAACTTGAAAAATATTATATCACCATCTTGAACCACATACGTCTTTCCCTCCTGACGATACTTCCCACCAGCCTGTAAAAAAAGCCAAAGTTCAAAATTCAGGTACCATCTATAAGAACACCAGGAGGGAGGGGGGGGGGGACTGATCAACAAGGTAATACGTGCAGTTGAAGCTGAACAAATGCACTATGAATCTACTAGCACTGAGAAAAGCATGGTAAACCCTGACACTCCACTCACTAGGAAAAGAATGGGGACTGAGAATTATAGGCTCATCAAGAAGCCTATAAGATAGAGTTGTCTCATGGCAATTACAATACACTTAAAGTCACTATTTTGCAAACAAAAGAAGACGAGTTATCACACAGATGAGAGCAAGATCTGCCTAACGGAAAAGGATTCAGAAAGCAAATAATTTTGAAGAGCACAAGCAAACACACTCATGTTAAAGTGAAACACGAATGAGCTCAAAGTAATTGAAGAGTAACTACTAACTAACATCATCATTACCCAATGACACCAAAGAGACTCCCACCCAGGCAGGGTAAAAGGTGGGGAGGGTGGGCTAGGGGTTATATGTATGCAGCCTTAACCCTGTGGAAGCAGGGAGGAGGTTTCTGTTTGACCCTTGATCCCAAGTACAACAAACCATCAGCAGCTTCACAATAATGAAGTAAGTGCAAATAGTTTGATGAACTATTTTGATTTTGTTCATCATATTCCAAAAGCCAAAGAGCTGTCAATCATTTGGCTCCACTAGAAATAGGCATATAATAAACCACTACAGAATGTGTAAAATCTTTATCATCAGCATGGTCTTTCACCATAGACTTTGTTACACAGAATTTAAAAATTCAGAATCATTGTGAACTGAAGAGGAGCCCCAATGCAATATCTGGTCACATTACTCCTCTTCAAATTGATCAGTCATGAGTATATGAGACCTCATCTTATTTATCAGCCAAGGAAAGAAATTAAAGTGGCAGAAGCCAGAAATTCATCCTAATAAAAGGTATCTGGATAACATCTCATTCACAGAATGAGTTGGGTGCATTCTACAACATTGTTGATACTTGTACTTTTCTCTTTGATGGTGACAACATTGATGATTCAACATATCTTTAGATGCACACAGGATCTTAATACGCAAAACCACTGGCTGGCCAATGAAGCCTGGCGGGCGTTAGGTTGTTTGTCAAAATTGTCAGCATTTTTCATACATTACCGTGATACAAAGGTCATAACATTTACCACAAACCCTGTCTCAATGACGTCAAGTGTATTTAGCAAGTTAATTTAAACATTAATGACTGCTTGCATGCAAAAGGTTGAGCATATCTGGAAAAGAAAACTCTGACACATCACTTTATCAGCTATCAGCCAAGAACATTTGCCATCTCTACTATGATAATTTATGTTGATAACAAGATTAGAGATAGAGGTAGGGATGGGGGAGGAGAGGGAGGGATGAATCAACTTTCAGCATGTATTAATAAGATAAGCACCAGAAGCCCTGAAATATACTATAGTTGGTGCTCCATAGAAAGACATTTCCTTATAAAACAATTCTCCCCATAGAAGCATGCATTTCTAGAAAGAATTTCAAATCTCCATGAGCAGAGGAAGACAATAACAACTGCCCAAAACAACCTACCAAACCCATCATAGCAGCTACATAATGGAAAAACAGGAAATCTAAAAGATTTCATCAGCAAAATGACATGGATACCTTAACAGCTGCCTCATTGCCTAGTTCCTTTAGATCCTCAAACTTCATGACCTGAAACGTAAAAAACAAGCCGCCTTAATAACAAAGCCAAAAGGAGAAACAAAAATGAAAGAAAAGAACAAGAGGGGGGGGGGGGGACCATTACTATTTAATGAGGTAATTGTATGAAACACTGACGAGCGCATAATCAACAAAAGAAATCAACTGACAAGAGCTCTTTTTGCCTAAGGGATTACAAAACTTCGAGATTTCTACTTATCCTTGGATACAAATATATTTAGTTTTTTTTTTCTGAAATTCAATTTATGTGCTCCAGTGACAAGTAGCTTATGAGGCCACCTCAACCCCTTCAGCAATGTAAGGGATGAAGTACCAGCTACCTTTGATGCACCAGAACCAACTCAACTAATAGAGCTACCTTCAGAGGTTGAAACCAAAGTAGCAGCTACATGGGCATTTGGTGAAGCTCTTGGCCTCACAAGGGGGATTGATAAGAAACAAACCATGCAAGATCTGAGCTATCTTATTCAGGAAGAAATAGGGAACAATGTGGTGAAAGGGGTGATATGTGTTAAATGATGGATTTAAAGATATTGTGCAGGAATATGAGGGGAATGGGTAATTTACACAAGGGAACAACAATCGGATTACTAAGATGTGGTATATTCAAAAAAATTAAAATGGGGGCAAACATTTTGGGCTGATGCTTGCTCTGATTGTAAATTTGTTACACATTTGTTGCATTTCAAAAATATTGTATAGATTTTTGTTGGAATAACAGCTTGTTATCCATAGGAGATTTTTGGGTGGTCATTTTCTTGGCAACTAATTGCCTTTGATAAAATTTTGCTCTTCAAAAAAAAATTGTCAAACATGACTATAATCTACCAACAATCTTCAATGATGAAGTAACACAAATCAAACCAAGTCAATGGTCAAAATTAGAACTAGAACGAAATCAATATGAGACACATTTTGGATAAATCAGGATTACCTCAGCACAAATGAACCCTCTCTCAAAATCAGTGTGGATGGTTCCAGCAGCTTGAGGTGCCTTTGTTAGGCGTCTGATTTGCCAGCACTTAACCTGAAATCATTTCAAAAGAATATTTGGTATAAGGATGGAGTAGATGAACAAAAATGGAACAAAATGAACATAACTGAAAACAAATCTTCAATATCTTCAAGTAGCTGGAGCAAATCCCAGCAAGAATTGCAGCTTGCTTCAAGCCTGCAATGACTTGGCTGTCCCTTTTGATGCAGAATTGACTTACTGTAGAGCTGCTACTTTAAGGTATGAAGAAAACTGAGAGTTTTAATTGACAATTTACAGCAATGGGGCTCCGACTCAGCATCTCCCCCTGTCATATCCGTGTCAACATGACACGAGCGGGTACGGACACGAGATACGTGTCAGAATCGCATAAGTAAGTTGCAAGCGGCTGGGAGAAACCAATGATGGTTTAGGTCTTCAATAAACATGGAAAAAAGAGGGAAGAAGCATTTGAAACTCCTGTGCAGATGTTCTCTTCTAGTCTTCTGTCAACCTCTCATTTTCTTCAAGTTGTCATCGCTTCACTGTCCTCCATCTCCCATTCTTTTTGCTGCATATATGTTCTCTCTCAGATGGAGGAAACTGGAAAGTCAGAAGATTCTAATTTCGTTGCTTTACAGCAGTCGATTTGGTCAAGATGTTTTCTCTCTACATAATCCATTCAATATTATAGCCGTCACATTTTGACTTCTACAGCTACTCCTAGTATTTACCATCGTCTTCAAGTCCCAAAGGTCTCTTTTTCAGAACTGCTACAGTATCTTTTTAAATTTAATGTTGATTATTTTCCTTAACATTGTTACTTATTTCTAATATCCTTTTTTTAACCAGTAGAGAATAAATATTTTTCTTTCAACATATTTATATAAAGATCAATGTCACTAGTCACTAGTCAGTCTCCCCGTGTCCATATCTTAAATTTGAACACTTGAAACCGTGTCCCTGTATTTTTAACATGATTTTCTTGTGTCTGATTATTAGATTCATCCCCGAGTCCAATACCCATACCCGAGTCAGAGCATCAAATATACAGTTTTAAAAAAATTCCACTACTTCGGTAACATCACGCAGTCCACAAGCTATAGATATGTTCACGAAATCATCAACTGGCCAAAGGGTAACATTACCTCATCAGGACCTGCCGTGAAGAAGTATATCAGATTAATAGCAGAGAATCCGGTCTTTATTATCTTCGGAATGGCACTGCAAGGAAAGACATAACGATCAACTCAACAAATTGATCATCCACCGGAAAGTCATTCAGACAAACAGCCATATATAAACCACCATGAGCCAGGAACAGTCTGGGACTAGCCTAGACAGGCTGATACTATTAAAAACAACCCCGCGACACAGAAGGTTTGAGTTGAAAAATGAAAATAGGTTCACCCAAGTGAAGCTGGAAAGGCGCAATGACAGAAAACATAAAGGAATAAAGAAAATCAGGGCAGAGAGAGAAACTCCTGATGTAGAAAAAATGTGCAATCAATTGCTCTCTGAAGTCTGAGCCACTCTAGGAGATCATTAGGAGCAAGCTTAGGGCCAATATCACCATAAACGTCACCTCAAGTATAAACTAGGGACAGTAATAAAGGAACCTAAGGAAATTTTTTGCCTAACCTCAACAATTTTTTGTTTATATTTTATTCACTTTTACTGGTAAAATTTTTTTATTTGTTCAAATAATTTTTTAACAAAATAAGTTGTTTTTAACATTAGGGGAAGATTCATTGTCTTTTTCAATATTGGGCTTACTTCATTGCGTAGGTTCATGACCAATGAGAGACTCAATGTGTTCTCTGTAACAATGTAGCTGAGAACATAAACCATTTGTTTATTGGTATGTAGATGTCAAGAGTATCATATGCTCCTTGGCTGGGTCTGCAGATTTTACCCCTTCCTTTGCAGCTTGGCAACAATGGACACTTAGCAAGAAGAGAATTCTGTAAAGTCGAGAAACTAGTGATATATGCAAGTTCTGCTGCTTTAACGTATGACAAATGGATAGAGAGGAACAAAGGGTTTTCCAGAAAGGAAGTAGGACAGCTAATACAACAACAACAACCCATGAGTATCCCGCCGGAGCGGGGTCGGGGGAGGTCCAGATGTACGCAGCCTTTCCACCACCAATAAAGTGTAACAAGCAAACTGTGGGAGAAGAGAGAAAAATAAGGGCCATAACCTAGGACAGGTTCGAATTCCAAAACATCCCAAGCTTGCGCAAAACTAGTTACAAAAGTGCTCTTAGTGATTTCTATCTCTTGCACTACATGACCTGGGCAGAAGATCAATTCTGGTTTTCACCTTCCACTTCATTTGTTTAGGCCGATATATGAACCTACGCAATGAGTAACCTCCAGCATGTTATGTTCTCAGCTACATCGTTACAGAGACAATGACAATGCTGGATGTTACTTTGTTGGACCCAATACGCGATAACCCAGTAGGCCAGTACATAGCATGCTGTCCTAATCCAATACTTTGCTTGACTAATCCCATGGGCCCTGAAGTTAACGACCAGGAAAACCTCCAATAGCCCTGAGGGGACTTCAACCTTCAACCTGGGACCCTTTGGAATACTTCTCAGAGGTCTTACCAGTTAGGCCTTGTCATCTTATCCAATCAAGTTTCAGAAACCATGTTCAAACAGCTTCTTTAACAAAGAAATAACATGTGGAACTCAATCTCCAAGGCAAAATAAAATTTAAGATAGCATGACATTGCGTATTCCTTATCTCAATACACTCACTCTCTCTGGAAATAATGGTACCTATCACAGTGATGTCAACTAATTTCAGACCAAGGGAACAAATATTTTTCCCAACCCTGTTAGATCCATTCTCCTTTAAGCTCCAAATAGCCTCAAATCTTTTCATCCCATACCACACTAGTCACTCATATACTCTGTCAGGAAATAATTTAAAAAACTTTCGTGTAATTTGAACTAGCAATATGACTACTATTTCCGGACGCAGAAGGAATACTTTTCCACTTTCTATCGGGGGGGGGGGGGGGGGGGGTGTTCACGTTCATTATCATTGTTAGTCTGATTAGTAGTCCTAACTCCTATGTGATTCTAGCAAAAAAAAAAAAAAAGGCCAAGAATCGTTGACATGCAGCATAACAGAAAAATATATGCGTATATGCTAAACTCAATATTCGTTTTCCTATTCGACAATAAAGATGTTGAGATTCAGTAAAATCAACCTCCAGAATTCGTGTTTCATCTTCACATTTTGAATGAAATTTGACACTATTATCACTTGTTGCAGCATGAATTATGTATATTATAATATGCAGTAATGAGTCTCTGATACTACAGAGTAACCGAACTAACGATCAGTACAACCGCAAAGCTTAAAACACATATATCATAACAATGTTGCGCCAATAGCACTATAGCAGGTAGCTTCCCTTTCCGATCAACACAGTTAATCCACTACACTCGTCTAGAAAAGGGAAGGGGAAAAATGAGGAACTCTTTAATTCCTCCAATTTCAGCTTTATGTTTTACCATCACCATTCTTTCATTATTTCTTTGTTTTTGGATGGGTGTGTTTTGTTGGAGGGGGTGGGGTGGCGAAAGCGCCCGATGCTGTACACTAACCTCTGCACCTTGTTCTCATCACAATATTTGGCAGCTTCATCTTCCGGCATGTCTGAAAGAGTTCTCTCAAAAATACCGCTAAATGGGATAATAGGTTCACCTCCATGCTCTTGTACCCTGATACACCAAAAAGTGACAAAACTTGCATTAAAATACTAGGAAATTCTGAAAAAGATCACAGAGTAGACTACAACACCAAAACCTCACACTCCGACACACTGATGCAATATTGCAAAACGTGAAACTACTTAGGAATAATTTCTATATGCACAAACATACACTAAGAAAATCTTGTGCACATTTAAGCTTATGGAACTCTTCCGAAAACCGATCATACAGTCTCCTCATGTACCTCAAAGACTGAACACAAAATAGGAAGGAATTCACAAGTCCACTCTAGTCTGTATTCCTTCATAGAGAGAAAGATGAGAGTCTGTATTCCTCTAATAATATGAATAGTGACACCATGGCCACTGGTAGGCAATAACTCAAATATTTGGTCAAAAAAGCCACAAATTCAAAACAACGGTGAATTGCAGTTTCTTTCCATTTGATAAGAACCACATTCAAGACTGTGAATTAACTAAGTATTAGTGCCTATGTTATGGCAATGACATGTTCATACTGAGAGTTGAGACATAAGGCCTTAAAGGGTCTCTAGAGCCTTACAAGACAGCACAAATGAAATCAACATGCAAAGATTTTGTGGCAGTTCGCAGCAGCAAAAGCGACAGTGAGTGCTTGGTTTAAAAAGCGCGAGGCGCACTGAGGCGATGGGGTCCAAAAAATCGAGATGCGATGTGCGAAGCGAAGGCGCACGCATCTCGTACGCGAGGCGCACAATTTTTTCATAAAGGCTTATAACCTTTTTTATAAATTTTACACAACTTTTTAACTTAAAACTATGTTCTTAAAAAAATTAAACAAAAGATGGGTATAAATTACAAAGACACTAATTATGTGGGCCATTTTGTGGAGTAGTATACTGTATACGAAACTATTGACGTCAAATTTTCCAATAAAATAAATGCAATTTAGATACAAGACCGTTCAGACACACAATGTAAACTGTATACAAAAAAAGAAAAGTATTTGGCAATTTAGATAGAAGACCATTTAGACACAAAATTTTCCATTATCAAACTATAATTTAATAGCAGTATCAAACTACATAGTCAAGAGTAAAAACAATTAAGATACACACACACGGGAAAAAAAAAAAAAAAAAAAAAAAGAAAAAAAAAGGTCAAAGCAATACTGAACTTACCAGGCATGAATCTTCGGAAGAAACTTGTTCTTCTTTCTTTGGTAATCTTTCTCAGTCATGTTAACCTATGCAGATTGCAGTTACAATTAGCACTGATAGTAAACACATTTGCTATCTTTCTAAAATAAGACAATCAATATCAGGAAGACCGACACAAAATGAAAACAACTTTGTTATACAAAAACAAAATCCCCGTCCCTTCAAACCCTCCCCCCACCTCCCATTGTATGATGGCCTGATGGGCACTTAACAAGGCTAGACGACTAGAGCATATTTCATACCCATTTTAACGTCCAAACTTCACTATGTGGATGAAGAATAAGTTGACTAGCGAAAGACAACTAGTGTACAATTTATTCAATCCCTACCTCCGTTAGCAATACTAAAAGAAGCATAACCAGCTAATATAATCATTTACGTCCAAACTCCAGATACACGTATGCCAGAAAAGAAAAATGCACTTGCCAAGTACACAACAGGTTTTGCTGAAAGCAATTGGAAAGAATTCATGATCTCAACGTCAGCAGCTTTCCAGTCCCCTGAACGAATGTCCTTTCCCTCCTCAACCCAAGCTTTGACCTACAAAACCAAACAATTGAATCATGTCCATGATAATTTATCTTATAGAAGAACAATAAGATATGTGCTATAGTATCCTTGTGTTTTATATTAGGCTATGTATGACAGCTTAGAAACATTTGATACAAAGTAGAAACATTGAATTTTTAACAACAGGTATTTATGGGTAGAAGTTTTCTTTTTTTTTTTTTTTTTTTTTGGGGGGGGGGGGGGGGGGGAATAGGGGAGGTTGCGGATTACAATAGATAATTTTACATATACAAGTCTTTGTTGTTTGTATTAAAAGATCCAAGCACACGGACAGTATACCCTTGTGTCATTGCTAAGATAGTGGCAATTCTACAGTAAGCACCATTAAAGTGGCAATAAGCACAAAACACTTTTGCTTAAGCAGCTACTACAAACCAAACAAAACCAAATGAAGCATATAAGAAACTGATATGAACTCAGCCCTTCTTTCTCAACCACCAATCCCAGCAGCGGAGCTTTCCTTTCTCCGTAACCAGTGAAAACTACCTTGTCCCAGTTCTAAAATGGCTTTCCCTCCTCCAATGACATAGATGTCGCCAAATTTTTGTCACTAGCAAATGGAACATCTAGACTTGTGGAGCCATGGCAAGTCACCATCTTTTTGTCCTTCATGATTATGATCTACTAACTGGTTTTGGAATCCTCCTTCCAATTTAGGACGCATTGAAGTGAGCTCCATTACGTCCCCTAATTTAAAGATCAAATATCTGCTTCCATTCATTCTATCCACTCACAGTTTTCTTAGAGATAATTATAGTTTAATTCCAAGTTTAATTGATACCGAATGCAAGACCTTTGATCTAAACTTTTACAAGGATAGAACAAAAGGTATAGAGATCTATTGAATGGAAGAAAAATTTAGATATATGAGGAAGAAGAAAGCAAAAAAACTAAAAGAGAACGACAGGCGAGTTAGATGAAGGGAGAAGATGAAACAGGACAGAGAAGAGGGGGAGAGAAATCTTAGAAGAAGACATGTTGTGCAATCCGAAGGCACTGTTTCAGACATTTTAGTTAAGAAAAAAAATTGTTTTGGATTTGAACCAGTTGCGTGACTTGCTTCTAGGCCACAGGTCACACAGTGCACTAATGGCCAATGTTAGCAAAGTATGAGGTAACAAGATGTACAAAATAAGAATTAGCAATCTATCATAACAATAATTAGCTACCTATCGCAATTATTCTAGTGCCGCGGGAGCTTTTAGAAATTCGCCTAAACTGGGATGAATATTAGTGTGATAAATAGATTCTCATGCAAAATGTGAATGCACCATAGTTCCACATTAAGTATTTGGTAGCATCTCTAATCATATCTATTATGTTTAAACATAGTATATTGGATTTGTACCAACTACCAACTTTCAAAGAGCTACGTTAATACTTCTCTTCCTACAAGTTCCTCCACTTCATCTCTCTCATCTCCCTCCATACTTCCTACTGAAAGACCACCTAACACCATGAAGAGTAAGCGTCAAAAAGTATAACGGATGATACCATCAGGTAACATCATGGAGGACAGTCCCTTGCTTTTAGAACCCTTCCACAAATCTGCCTACTACATATCAGCAGGTAGACACATTCAGCTACTTAGGAGCTTTACTTCACATAAGCCTACATCCATTCCCTGATGTTTTAGCTCTTTTTTCATCTGGATACTTCAATATTTCAGTAAGAACTTTGAACACTCATCTCATAAACAGATTACTCTGGGTGTAAAGCAGGAAACTACAAAAACAGTGTCTGCATTTAACAGAGGTCACACCTTTAGACAGCACTCGAGCTCCACTTTCAACTGTTTGTCATTGCTCCTCTTCATGCTTTTCTCAAGATCCTCAATCTTCCTCTCCATGAATTCAACATCCTATCATAAAATGGCATTAACCGTTACTTATAGCAGCAAAAACATTTCTGCTGTAAAATGGAAAATGGATACGTCCATAGTTCATCCAAGAAGAGAAACGGGCAAGAAATACAGTACAAGCAAATGAAGAACCTAGAAACCTATCACGAAACATGCATGATGTCTATCTTCTCCCCCCCCCGGGTCCACCCCGTCCACCGTGCCCACAAAACATGGCTGCAGATATCCACCAAACCGAGAAAACTTGCTCAGCGTATCATTCGAGCTGTGTGTTTATCACATTGTACACTGCACAGTGCACAAAGCACCACGTGGCCTTTTTCCACAACAATAGTTATAACTTATATGAACGGAACAGTCATTGAACCAGCCATGAGCTATGGGTCTACTTCACTGGTAGGTTTAAATATCACCTGATCAAATGGTTGGTGGACAAACATGATAATAAAAATAAATAAACTGATACTAAGAGAAGATTATAACAAACCATCTTTAATAGATATATGATCATTTTTTCATTTTGAATGTTTTATAAGGCGGCTGACGCACTTAATTACATGAAATTGAGGCTGTCAACGGTGTTATGAGTTGTGAGATAATGAGAAAGTGGTCGCCAATATATCAGATCTCCAACAAAATACAATCATGAGCAACTTAACCACCACCACAGCAGTTGCTGATAGCGTGTTCAGCGTTGGGATTTTCATCCCCCCCGCCAATAGCCGGTGGTGGTGGTGTGGTAGCACAGCGGACAGTGTAGCAATCATAGATTGGTATTTCAAAATGTAAGGCACAATACCTCCGACACTCCGAGTGAGTCGGAGTTATTGGCTAACAAACTGTCATGCGTAATGTGCCATAAAAGGAAATGATTTTAAGTTTTCTTTCACGGGAAAATGCAAGAAGGTGGTAACTGGCAAAAACTAGGTTTGTTGGAACATTATGCTACTTTGTGCCCAGCTACAAATTGTTGAATCAAAGACTAAGAAAGTAAGAACAAAAGCCAACTCACAAAAGTCAGATAGAAAGGGCATACCTTTAGCCTTAACTCTTCACTTATTGTCTCCAAATCTCTCACAGGATCCACAGAATCATCGACGTGAATTATGTCGGGATCATCAAACGCACCTAGGATTAGAAATTAGAAAGATAAGCACACAACTTTAATATTTTACAAAAAAAATTATTTCTTCAATGTTCACTGTAATCTCTTTCCATAAAGTGAACAATAGTTACTATCATGAATATCCTTTCCAGGAGGAGGCTATCATGTTTGGGGTCAGGTTCTGTATTTGGCTTCTTTACAGGACATGGTGGTGCAAAATAACGTGTCAGTTTCTGACATCCAACAACATTTGGGTTCCTTGTAAGACTTTCATTCGAGGACTCCTTGTTCTCATAGGCTGTGACTTCTCTACTTCTCTTTGCTTTGGTGTAAAATAATGTTTTCCTCATCTAAGAGGAAAAAGATGTTATCATAATATTAACTTTGAGGAAAGGTATAAAGTATAAACTATGTAACATGGACTCAGGTACGGGTATGAGACTGAGTGTCCAACTCATAGATGGTAAAAATTTGGACATGGGTTTGGGGACTCCGCATAATTCTTACATAAAAGCTCTCTAAATTTAAGAGCTTAAAAGTGGTAGTGGACTATAACTTGGTTCAGAAAAAAGAAGTTTCATTAATTGACTCCTGTTCACATGGTCAACTTAGACCACTCCCCATTTAAAACTTAAATAAAATAATAAAGGCAAACACGTGCCACCCTGTCCCCTCCCCCCCCCCCTTCTTTTTTTAATAAAGTTGTTGTCTACTGCAACAAGCAAAACAGAAGCCGCAAACTTGCCAGCAAGAAAAGAACAGCGAAATGTCCATGGCAGTTCTTTGTAGGTCTGATTAAAGCCGTGTAAACAGATTTGAAGAGGCATATCAAACAATCGTCATTACAGTCTTGCCGTGAACTGGTTTGATTTTTCTAATTCTCTCGCTTCCTGTCCTGTGTTAACTTGGTGCCACACTGCCAATAATGGTCCAAACTCAGCTGAGTTATGCTGAACTGATTTCAGAAGCTTGAGTTAATTTACTCGATATGGATGCTCTGTGAGGAAAAAGGAAGAGAAGATAGACACAGAGGAGTCTGATATAACTCTCCATGGCGGTTCTAGGTCTGATTAAAGAGGTGTAAACAGATTTTGAAGACGCATATCAAACAATCATTTTTACACCCTTCTTCTAATAAGATTACCTTGTAATTTTGATGGCAATCTGATTAGGTAAGTAACAAAATAATAGTAATCACTTCCGTATATAGCTTTCACTTACATGCTTGATTACATTGAAGTAAACAACGCATAACAGAAATAGTTCTAATAGCACATTTACTTTGATTAGTTCTTTCGCATCCAAAGGGCTTCGGACTGTTATAATGAGGTTTAAATAGTTCTAATAGCACATTTACTTTGATTAGTTCTTTCGCATCCAAAGGGCTTCGGACTGTTATAATGAGGTTTAAATAGGGTAGACAGTGGCTAAGTATTTGGTCAGATGTTATACCATCTGACCAGTGAAATGTATGACATGGAAGACTCACAAATGCATGAGACAGAGAAGCAAACAATAATATTTTAATAGAAATAAGACACTGGTTTCTGAAATGCACATCAAAATCTGATGTACAATTTCTAACTTCCATCTAGCATCACATTTGGGATGAAAATCATAAAAACTTACGTAGAACATGGAAAATGCCATCAACTGCCCGGATATGAGATAAGAAATTATTTCCCAATCCTTGTCCTTGGTGGGCACCTCTAACAAGTCCAGCTATGTCATGGATTTCTAGAAAAGCTGATACCTGTTCACCACAGAGGAACACAACATATTAAAACAACAAAACTACAAAAAATATATAAATGAATCCAAGCCAACTATTGTGGGCTGAAGAACAAGGAAACTAGATGGTTAGAAATCATAAATAAACAAAACATTAATCTGATAACTATTTCGATGATATGTACCTGCCTTCCATATTTATTTTATTTTAGGGAGAGACATCCCCTGGAGAGAGGCTAGCTTTGCAAAAGATTGACAGGGACTAACAATTGTACTGATATAACATCATTGAGTCGCTCAGGTTTGATCTGATCCATTAGATATTTAGATCCTCAGTACTAATTGCATACAGACCCACCTTGTCCAATGCCAACAATCCAACCCCTAAAACAATGTTGCGCCATGCTGATTATCACCTAGATCAATCGCACACGCAACATGCATCTAAATTGTGACCATAAGTGCGCACATTCGCCTTTATCATGATCACTCATCAACATACTTTTTTAGATAAGGAAAACTTTTGAGTAACAACATGCTCTCCTGATCAAAAGCATTCTTGACACCCAAGTCTGTCAGAATGTGCCTTAGAGACTACATACATTAAGGAGTATTCCTGTAATCTCCCATCCCAATCATAAACGATGTTAGGTCCATACAAGCTGACAGACAATTTTACTGCTCACTCCCTACTAAGTAAATATTTGCACTTTCAGAGTCATGCTTCACAAAACCTCCAACATGAAATGCTTCTAAGGACGAGAGGTTGAATACGTTATCGAAGTTAGTCTTACTGAACTGATCCAATAATGTCTAGTAATATAATACAACACAAAAGACATGCATTGCTCAAACAAGTTCACAACTAACACACCTAAAATCAGCCATACACCTTATGGAAGAAGAATAACCATAATATTATGTCCCAGCATATCCCAGGAGTTGGGAGTTATGGGTAAATAAAAACATAACATCAAATGCAAAACTTATTTTAGATGCATATATCCATATCCAACTGGATATTACAGAATATTATAATCAGCATGTCCAACATCAAAGATTCAAATGAACCCCAAGAGATTAAGTCACAATATGAATAAGAGAATACAAAGGAAATAGAAATTTTATCCACAAACCTCGCTCTTAGGTTTGTATAATTGACATAACCATTCAAATCTTTCATCAGGAACATTAACCCGCGCTTCGTTAGGTTCAATGGTACAAAATGGAAAATTTTCTGCTGGTATTGACATTTTTGTGAGTGTGTTGAAGAGAGTTGACTTGCCTACATTTGGCAGCCCAACCTGAAAAACAGAAAAACCATTAAGATCACCAACTGTCCCACATCACTAGCAGTATTGATTTCAGTGACATAATTGATAAATCAGAGGGGGCAATTCCCAAGATCAAGAACAATCGATACTACATTTAAATTAAGAAACCATACAATGCTCAGAAAAGCAAAAAATAATCAATGAACTTTTCTCTCTTGCCAGCAAGTAGTTACTATACAAAAAACAATTAACAACAAAATGTTCAAACATTTCAATTGAGCATATAAGAAGGCACCAATCATTGTTCTGGAGTAGTTTCACCCGCACAAAATAGTAAGAGCCTGTTTGGCCAAGCTTCTTCTGCTTTTTACTCTCACATCCCTCCTCCTCCACCATCCTTTTACCCACCTCCCCCATTTTTTGACCTTCAAGAGATTGTTTTGGGGCTGTAAGTATCACTTAGGTTGGAGTAACTTCTGCTTCTATCACCAAAACAACTTTTTGGCGGTCAAAAATGGAAGAAAAAGTGGAGAAAGAGGAGGCGGTGAAGGAGGGATGTGAGTGGAAGATGGAGAGGTTCGGAGAAGCTTGGCCATACGGGCCCTTAGTAATCTTAATATTTCAATTTAAAGACTAAAGTTGACTTTCGAGAAGAAATTGATCTAGCTTAAAGAAAATGATTTTTCCCATAAATCAATTCATGACTCACATTAGCAGTATGGTCTTTTTCCCGCGCGGGGGGGGGGGGGGATAAGTTAATTAAACCTCCAATGGCCGTAAGGGAGTTTGAACTAATGACAATTGGAATAGACTCAAAGCTCATGCTAATTGTACAACTTATAAGAATCGTAAATATATAGATTCACAATATTACATTCGCGTAACAGTTCTGTGTCATATTTACCTCACAATCTGCTCAATTCTAAATCAAAAACCAGTAGTAGACAAGCTTTACGATTGGAGAAAAGGAGCATAGACAAAGTTGTACAACAACTATGCTCACAAAGCAAACTAAAAACTAGAAAGCAATGTATGTAACTGCAGATAACAACAATAAACAACAACAGTTTAGTTGTAAAAAATGAAAAGAAACAACAAACATCCTCTAAGAAAAGTAATAACAAGCTCATCATGCAGTTTGTCAATTTCCATGTCATTTATCTCCCGATATCGAACACACTCTTATCTCATAAGACAGTGGCGAATGAACTAGTGAGAATTGTAATAAACAATTGCACTCAAAAGAGATAGCAATAGCACCTGGTAATGAAGTAGATTATTTCCGATATTTGTTTAATACACCAATAAAAATGAGCAAAGAAGAGCAACATATTGCCCGCACTGTGTAAATCATAGCACTACTCCAAGAAAACGAATCTAAAATAAAGTAAAAAAATAAAAAATAAAAACACACAAACGATTGGCACCCAAACAAATAGCACAAAATGATGCCAAAAACAAAAAAAAAATGACTCGTTGAACAGTCTTTTGTTTCGATTATTTTCAGTTACAACAAGTTTAGCTAATAGTTTAACGTAATTTGCACATATTGTAATGCTAAAGTTCATCAGTCATAAATTATCAAGCTAATGATAGAGTAGAGGAAGATCAAAAGGTCTCACAATTCCAATCTTCAGGTGAGATGAAAATCGACCAAGAATGGGGCGTTCAACTGGCACATCCTTCGATTTTGACGCTTTCGGGGGCATCTTCCGGCAGACGTTGCGTATGAGATAGTGCAGAGAGAGAGAGCGAGAAGGGGTGGAGGTCTGGAGGAGGGGAGAGAGAGAAGAGAGCACAAATTCGCTTTGTAGGGTTTGGGTTTATGCCCGGGGGGATGCGCACAAGAATACCTCAATGCACTTTTTATTTTTATCTCTTCTTAGTGCGGTCACAGCATATTTTTTTCAGCATGTCTTGTGTGGACTGGACCAAGTAATTTTAAGGGGTGGCTACAAGTAAAGTAGGAGTAGTTTCAGCTGAAGTAATTTTGAAGGATGACTCCAGGTGAAGTAACTTTAAAGGGTGGCTCCAGATAAAGTAATTTTGAAGGATGGCTCCAGGTGAAGTAAGGGGTGACTCCAACCTACAGGTAAAGTAAGGGGTGACTCCAAGTGAAATAGAGGTGGTGCTAAGTATAAGATTGAGGGGTGGCTCTAGATGAAGAAGGGGTGGCTCCACTTTTAAAAGGGGGTGGCTCCAGATCAAGTAGGGGGTGGCTCTAAATATTGCTCCGCTATGGACTAAGTCCACACAAGTTTTTGTATATTTTTTTTGGTTAGACCACAAGTTCACCTAAATTCTTTGGGCCAAAACTAATCTTGCTCGCATCAAGTCGACCCACGAAAGGATAAAGTGTTCCCACTAAGTAATTTTTACATCCACAAGATTCGAACCCTCGACCTTGCTAGATGAGAGTGTCAAACATCTCATATCAACCACTTATTGGTACGGTCAGAGCATATTTTAGCTGTAGTTAGGGGTGAAACTTATTCGGATTAAGTCCAAAATCCAATCCAATCCAATCCAAATTAGGTAATTCGGATTGGACTTTTTGGATTTCGGATTGGATTCGGACTCGAAAAAAATATTTTTTGGATTTTCGGATTGGATTCGGACTCACCCTTTCGGAGTCCAATAATCCAATCCAAATTAGATATAAGTTAATAATGAAAATACATATAATCCAAAATTGATATTACCCAAAAATAAAAAGTAAAAGCTACAAATTAAAACCTAAGGGATTGAAGGCACAATAAAATGCATACATAAATTAAGAGAGAAAAATCATTTTAGACAACTCACTCAAGTTACGCCTTAGCAGCCACTCGTCCACTTGCTATCTCTTTACACATAAGTCTTCTCCATATACACTAAGCGGAGATTACTGAACACCTTTGAAACTACATAATTTGCATTTTTTTTACTGAATATTGTAGACTTGTAGTTGGCTTCAACATTTATATTATTATATCGATAAAAAAAAAATTTAAATAATGGACATTGTTGTAGAAACGGTAAGGAGTGAGGAAAAAAATTGGATTATTCGGATCGGATTGGATTACAGAAAATAATTCAGATTGGATTCGGACTCAAAAATCAAAGTCCAAAATTAGTTTGGATTGGATCTAAATTTTTTTGGATTGGATTTGGACTAGGTCATAATCCAATCCAAAGTCCAAACTTTCACCCCTAGCTGTAGTGGTGAAAATATAAGTAGGGGTGGACAGAAAATTTGGGTATCTAATATCGGAACCGGAATTGAATTGGAACGTGTGGTTCCGAGATCGAAATTGGTATAACCAATTCCAATTCTGGTTCTCAGAAATAAAAATCGGTATAAATCAATTTCCAATTCTGACTCCTGACTTTTGGGAACCCAAATTGGTTGGGTACACAATGAGGTTGTGACCCAAAAGGATCACTAGTGAAATGACATGAGATGACACAAGAATACAAAAACTTGTGTGAACTTGGTCCATAGTGTATCAGGGAATACGCGCTAAATAAATGAAAAGGTTAGGGGTCAAATTGAAAATAACAAATTAGAAGAAGGAATAGAAGCACAGTTCGTATGCTCTTTCCTCCAATTCGAACACACTCTCTCTCTCCCCTCGAACTCACAATAGAAGCGCAGCACAAGTAAAGGAAATGACCAAATCAGTTTGAATTCGTTGGGTTTGACGAATGAATGCGAAATTTGAAGCCATCTAGACAAATTTGTATAGATCGAGCTTTCTCTCTCTCTCTCTGTATAATTCAATTGGTTGGTTGCTCTGTCAAGTATATATGTTTCCCTTTCTAATTGATTTTCTGTTTTGGTGGCATAAACTCTAATTTCTTTTGTTTGGTAGCTTTTGGGTTGAACGCTGTTGGAGTTGAACCTAAAGTGATTGTTTACTAGTGAGATTAGGGTTTCATTTCCTTCTTTTATATGAGCCTAAATTTAATTGTTGATGATTATGTTATTTGTGTCAATCATAAAATGCATAAGCGTTCCTTTAATTCAATTTTTATTTTTATTTTTTTTTGGAATAAAATGTACTAAATTAGATTAAAAACGCACTACATGAGTTCATAATTTAGAGTTAGAGGGCACGTGACCCTAATATTACATTCCATAAGTTCTAAAGAGAGACAGTCTATAATACATAAGGGGGGAAAGGGCAAAAACAAGCTAATCTCCTTCCTCTGCATTGCCTCTCGCGTTAGTGCATCCGTTGCTTTGTTCGCTTCTCTTGGCTCAAAGACAACCCTCACTGTCGGAGTCGTGCTCATAAGGTGCCTGCGATGATTAAGAAGACCAGAAAGATGATCAACTCTGTCAGTATTTTGACTAAGCTTTTCCTTAAGAAACAGACAGTCGGTAGCAATAATGATATTTTTCCAATTTCTTAGTACACAGCTAGAAAGTGCTTGTATTATGCTGAGAAGTTCTGTCATTTGTGCATCAAGTGCCTGGATCTGTGTTGCGAATCCTCCCATCCAGTGTCCTCCCCTATGCCTAGCTACTCCTGCAATTCCTGCCACCTTAGACACTGGGTCAAAAGAAGCATCACATTTAAATTTCATCCACACCATTGGCGGCCTCTCCCATCTAACAGGTGTAGGAGGGTTCAAGGATGTTGTTTTCTTCTTTCTCTTATCCTTAGTCGTTAAGAACTCCAAACATCATATTTGACTCTTTTCAACCATGGGCCAAGGGCTTGGTTCCTTCCCTCAATTATAGCCACATTTCTCCTCTTCCAAAGTTCCCAGATGGTGAAAGAGAATAGATAATTTCAGGGGAGTCAATTTTTGGTATTTGCATTGGTGGTATCACTCAGGGTCCTCTTAAGACAAGGGGTGATGGAATCAACAAAGAAGGTGTCAGGGACAGAGCGGTGCCTCCAAACCTCCTTAGTCACCTCGCAGTCTCTCAGATTTTTGCAAAGAGTTTTCAGACACATTTGGGCAAAGATAACATGAGTCAAAAGCAATAAGAGTCCTTTGAAAAAGAGTTGCATAGTGAGGGAGTCTATCATGACTAGCCAACCATAAGAATTATATATCTTAGGATAGCAGTCAGTGTTCCAAACCTAGTTAAAATCATCAGTTGGACTTAAATTCTGACCAGAGGAGGTGACCAGCTTAATAGACTTGATTTTAGAATAACCATCATTCAAAGAGAATTTACTATTGTCAGCAAAGGAGCACATAGAGATATCATTTAACTGGGGTCTAAGCAGACAGGGAATATCACATTGTGAACCAAGTCTTGGGGAAACACAAAGGACAACATACTAAAGTCTCACCCAAACTCAGATTGGCAATCAAAAATGTTGAAAGGACTTCGCCATGGTAAAAGCTTTGTAAAATTTGGGAATTAAAGTCTAAAAAGAGATACGACATTGAACATCCCGTCAATCCTACTTATAGGAAAAAAGTCGGGCCAGAAAGATTCAGAAATTTGCGAACAACACAAAACCAGAGCCGCTAGCGGCCCTGACCTCAGCCCGACCCGTTTTTCCTCCTGCTCTCGTTCGTCCAACTGGTCCATTTTGCACGGGTCCGAGCCCGATTCACAAACACGACGTTACATGCCCGAGACTCTCTTAGTTTTAACCTTTTTCTATTTTCTTTTTTTTATTATAAATATTTTTTTAGGGGGTATAATATGTGTAATTTTGCTTTTTCTTTTGCAATTTTTACCTTATTCTTTATTTTATTCCCTAAATTTTGTCCTTCTCTTTACCGCATAACATGTTGCATATTTAGAGATCAGACGGGCATAATTGAGTCACAATATCATGCATAGTCATATAAAAATGCATAAAAAAAGGTGTTCGAGTTTCAAAGGTCAAAAGTCTACAAATAAGGCCTACACTACTCAAATGGGGCTATCATCACCATTGCTATCAGCTTCATCCTCTACAGCGGGCCCATGATGTAGTATCCCGAAAATCTAAACTCAATTATTTAAACTAAAATAGTAATTCATTAGCATAAAATTTGTTGCTTAGTTTATTAAGTATGATTAACGTGTCTAATACATGCACTTACGTAAATATTTTCTAAACTATATGTTAATCTTGTTTAAAACTAAAACCTATTTGATTAATTAACTAAATCACTTGATTTACTTGTTTAACTTATGATTACAGTTTGTTTAGACATGATTAGGCCTTTGTTTGTGTTGATGACCGAATTAGGAGATGATTAGGCTAGGATTAGTAATTTCCATTTTTGCCTAATTAAGTTACTATTCACCCTTGACACCTAAGCACCCTACTTGTCAATTTCCCATGCACTTACTTTCCACTTGTCATGAAATGGCCATGACACCTTGTATTATCATGCTTAGTAAGCTAAAATGGCAAAACATACCATGTTCTATTGTCCTAATGTAACTAAGCTAAGGAAACAAAGCAAATTATAAAAGGGGAAGGGGAGCTACGGTTAAGGGGAGGAAGAAGAGAAAGAAAGAAAAGTCTTTCACCTTTATAAAACTAAACCAAAGCAAAACAATAAACCGATTAAACTCAAAAGTTTCTTACATATTCTCTTATTCAAGATTTGTACCATATTTGCAAGCAATCAAAAAGCCTTCAAAAGCTTACTTTGTTCATTTTTTTCTTTTCCCAAACCGAACACCAACACCAACATATACTCTCATATTCTCACATTCTCTTATCATCTTTACAATCCAAAATCACAAATCTTTTCTAAGTAAACAAAGAGCAAAATGAAGTAGAGAGAAGAAGGGAAAAACTGTAAGAAAGAGAAGAGAAAAATAGAAGAAGATTTGGTAAGAACACTTAAACAAACTCATGCATTAAATCAAGCATATTATTTCCTTTTGTTTCTAATAATCATTCATTCTTATTCTAAACTCTAACTTGTTCATCACTTTATTTTTCTTCAACATCATCATCACCATTTTTAGCTCCACCATCACCCGAACGTGAAGCTCCCGGACCTTCAAGAACCCCCAAGAGATATCATCAAGGTTTAATTCTTTGTACCATTATTATTTATCTAAAAGCTTAAGTTGTTATTATCACCTAAAGTCTATAACTAAATAAAGAAACCCTAGCAAGTATAATTATGACTATAATCGAAAATATAAAGAAAAAGGTTTAAGGATCTAAGATCTAGTTAATCTTGACTTAAAAACTCAAAAACTATTGTTGCATGTCCATTTACAAACCTACGTAAACTTGATCTTGACTCATTATGGCCAAAATCATTTATTCATTATTTATCTCTAAATTTCTCTAATTTTTCTTAATTTTGAACCTAGCAATTTCGAAAGTTAAAATTGATAAAATAAAAGAGGAATTAACAAACAAAAAGATAATAAGAATTTAGGAGTTAAAAGGGGAATATTCGGTAATAAAAAGGCCCATGGCCGAAAGGAAATAAAAAGAGTGATTATTAATCCTTGAAATTGTTTGTTTAATTAAACTAGGAAACTGGTGTGTGTGATCAAGGAAGCTAGAAGAGGAAGTTTGTTTTTGGAAGCTTGTGAAAGGTATACTCATGTCCATTAAAACCCCCTTATTTGGACTTAATGAATTAAGAAGATAATCATGGATTTCTTATAATTATATGCTACATGTACTTATATATATATATATATATATATATATATATATATATATATATATATATATATATATATATATATATATATATATATATATATATATATATATATATATATATATATATATATATATATATATATATATATATATATATATATATATATATATTTTCGTGATATGGCCGAATGGATTTGATGTTACATGTTAAAGCTTACTTAATAATTGCATGTGGATTAAGATCTATTATTTAAGATTAATAATTGTGTGTATTTATATATATGGCCGAATGGATTGTGATCTAGCTATCAAATTGGTGAATCTTTGTTTAATAATTTAACTAAAGTCTTATAATTATGGAAGTGTGTGTTTGTAATGACCGAATGAGATTAAAAATGATTGATTGTATACACTTGATAATTTGCATGTTAAATCGTGATTATGTTTGAGTATGTTTATGGATCAAATAAGCTAATGACTGAATTGATGTTGAATGATAATAAGCCTATGGACTTATATACATACATATACCAATATACGAAGTGTTGCACATGATTTAGAGATTATTGTAGAAAAGGAACAAGTTTGGGAAGTGTATGAATTATGATTTGTGAACATATCTATTAAGATGAATATGACCGACTTAGACATCACAAGCATGTCTACTAACTTACTTGTAGTGTGCTCCCAAACTTGGTACCCTTGAGAAATTGAAGAGCATGCCAGTGTGCACACTTTAATAAAATATTGTAGGATTAAACCCATTATTGATTAAGCTGTAGGGATAAACTAATCCTGAGTTTCTCGCTTATCATGGTTTAATCTGAGTTATGTAAGGTATAAACCCGAGATGATATGATTATTGCTAAAAAGGCCAAGTGAATGAATTAAAATTTGCAGGGTCATCATTGAACCCGAGTGTAGGACTCCTAGAGTCTGAGTTGTGCTATGCTCTTCCTCAGTACCTAACATAAGAGTCTAATCCTTGCATGTCATGATTCAAGTCACTTTATACTTAATCTTCCTCACTACCTAACATAGGAGTCTAATCTTTGCATGTTATGACTTGAGTTACTTTATAGCTTATTAGACCTCAAAGGTCATTTTTTGAGTAATTATGAGTTTGAGTATGATATTGGTTGCTTAATTCTCTTTGCATGTGAATCTTGTACGTATGCATGGCTTTGTACGTAAAAGGATAAGTCAACTACGATTATGAGAACAGACAATCTCTCTAAAATACTATTATGAGTATTATTATTATTATCCCGAATGATGATTGTTATTGCTAAATGTATTTTAAGAATAGTATTTTACAAAATGGGGTGAATATTGCTTAGCTTTTGCTAATTTTCTTTTGTTTTTGTGTCATCTCTTCTTGCGTGGATTATTATATCTTTTTAACAGATTCTGGGCAAGGGAGATAGTGAAGGATGGAAGGAACCCTTTTGTGCATGCTTACTGCATGTTTTTGCTGTTGTTTGACCCCGTGGATTCCGCAGACGGAGGAGAACCCCGTATAACTTAGTAATATAACTAGTGATGTAGACTTTGAACAATACAACTATGTAATTTTCCGCTGTTATAATATAATATAATTCAGTATGTTTGTTTTACTCTTTATCATTCTTTGCCTTGTGCGTGTCTTGTTACAAGTACGACAGTAATGTCTTGGATTGGATTTAGGGCCCATAAACATGATTAATTAGTGTTATCCAATCCGGGGCGTTACACATGACTGAAGTTCCCTCCCGAATAGTAGAAAGAGCCATGAGTGCTGAGCGAGCTGTAAATCGGCCTACTATAACTGGGCCTCATATCTCGACCATCAAACATAGGCGCATGCATGGGGGTACCCGCCGAAGGCCCCGGTCCAAAGATGTTCTCTGCAATCTGACTAGAAAAGTCCATAGCCACATCCTTATGAGAAGGCCCAGCTTGAGGCACACCCTATCCAGGAGCATCTGCCCAACCTCCATTCACAGGAGTCATGATAGGCCTACTACTCAAAGAAAGCTGAAAACCCGTTGTAGGAAACATCTCTTGCACATGAAGGTGTGGCCTAGACGGCCCAAACACCTCAATAGGAGGAGGCCTGGTCACCACAACAGTAGGAGACCGAGCAAAAGATGGTCTACTTCCCGAAGAAGCTCTCGCCGGCAAATATCGTGGACCCACTGAAGACGAAGACTGCGACATCTGCACAAGATCAAGACAAGAATGTTAAACGAAGCACCTCACTTGGTTAAACAAAAAGACGAAATGCACTTACACTTGCAGTCCTGGATCAAGAACTCTTTCCTCGGCCCATCACCCAGCTATAGCCCTTCTTCAACAAATAATGAGCTTGAAGACTTGAGAAGTTTATTCCCGATTCAGCTAAAAAAAAAAAAAAAAGACAAGAGACAGAGTCAGTATTTGAAAATAGTACAAGTCAGAAAGCAAGAGAGGATAAAAAATTACCCCCACACAATAATCGGGCAACGGTAAACCCTCTACTGCCTCTCCATCAGCACCATGTAGGGGAAACTCCTCTGCTATGCGACTCCTACTCTCTCCAATATACCTCACCTTAGTACTCAGTAAGATTATGCTTGGGGGCTGAATGCGAGGGACTCTAGGACGAGACCTCCTGTGCCCACGGGGAGTCGCACGATCCGCCTACAAAAGCACAAAAGTCAGCATGCTACATATACAACTGTAAGACGTGGATCAAGATGTTACCTCACAAGTAAGGTCCCACATCAAGCAATCCAAGCAGTAGGCGAGGTGTACCGCTGTACGTTATAAACCCTCAAACTCTGGTAATACAAACTGCATGGCCGTAGCACCCCTAACAACGACCGCCAAGTCAACCGCCCTCAGACTAAGCAGGTGAAACATGGTCATAGGAGGATCCTCCGGAACCAAGGGGCTACCCAAGCATGCAGATATCAGCCGAGTCAGACGGTCCCCCAAGTACCACTTAAAGCTAAACGGCCCCTCAAACACTATCCGCAGGGTAGACACGCTGTAGAACTCGGTAGTGATATGGGACAGGACGCCAGGAACATCGTCAAAAGCGGTCCACAATACCTATAGAATACAAGGTCAGAGTTCATTCACACCAAATGAACCAAAAAACAAGTCAATGACAACATACCTCCGACGCAGCTCGACTCTCAAAAGAAACCCGAAAATCCTCCAAAGAGGAAAACGGATGGCTATCTCTACCAACCCACCGTGCACTAGTGGGACATCCTCAAACCAGGACGATGAGGACTGAAAGTTGGGAAATACACGAAAAACCACAACTTCCATACAAGCGGAAATAGTCAGATACGAGTCAACCACAAGAGCATGCATATGTACACGATATGCTTACCTTCAGTATCCTCCAAGGACCAGAATTAGACGCCCTCCGGCTTGTCGCCCTAGGCCTGCAAAGCCTGTCGACACCATCTCATTAAGGAAGCATAAGCAGGAGCACCGAAGTTGTACTCATGTACTATAACACCTCCGAATTTACAACGATTTTCTGGGAACAATCGACGTCGCTGTGCGCGACTCGACCACCACTGATCCGTCACAAACCCAAGGGCGTCACTGCAACATTTATCATTAAGGAGTAAATGCTAAGCAGAAAGAAAGACTAGGCATCAAAAGGAGCTTACTAAGAAAACTAAACAATAGTGAGCTAAAATCATTAAACCAATTTATTACAACTTGCCTTCAAGGGCTAAAACCAATAAAATCCCAACGATCTAAACTGAATTAAAGAGAGTTTTAAAAACCGACGCCAACTCTAACTTCCAAGTTGTACGTCCTCAATCAACTAAACCTGCACTTTGGTTTCCGTGACGAAAACAAAATACAAAAGAAAAGGAAGAAAACAAAAGAGAAACAAAAATCAGATAAACTGAATAAACGTGATACGTACCCAATAAAAACATTTTGCAAACCTTACCTGAGGTTTTTGAAGAATGATTGAAATTATTTGCATACGCACATAAGCATATAATCAAGCATACACATAACGACATTCTTTTATACACAATTCTTGTATAGTGATCATACAAAATATGACATAGACAATCTGTCTTGATTAGAGAGATGTAAGAGAGCGAATAGAATCGCGATTACCCATACTGTTTATCGAAGATACAATCACGCCATGGACTTAATGACTCTAGTGTGCACACTACCTCTAGTATAATAAACGAGTCTAGAGGACTTAATAAATAGGGAATGATCCGTCCCAGACACACTGTGAGGTGTCCATAAGTAACTTGGGAATCACTCATCCCTTGAACTACACCATTAGGTGTAATCCCGATTGCTCGACTACTCCTAGGGATCCATTAGGATTCTTACTCTCATTTAATTCAATTCACATAATTTGCATTGGTTGACATAGTGGTACTACGAGACAACGACTTACTAATTCATTTCATGCTCTAGACAATTAATAGTAAATAACAACGATAATGATAATTCAATATGATGAGAATTAAACATGCTTTAATTCAATAATGATGATAATTCAATAATGATGACAAGCAATAATGTCTAGCACAATCCCGGCAGCACTTCGGTAGGGTAAAATGATATCCAAAAATTCACAAATCATCCAAGACATTCAACGATAATATATAGGTGCTCACTAGCACTTAATAATACCCATACCAATTAGCAATTATTTAATAGTATAATAATACTAATAATTCACCATTCAACAATTGTCCAATAATCATCATATGGACTAATTAATTCCCAAAACATGATAATATCAACATGCTAATCATAATTCATAATTACAGCAGTAAACATGCTTAATAATTCTCATAATAACGACGATATAATTTGATCATGCTTTGCATATTAAATTCACCACAATTTCTCAATTAGCACATAACACATCAAAATAGTTTTGACGGGGCTTTGGAAGAAGGTAGGCATGAGCACTTACCACTACAACGCTACCAAACAGTAAGTATGCTCCAACAATCAACGATTATCACGCTTGCTCGTTAGGTCCTAATTAAAAACAATTACCAAATCAGTATTAATTAAATACGAAAATCCAAACAGTAACGAAATATTAATCTGATATAATTTTATTAAATTTCATGATTTATTTTAACCAATCTAAGCTTTTGAAAATCCGAATTCCGACCCCGAATGAGTACAGAAAATTAAAAACATTAATTCGAGAAATACTGAAAATCGAATATTAATTAAGCAAATTATAAAAGCAAAACCCTAACTTCAAAACTGGGTCTAGGTCACGGGTACCGATGCATGAGACCCATAACCCGACCCATCACCACCGCCACCACCCACTGACCACCATGACCGCTTGTGGTGGTCGCCGGAGGTTCGGCGATGAGGAGAGAGAAGAAGTGCGAAAGAGAGAGCGAAGGAGAGAACAAGAGAGAGAGAGAGAAAGAAAGAAGGAGAGAGCAGGGGCAGGGGACTGTAAGAACCCTCGCCTTTCCGGCGCCTAATGCGAATTGATTTTAGTTGGAATTAATGGTTCTTAATAATATGTCGCATTAGATTCAAATTAATTATAAAGAACAACAATTTGCAAATAAGAAGCCGCCACCAACTTTTAAGGAAACAATTGGAAACCATCAAAAAGTGCACCCAATTCCTATTGGGAATTGACTCATGCCCATGGGGACTAAATATTGAGTTCGGGGATGTAGGTACGAAATAAATAAAACGAATCTCATTTAAATCGCCCGTATAAACGGCCTCTACTAAGCTTATCCATGTCAAATATTTATTTATGCTATATGGTTCCATATAAGTCCGGTCGTCCAAGATCCTAAATTAACTAGGCGGGTTAAGAACAACCAAATTACTTATGTTATCACTTTGCACAATTTATATCCAATTTACATGCATACTATTAACAAGCATAAACAAGATATAAAGTATTAAATTAACGCTCCAACCTACCAACTTTGCTGAACGCGCCAAGTATTGTATATGCACATCAATAAAACCGTTAGTAACTTCAAACGAATAATAATGCAAAGATATTAACTTTATGCTAAAATAAATCTAGGAGGCTACTATATGCATGCAAAAACTACAAAAAGATGCAAACCTGCATAAACTAATAGAAAAGATGCTAACTTTATATTAACTAAACATGCATAATTATGTACAAAACCCAAAGCATGCAAATTTATTCAACCATAATCAAAAGCTAAATAAAACATGATTAATAAACAGTATATATAAGGGATTTAATAAAGAATTAGGCACTCAGGATGGTTAACCTGGACGTTCTATTCGAACGGGACTAGTAGAATTGGAATTGCTCTTCAATCTTGGGTGCTAGGCTAGGGGCAATGCTTGCTTGGATATTCAGATTTCTGAATTCTCTTTGATTTTGGGAAATCATGCGCTCTTGCTCTCAAAATTATGAACTGACTTACCTCCTGCAAAAGAGGGTGAAAATGAGTATTTATAGAGTTAGGGGACGAATTTAGGGGCTTAGGGCAAGAAGCCCGGCGCTAAAACTCGGCCCAGCCAAAAAAGCGGTTCAGCGGCCACACGGAGGGCAGCTGGGGCCAGCGGCTGCCGCTGGGGCTCAGCGGCTGGCCGCTGGAGCCAGCGGCTGGCCTAATGCCCCCCGCTGTCACGCGTTGGCCGCCGAGCAGGTAGCGATGGCCGCCGGGCCTGACGGCGCGCACGTGACTAGGGTTTTTTTGACTTATTGTGCTTATTAAATTACGAAATTGCCCTTGGGCTAACCCAGGGGGCCGGGATTGAGCGGTTTTGTCCCAAATCTTCGAGACGCGATATCTCTTGATCCGGGAACCTGATTGAGGCAAGGTCAAAGGCGTTGGAATCCTTATAACAAGGGCTATCCAAAGACTGAGGTTTCAAGGAATTTGGTCTAGATTTCCGAGCAATGTCCTTTTCTACTTACGTCCATGTTAATCCATTACCATCATCATCGGGCGTTGTGGTGTCAGGGGATGAGAACCGATTAGGGTGTCTACAGGGACGGCCGATCACCAGCTGGTCACCACCTGGGCATCGGCTCGGTGGTCCGGAGGTGGTCTGGCGACCAGGCGGCCGAGCGAGAGGGCGAGCGAGAGAGAGACCCGTGGGGAGAGAAAAAGAAAGAGAAAGAGAAAGGGAGAAAGAGAGAGGTGTCACCGGCGGTGAGGGGTGGCCGGTGGCCGGCGATGGCAGGGAGAAGAGAGAGAGGGAGGCACCGGGGAGTAGAGAGAGAGAGAGGAGAGAGTTACATGAGATGAGAGGAAGAGAGAGAATGCTTGTGAGGGTTTGATCAGTTGTGTAAACTGATTAATTGCCTCCACTTTTTCTTTATATAGGCCCTCAGTCAACCCAAGTCAAAATACTAATAGGTTTAGGAATTTATTTAATAATTTTCTGATTTAAATAGCTAATTAAAACTAATTAAACCTAATTAAAACAATATGAATAATTCTTATTCATATATAAAATATTTTTAATTAAACTCCTCAATATTGATAAATGCAATTTATGAAAGTCCCATAATAATAATTAATATTATAATGACTTTAATTGAATAAATCGAATCCTTGAATATAATTGCGATTTAATCTCCGAAACTATTTTTAAATCATTTATAAATCAATATAATAATTATAGAAAATATTGGGGTATCACATTCTACCCTCATTAAAAGAAGTTTCGTCCTGAAATTTGAGACATGAAGTAATCACTTCCCAAGACAAAACGAGTTTACCCATACGAAGGTATAAAACAATTTCTAGGACTCTAACATATGCAAATACGATCGTGATTCTAAGTTGATTAGCAATGCAACATATGCTTGGACATGCAATTCGTGCAAAGCGATAAACAAAACACGCAAAAAGACAAGATTTTGAGGCGTGACATTCTACCCTCCTTAAATTCGTCCCGAAACTCAAGTGGGACTAGTACCTTCTAGGAAGAGGTCTGAATACTTCTCGAGCATCATGGATTCTGTTTCCCATGTCGCTTCCTCTTGACCTTGTCGAGACGAAACGACTTTGACCATCGAAATAGTCTTTGTTCGAGTTGAGCGTTCTTTCCGACCCACTATCTTGATAGGACGCTCTTCATAAGTCAGACTTTCGTCGAGATCGATCGCTTCAGGTTGAACGACATGAGTTGGATCATATACGTAACGCTTCAACTGGGAGACATGAAACACATTATGGACTTTTGCAAGTTCTATAGGTAAAGCTAGTCGATAGGCAACCTCACCAATCCTTTTCAGGATCTTGAATCACTTTGACAATATCGGCGGTTTGCTGGATCATTTCAGGACCCAAAACTGCAGTTTCACTAATATCGTTCCAACAAACTGATGATCTACACTTCCTACCATACAATGCTTCATATGGTGCTCGATCAATTCTTGAGTGGTAGCTATTGTTGTAAGAAAACTCGATCAACGGAATGTGTGTATCCCACGAGCCTTGATACTCGAGAGCACACACTCGTTGAATATCCTCCAGAGTGTGAATTGTTCTTTCCGTCTGACCATCAGTCGCAGGATTAAAGCAGTACTGAACTTCAACTTGCTTCTAGAAGCTTCTTGTAATTTTTGCCAAAAATGAGATAGGAATCTCGAGTCTCTATCTGAAACGATATCTTCTGGAACACCATGAAGTCTCATGACTTCCTTGACGTAAGCATCCGCTAGTTTCTCCATTTTCCAAGTGTTATTCATTGGGATAAATCTCGCAACTTTTGTCAAACGATCCACAACGACCCAAATGGCGTTGTTCTTCTTCTGTGTCAGTGGTAAACCCATGACAAAGTCCATTGAAATTGAATTCCATTTCCACGTAAGAACTTCAAGCGATTGAATCATTCCACCAGGTCTCTTGTGTTTGATCTTGACCTTCTGGCACGTCAGACACTTAGCCACGAACTCAGTGACATCTTGTTTCATACCTTTCTACCAAAACATTTGGCGAAGATGTTTGTAAAGCTTGTCTCCACCAGGATGCACTGAATAAGGCGTATTGTGAGCTTCACCCAGAATCTGACTCTTAAATCTCCGGGTCATTCGACACATAGACATGATCACGAAATCTCAAGACCCCATCTTGACCAGTAGAAAAGTTCTCAGATCTACCCTCGTCCTTATGGCGTAGAATTCGCTGAAGATCCTCATCTGAATTCTGTTTACCCTTGATCTCGTTGAGTAAGGTTGGTCGAACTAACATATGCGCTAAGGTACATTGAACGTCACCTTTCAGCACAATCTCCACGTCTACACTTTGCAAGTCACGAATGATCTCCTTCGGAAGATCTATACACACATCAACAATATATAAATATTTTAAAGGAAAAACAACATATAAATATGGTTAATATATACTGTATAAATATATATTGCGTATACAACTCAAGAATATAATTGTAAAAAGTTGGCTTAAAAACAAAAAGTAAAATAAAATGGAAAATTTGTGTCCAAAATTTAGATATTTACTCCCACATTATTATCACTACACTTATTACCTCATGAGTGCTAATGTTATCTTACACGTATATTCTAATTGGCGCCACATTCAATTTTAGCTATTCAAGTATTCATTGACTCTCTTTGTACAATTACGTGTAGAACTCTCCATTTTTTCTCTCTCCCTATGTCGGCTATGTGCATGTCTAAGGTCCCAACTAGCACTCTGTTTTCTTTTTCATATTTTCAGCTATAGTTCTTTCTCCCTTTGTTTAAGAATGTGGCATTGGCTTATATGTGTATGTGGAAAGGGGTGCTGTGGATTAGTAATGTCCAATCTAGGTTCTATTTGCTATGTATTATTTTCTCTAGGACGCTTGAGATTTTGTTTGTACTTTCTGCAGCTTCACCTATGTTTACTTATGCATACATCCTAAATGGCAGGAAGTTTTTCTGTCCCATTGTTGGTTGTGGCGCACAGTTGAATTCATCAGAGGACTTCGAGGATCACTATAATACACGGCATTCTGCATCCTGTTCAGTGTGCTCCAGAGTTTATCCAACACAGCGCTTGCTTAGCATACACGTATCTGAAGTGCATGATTCTTTCTTTCAGGCAAAAGTCGCAAGGGGTTTCAACATGGTAGGTCCCTAAATTTGCTGTTAGTCTTATACAAATAAATAATTTGGGCCTGGTATTTCTGTTTCATTGTCACTTAGATTTCATCTTCTGATTATGCTCACATTTTGCGTTAAGTTATCTGAATTCGCTCTTGTCAAGTTAACCTTCGTTGGTTGGAATGTTCTATAATTAGTGACTATTGACTTTGGTTGGAAATTTGTATATTGCATGCACTTCCTTAGAAACTCTTTCAGATCTCCTATAGAGGCTATGTGTAATCACTTTTTTCTACTTCCCCGCTGTTGTCTTCTGCACTTTTGTGGTGGCCATAGATGTACACATCACCTTCCTTCGTGTTTTTTGTATGTTGTAACTTTGTAGTCTTTGAAGAGGGGAAGGAAATGGGGCTCAAAGTGTATTTGTTCCTTGAATGTTATATCTGATAACGAATCTTTTGATTTCTTTCCCTGTTCCTGCCAATATTTTAAATGATCATCATTCATCATGAACTAAGGCTTCTAAATTCTAATGTTACTAGAAAATTTCAAAGCCGGACACTGATTGTAGGTTAACTATTTTGTCTTAGTACGAGTGCTTAGTGGAGACTTGTGGGTTAAAGTTCAAGAGTTATAAAGCCCGACATCGGCATCTTGTGGACAAGCACAAATTTCCAGCTTCATTCGAATTCTACAAGAAAACCCACTCATCCAAGAAACAGAGACAGAAACACTGTCATAAACATGCTCTTCACACTAAGGAGGAAGCTTCCAATGCGATGGAACTAGAAAATGAAACCATTGATGGCCTTGTTTCTGCTGTTTCCAGATTAAGTACTTCGGCCGTCGCAACGATCGTGGCTTGAGATTTGTTCCTCGGTCTGTTCAGCATGATAGAAGGCCAGAAGCTTCACCTGCCTCGACAAATAGACAGTGAATGCAATCCTGATCTTTATTGTTGTTTGGAAAAAAAATCCCTAGAACCTAACTACTATGCTGTAATGTTATTTGTATGATCCTTGTTCCAAAACGAAAAGAAAAACATAGCAAGAAATGCTGTTTTGCCTCCCAAGATATTTGATGGAATGTAATCTATGTTGTACATATTATATTAATACTCTACTATGAAGGTGAAAGCCATTGAGGTATATCGTACACTAAATGAGCTGTTGAACTTATACCCTTAAATAATGCCTTATAGCTTTTATTTTCTTCTTTTTTACAGAGATTGGAAATCCAGAAACTTAGGGCCGTTTTCGGAGTGGCTTTTTGAAAACTAAAAACTATTTTTTGAAAACCACGATATTTGGTGTTCTGTTATATTGTGCAACCCAATCATTGTTTTTTAAGTTTTTAATTTCTTACTCTTTTTGAATGTGAATCGAAAGACCTATATAATTAGAAATTAACGCTTGATAGCGATATATGTTATATATGTATATCCTAGATGTGAAAATATGCGAAATTCTATCATGAAAAGGTAATATGTTAGACCCAATAGACTAAATAACAACTAAATTCCGGTGTGATAGAAATAATGAATCATAAATTCAATTTTCAAAGATTAAATCGAAAGAAAAACCTACCGCATACTATAAATAGGATAATTCAAAATATCATATCTTGAAATCTTGAATGGATGATTGAATACAGTAATAACGATTTACGGAATGATGTAGCAGTTGAATCACAATGTCAGTGAGTAATCAAAAGAGGAAATTATTTGTAATAAACCAACCCGATTTACAAATATAAACCAAATAACAGAATTATTAGCCATTGAGACAACTAACCAACAACAGCTTCCTGAACAATTAAATCAAACGACCAAAGATTGACTGTAATAAACCAATCAGAATTACAACATGAATCACATAACTGAATCAATAAAGACCCAAAGAGTTTTACACATGAATAAACTACAGTAATTAACAGAATATTTCCATTGAGTCAACTAACTAACAATAGCTGCCTGAATTATAAAAAAAAAAAAAAAAACTACTAACAATGTCTTCCTGAAAAATTGAATCATAAGAGCAAATATTCATTGTATTTAACCAACCCAATTTTTTAATTGTTTTTTTTTTGGTATATAACAAACAGACAACAATAGCTTCTTGATCCATGCTATACAACTTCAATTCTGAGAGACCTAGGACGAGTTGTCCATTTCAGTAATCCAGCAAGAGAAAGAGGCATCAAAGTAGCAGCACTCATCTTCTTTTCTGTGATGATCTTCTTCTTGTTTGTGTTGGATGATTTTCTTTGGAGATCAACAATGGCGAAACACAGGGTTCCCTTATTACAGCGAAAAGACCAGACTTGTATCAATTGTCCTTCTTTGTTCAGATTATTCTCTTCCCTGAATTCTTTCGAGCCACCATTCAACACATATTTATAACCACTCTGCTTAGCATAGTCCCATCTACTGAACTTCAAGTCATGCTCTTTTCGCGACAACGATCCCATCACCTTCACCTCTATCTTCTTCTCTTCCTGGTTCCTCGATCGAAGCGATTTCTCTTCAGAAACAGTCAGAAATCCATTGTCTAGTATCTCTCTTTTAGGAAGCGCCAACCGAGCTGCTTGTTTATCGATATCAGTCTTAAAAGGACTCTTCTCCATGACCAACCTTACATCACTGATTTCTCCCATACTACTTGTTTTGATATAATCGAATAGGGCAGTTGCATGCTCTGATTCTTCCAGCAGGGTTTTGATATTGATATTATCCTGTTGATTAGTATTATTGGGTTCGGGATCAAAACGTAATCGTTTCTTTGGTGGGTTAACGGAATTAGAGTCGGTGGTTTCATCAATGGATTTTCTTGCGTTTCTTGGACTTGGGGTTTTAGGGGGTTGGATTATTATAGGGTTTGGGGAATTATCATGGATGATTTCTTTGGTGATAAATGTATTTTTATCATCATCATCATCATCTTGAAGTTTGATCATGATGTTTAGTTTGAGAACTGGGAGATGATGTTTCTGGATAGGTTCATGAGAGCAACTGCAGTAATCAAACAAAGTGTAAGGGCGTTTCTTGTTGAGTGGCAAAAGCTTTTGATCCTCCATTGATGACGAAATCAGGTTTTTTTATGAATTATGATCACAATTTAGGGATGAAGAAGAAAAAGAAGTAAGTGTTGCTAATAATATATTAGTAGTAATTATTTTTAGTATGGTTGAAACTGCTCTAAAAATTGCTAAGGTGAAAGTCAAAATATGAAAAAATTACTTATGTGCTTATCTCCACTGCATAGTTTCAAATGGTTTCCATGCTTGGTAAAATCACTAATGACGGCTATGTGCATGTCTAAGCTATGAAAAATTTATATATTGCAGATTTAGCTCAATTTAATTGGTTTTATAACTTAAATATATTTTACAATGTCTCAGCGGTCAGTTAGTATACCAGTGCCTTGGTTCACAGCTATGAAATATGAGATTTTCCACAGCGGCCGCAAAGCAAAACCGTTGTAAAAGTTCTTTTCCCGCTTTTCTGCTACTAAAATTTTCAAATATATATTATAGCATTGTTTATTTGAACGGCTTTTAAAGATCATTCCCATTTAAAAAAAAAAAAAAAAATCCAAAATCACTAAAAGTTTACCTGCATATATATATATTCCAAATTTCAAATAATCCAATATTCAACTCCAAAAATTTGATATCCAAAAATCTGATATCCACCACCAACTTCATTTACACTAAAAGTACGATCCGAACTACAAAATAATTCGAACATTGATCACAAGCTCGATAAGTTGTAATATATATAAATTCTTCCCTACTACATTACTTTCAAAAAGTAAGATGATGACTACCGAGTTAACATCTAAACACTTCGAGCATACAAGCGAATATCACGAACCAACTCAATCCTGATTTTATGTTTAGAACTGCTCATGCTCGGAGTTCACAAAAAACACTGCAAAATTCAAAATTAATATATCATGACTTTGGCATAACATCATAAACTAACTTCAAACAATAAAATTTAGTACATATACCTTTAAAGACAACGAATCTAGTAAACAATCAATGAATTCCATGTGTCCTCAACAAAAACCTCATGCTTTGAATCAATAATCATAATCCATGGCTCCTAATGTCACGATTTCAATATGTATTAACGTCAAACAACAAGCAACAAGTCAAAAAGCAATCTGCAGTAACATTAAAGAATTAGTAAGCAGTAACATCTAGGATTTGATAAATATGCTTAAAACTTTAATAAGGCAGCTTTACACAGCACAGATCACAGGGAGCTGATTTCACTGGAATGCAACGCTGTACAGGATGTCCAACAATGCCTAGAAATCAAATACGTTTGAATTTGCCGTAACAACAAACAGCAATATGCAAGCAGTAACATGTCAACAGTAACAGAGCACATCCAGTGCTGTGACAGGGGTTGCGGGTTGTTGGCTGCTACTTCTGTGACAACCTGCTGCTGCATGACACATTACAAATACATCTCATCAACTTGTCAAGGGAAGCAGATTCTTCAATATAAGATCCCAAAATAAAAGTTAGAAATGAGATAAAAAGAAAACAAACTTATCTGTATTTCTCAATTGAGGAAAAATATGTTGTACTTACAATAATGCAGCATCTGAAGCATTGAAATTTCAGCAAAAGATACCAACTCACCTCTCTCTCTCTCTCTCTCTCTCTCTCTCTCTCTCTCTCTCTCTCTCTCTCTCTCTCTTACACTACCAGAACTCAGCTATGTAAACTACGATCATAAATAAGACAAAATAAAAAGAGTTAAAGCAAAATTTGAAACCTAATGTACAGCTAGCTTATAGTATACACTATACAGACACTGAATTCAAAAACCCACACAAGCCCAGAGGAAGAGAATAAGTGAGAGTATTCGAGAAGATAAAATCTGTAGTAGTGGACTAAACGCAAATCCCAAATTAGTAAACACAGATCTCTTTTCTTAAAATACCCATCTCATAATATAATCCCCAATTTCCCTCAACCTAACTTTTCCCTTTTCTACTCATGCCTATATGCAGCAAATCAGACTAGAATTTTCAGAGCACAAGATCAACCATTAGCAACATGAAATCAAAAGTTTAAGAATCTAAAAGTTGATCCTAGTAACACAAATCTCTTTTCTTAAACTACCCGGCCATCTCACAAGCAGATCCTAGTTCTCTACTTTTGACGGCCCCTTGATAAATTGATTTCTCTTCGTATTTGGGACCTTAAAACACATAAACAGTATGCTGGCAATGCAAATTCAGACCTGAAACTTTAGGACATACTCCATTTACAAACATGAGCAAAAGCAAGATTTTAAGTACACCTAACTAATCCTATTTGACCTGCTTGTGTACTAAGTTTTTTTAAATGATTTTCCAGCACTATAACAAGGAAAAATGCAAGTTAAGCACACAAAAATCAGGTCCGAATTTCAGATTTAAAGAACAGTGTATAAACATGGCAAAAACGTACTCATTCGGCTCAAAAGTACCAACCCAAACTAAGTAATATCTATTGCACAAATAAGACACCAACTTTTCATTGAATTCCAACGTAATGAACATGAAGAGTCGAGCTTGAATGGGATGAAGCAGGTCTGAATTCAGCAGCATAACTCAGTACAAAAAATAGCAAAAGTCTTCATTTGCTTTGTTCCACACCTAGTAGTTAGTACACTTGATGATAATTCAATTTCCAGCTTTTATACATGTAGAAACTAAGGGTAAAAAGAGAACTGAAACTCTACTGGTCAAAATATGTATGTGCTTGCCAAATTGCGGCATACAAACCTCTTAGAACAATATAGTTCAATCCCCTATGAATCCTAGTTTCTTACCCTTTATTCTAAATAGGCTAATAGGGAGATGTAACAGGGATACAACTATCCAAGGCTATAGAACAATAAATATCAAATACAACTATCCAAGGCTATAGAACAATAAATATCAAATACAAGACAAGACATGAGAAAAAAAAGAAGTAGCCTGCAAGCACAGGCTACCCAAACAACAAAGACAAATGAAGAGAAAGAGAGAGGTGGGGAGGGGAGGCCGACCTGGGTTGACGAAGAGCGTAATTATAGCATTCAGGACGATATTGTCGGCACCTACAAAAGAGTGGAAACATAAACTCACAAAGTGACATATAATTATCCCAACACATAATAAACCATTAGATTACAGTTAGGCCTGGCAATTCGGGTTAACAGGTCGGGTTCGGGTTATACATCGGGTCGATTTCAAGTCCGTGGTAAAAATCATCAAAAATGATAGGAAATGACTTTTTATGCGAAAAAATAAAATCAGGTCGAGTTCGGGTCAAGAGTAGGTCGGGTTTGGGTTTCTCTCAGTAACTTCAGGTCGGGTTCGGGTTGGGTTATCAGGTCGGGTCAGCTATTGCCAGGCCTAATTACAGTCAACTTAGTATGCTAAATGGCTTGCGTAAACCCTAAAAGGAAAACTAAAAGTAGAGAAATTCAATATAAATTGGGGATTCGATTTGGGCTCATCTGCGTCAATTCCAAAGGGAAACATCGGGTATGGGTGACGCTCGAGCATTTGAACTCTTTCATCTATCAATTTGTCGCAGTTAGACTAAACAATAAATAAGCATTTTGAACTTGGCGCAATTCACAATTAGGGTTGCTAAATCAAAACAAGTTGAATCAAAACATAGTTAGTGTTGATTGAAACCAAATTCCAATTGAATCAGAACAAATTGTGATGAAAATATAGGGTTTCAAAAATTTGGAGGCTACAAAGTTCTGGCTTCGAAAGTTGATAGGAGGTTTACATCAGAAAGCAGATCGAGAATTCTTAGGCGTACCTTTCAGCGGAGGGCCCATGGAGGAGGTCGGGAACGACAACAACGACGAGGTGGTTGGCATGATTCTGAACGATGATGACTAAGGATTGAGAAAACTATAAATGATTAATGTTTCTTCACTCACAGCTCAATTTGACCGCTACAAGCATGCAATTTCTTCAATGAAACTTGTTTTTTTGTCCATGGTCGTCTTGCCCAGATGGATTCCATAACAGATATGGAAGAGACCGAGAGAAAGGAGGAAATGGGAGAGAAGGATGATGCGAATGGAATATCTCAAGCGACATTATTGAAGCCCAATTAAACTGCTATTAAAAATGTTAACAGTCTTTGAAGACGGTGCAATACGGAACCGTTGTGAAAGATCTTTTTTGTTAATTATTTTTAAAAATTAGAGCATCTTTCATAGCAGTGATTTTCAACCGTGATGAAAAATGCGCTATAAAAGATAAAATCTGGTGTAGTGGTAGTTACCACCATTTCTGCGATTTCCATTTCCATTTCCATCACGATTGTAGTTGTTATCGCGGTTCTGACCATTTCCGTTCCTTCCATGACTCCAGCATTCAGAAGCTTTATGACCAGGCTTGTCGCATTCGAAGCATTGAAGCACGTCACCACGACAGTTCTTACCAGGATGCGTCTTGTTGCAGCGACTACAAGGTGTATTCCTCCTAACTAAGATCGTAGCTCTATTACTGTTCGAGTCACGATTCCTGTTTCCGTTGTGGTTCTGACTACCACCTGGGTTGTTGTGATTGCCGTTGTTCAGCCTTGGCCTCTTACCTGCACCATTCGACTGGGAAGAATTCCCTTCATCACGCTTAAGGTTTCCGAGCAACGAATCACGACGATCAACAACACACTCTTGGTTCAAGGCTTTCTCGTACGATCCTTGGAATGTCAGCGAGTTTCCCATAACAAAACGTTGTATGTCCCACTTCAGGCCATCCTCGAACCTCTCGACACGTTCAGCTTCGGTCGTCACCAAGTTAGGTGCAAAAGCAGCAAGCTCATTGAACTTTGTTGCGTACTCAGCCACAGATAGCTTCCGTTGATAGATGTTCTCGAATTCCCGTTGCTTCTAGCGACGGATAGCTCTCGGATAGAACCTTTCACGTATAGACTCCTTGAATTTGGTTCATCCATAGTTCTCAATAGCGAGCAGTTCAGTTCCTACGTCGCTCCACCACTTGTTCGCTTCACCCTTCAGATAATAGGTAGCGGTGTTGACCTTCATGTTGTTGGGCCGACTAGTCACCCTAAACAACTTCTCGAACTCTATAATCCAGTTCTCCAGCTTGGTGGGCTCAGAGCCGCCCTCAAACGTCGGAGGTTTGAGTACATCAAAATCCTTAAATTTGCACGTTAACTTCAGGATTCCGCGCATTGTGGTATTGCTCTTGGCGCTCTAGCTGGCGCGTAATGTGCTCGACCACGTTGGTAAGACCTACCTCTATTCTCGCGAGTCGGTCGTTGGTTGCCATTATAACAAATCTGAGACATAAAAGAGCAATGGTTGATCACCATTTCAGCAAAGTTGGCACGTTTGACCCAAATCGAGGTCTAATTGAGAGATATAGGTTATAATTGAAACCTTTCTCTTGACATTTAGCAATTAGCATTTAAGTTTCAATGATCGACCTTACATTGTAGGTCTAAGCAACATATTTGCTTTGAATAGTTCTCAGTTCTCAGGCATAATAGTTTGATATTCCATAACAAATTAGACACATTGGCCTCACACGATTGATAAGCAATAACATTAACAATACACACATCGAGGCTCCATACTATTTGAATAGGGCAATAGACAATGACATTTAATCGAATACAATACATGCTTAGCCTTTGTCTCACATTTGATATGATCATGCTCGACGAAAATTTCGCCATAACTCCGACATGGATTTCCCATCATGTCTAGGCAATACGAGATAGCATTACGAAGCTATTTGTCAACCATGCAATTATGCAATAAAACAATCATATAAACAAATTCTCAACCACTACAACAGAATTGCCTTTTAATACACTTCAAAGATAACGCTTTTGATATGAGTGTTGTGCTAGATAAGATGGAAAATGAAGTCCAAGACGATTACAATGCTCTATTGTAAAAGCGTTATGTATGACAAGAACAAATACAACATTCCTTTTCAATAGTGCTAGAAAGTAGTGTACAACTACTTTTTTGTTTCAAGCGCTATAAGGGTCAGGAAGTATAACCAAGTATTCCATTTGTTTCCTTTTCAGTGAAGTATTAACTCTCAATCAGAGACATTGTACTGAGAAGTTTTTTGCTTGCTTGAAGTGAGAACTTACCACTCTCTCTATACGCACTTTTTTGCTCGATCGATTTCACGACCTATGCCCCCGTTGCTCAGCCTTAAACAATCGCGCTCATCTCCATCTGTCTCTCAGCAACCGCTCTTCTCATGTCACCGTGAACTGTCGTCGGTTAGGGTTTCCAATCTGGTGCGTGATTTGGTGGGTAATTGGTTTCTCTCTCTTCTCTGTTGGTAGCTATAAATTAATAACTGTTCAATCGCTGTTTTGTTAGCCCAATTTGCTTATTAATTTCATTGCCTGCGTTTTATGCGTTTCTGGGGTTGATGTCTTTGTGTTTGGGAAAAAATTGAAATAATCCCCTCAATTGCATGCGGTTTTGTTAATGTTTATATTACAGAGAGATTTACATAGCCAATTGATTTTCGTTTAGGTTTTTATGTGAAAAATCGAATGGTTATTTACTTATGTAGTTCTATATATGCTACAATCACACTTTCAAAACCAATTTTATTTTTCCTGTCACGGTTTTTCCGAAGTGGGTTGTTTGCGAGAGTGCTTTGAAGTCATTTAAACTGACACTAAAAACCCAGGCCATCTATCTATGATCTCGATGAAGTATGACAGTTATTGTTGAGTTTATATTACTACTTTGTTAGTGACTGAGAACCAGAGATTGCATGCACGCCAATTGTTTGTTAAAATTCCTCAATGGTTTTTTCAGATTTTTGCTTTCCTAGAAAATTGCAATTTCTTTTTTCAGCTCTTGATAACTTTCATTTACCTATGAATGTTGTTTTTGACATGATGAATTCTGATCTAAAGTCGTGAGGTTAGTCTACAAGCATTTAAAATTATTACTAAGAAAGTATGACAGTTAGGAGTTTGCACACAATGTGGATTTTGGTGACGGCAAATTTTCTTCACTCTGACAGCAAAGTGATTGAAAGTATGACAATCTTTTTCGATTTGATTAAGTGATTCCCAAGTCCTAACTTACATAGAGGATTTTGGTTTGTCAGTGAAATGAGTTCACTGATTACACGTTTTTGAAATTAAGGAAATAAACAAATGTATATGCCAAACCTGTATGTCTGTCTTATGCTCACAGCTCACATACTCTCATTTGTACACTTGATTTTTGTGTTCTCCAAATTAATTTGGATGATGACAGAAATCTGGTCTGAATTCTGAAGTAAACTAGGCCGAGAATGGAAATGAAGTATGTGTGTTAATGTTTTCTGAACTGTTAGCTGTTGAAAAAGAAGAAACTTTGCTGCCTTATTCTTTCAGTCACTTCTGCGTGTATTATACTACTGTTGCATACATATACTTAAGATGAATAAAAAACGGATGTATTCTGTTCAACAGGATACCAACCACGGTACGTATTCTTTTCGGTGTGACTATTTCTTTCAATAGCGCTATGTATGTTTCAAAATAAGCTCTATGTCATCATGCTCTTCCGCTGGGGTATACTCAAGCTCGGATACGGAGGGATCCACGTCTTCGTCATGATCATCACGTGCGACGTGTGCGACGAGTGGGGGCGCGGAATACGGGGCGTGCGGCCTCGTCGCGTGCGACCTCCTCGTGCGCGACGCAGTCTTGCGCGGCCTCGTGGCGCACGTTCGCGTTGTTTCCTGTCGACTCGCTGTCCGATGAAGCTACATACTCCACGGGTTGTGCCCGATGAGCTAGGGCGCGTGCCCTTTGGTGTGCAGTCGACTTCCTCGTAGTGATTCTTGTCCTTACCATCTACAGGTAGACAATCAAACAATAAGAACTTTATAAATCACAAGCAAAGTGATTTCAAATGATTCCTATCGTCTAGAACTACTACGCTCAACGACTTTAATTATATTTTATTTTTCCCAAAATGAAACTAATATTTATTAATTCATTAATTAATCCTAAAATACCTTTTTAAATCTAGGGCTCTGATACCATTTGTAACATCCTCGAATTTAGGCACCCAACTTGCCCGTTCATAACAACGGCCTTTAATAATCGATTCAATATAATTACTAATGCTACGGTTCCAAACAAGGTTCAATTTGTCTGAATTTCTAGTTTTAACTAATGGGTTGAACAAATATTATTATTGTGACCAGTTTTAACAATTTATCAAATTATATGCTTTTAATGCTAAAAACGATAAATATGCTAAAACCTGCAAGTTAGAAGACAAACCAATAGTTCATCCACCAATCTACAAACAAAGCACAATTTAATCATAAGAAGCAATAAATGACAAAAATAAAACATTCATTCATCCATTAATTAGGCTTAATACAAGCCCTTTTACAAGCCTTTTTGCTCAAAACGCGCCATGCATGTACATATCACAGAAACCAAAATCGTTAGTAATAACAACCAATATAAAAATATGTTGAAAACCCTTAGGTTGGATTACCTGGATGCTCACAATGAACTTATTGGGTTATAATGCTTGAATTCATGCTCTTGATGAAGTGTGAAGGTTTATTTTGTGGTGCAAGGGCTAAACCCTAAGAAGGAGTAGAATCAGAATTCATGGTTTAATATGAGAGAGAGAGAGAGAGAATTTCCAGCCTAGGGGTCTCTAACTGCCAACATTTCAGAGAGAATGTCCAACCTCTAAAATTCCCAACCTTTTCAACTGAACCCTAAGGTTTGTTTATATAGAAGAGGGGGAGTTGCCAGGGTTGGGCACGGAAATCGTGGGCCTCGAATTTGCCGTCCACGAGAAATGGTCTAGGAGGTCATGCAACTAGGCTGAACGGCCAAACCAGCAGGACAAGCGGTCAAACCGCTTGGCAAGCGGTTTAGCAGGTAGGCAAGCGGTCAAGCCGCTTGGCCTAACGACATGACCGCTTGTCCTAGCTGTCACCGCTTGAACTCAAGCGTGACCGCTTGGACCTGGAGCGGCGTGCTTACATAGGCGCCTGGCATGTTTTTCACGCGAGGAAGGCTTTTCCGAGGTGGTCCACGCGGGATTGACTGAGTTCCCTTGTTTGACCAAGGGTTGACTCAATGGTTTGGGTTCCCTTTCAGGCCATTAGGTTCAAAGAGGCCTATCTTTCAGTTTTGGACTCCAATTGAATTGAGTCCAACTGGTTTGGATCACCTGTACAAAAGGCCTCCACTAGTTGAATCAAATGAACTGGGCTAATCATCAGAGTAATTATTCTCGCAACCCAAGTTTCGAGCAAAATCCAATCCTTTTATCATCGGTTTTTTATGGGGACTTATCATAGACACAATATTTGGTGTCTACAGAAGCTCCTACTTTGGCCGAACTCAAATAGAGCGAAGGTCAAAGTATTCCAGTGCTAATACCTGCAATAAAACAGGCAAACTGAATGAGGTGACAATCAGTTAGAGATAAACAATCATTTTAGGATAAAGTAATAATTTTCCCTGGTTTATTTAACCGAGAGTTTGACCCTATGCTATAGGTCACACAATAAAATTCCTTCGATTATCAGTCGAACGGAGAGACCCTATGCTTTAGGTCACACAATAAAAATATTTCCCTAGAAATAAGATAGGTAATAAGAAATCCTTCGATTTTCAGTCGAAGGGAGAGACCCTATGCTGTAGGTCACACAATAAATGTCCTTCGATTATCAGTTGAAGGGGAACCCTATGATGTAGGTTACATAATAAATGTCCTTCGATTATCAGTCGAAGGAGAACCCTGTGCTGTAGGTTACACAATAAAAGTATTTCGTTAGAAATAAGAATAAATGATAAAAATCCTTCGATTTTTAGTCGAAGGGTGACCCTGTGCTGTAGGTCAGACAATAAACGTCCTTCGATTTTTAGTCGAAGGGGAACCCTGTGCTTTAGGTTACACAATAAAAAAATTATTTCGTTAGAAATAAGAATAAATGATAAAAATTCTTCGATTTTTAGTCGAAGGGTGACCCTGTACTGTAGGTCAGACAATAAACGTCCTTCGAATTTCAGTCGAAGGGGAACCTTGTGCTGTAGGTTACACAATAAAAAGTTATTTCGTTAGAATAAGATGGGTAATAAATGTTATTGTAAAGGGTAATAAAATGTTGCTCAAACCTTAGGTCGGGTGCGAGCCCATGCCATTTGGCCGAGTATAAATGTACAAACCTGTGGGTTTAAAGTAGTCCCGCTTTCATAACCGGAATTTGGCGTGCAAATAACTGCTATGGGCCTCACGTGGGGCCCACTAATTTTGAACCAACGACTCCTAAAAACGTCATAAGAGAGAGAGAGAGTGAGTCAGGCGGTCAAACCGCCAAGTCAAGCGGTCGAACCTCTAGGTGGAGCGGCTAAACCGCTTGCTGGAGCGGCTATGCCACTTGGTGGAGTGGTTGAACCGCTCAACCTAACGGTCAAGCCGTTGGGAGTAGCGGCCAAGCCGCGTCGCTTGCGGTTCAATTGCCAGCTGGGCGGTCTGACCGTCCACGTAGGCGGTTTGACCGGCTACTAGGTTTTCCACGGGTTGTGCATAAAAAGGAAAAGGGGAGGCCGAAATGGGTCATCTTCCCCATTTCGAGCCTTCTCCTTTCTCTCTCCTCCATTTTTACTCAAGTTTTCAAGCTCCATCAAAGCCCCTAGATCCAAATCTTGAGGTTTTCTTGCTCAAATTCTTAGTAGAACTTGATTTTGTTTCCAATGACATATCATGAGCCCACACCACATTTCCAACCAAGGAGTTACGAGCCCAACACTGATGCGTACTCCAAAACATTTGGGTCTGAAACTAAAACCATTTGAAACTAGACCCAATAGACTTTCCAACGCATCTTGAATCATCCAATTTGGAGACCAAACGAGTGAGCTATGGCCCGACAAACATCCAGCTGACAGCTGTCAGCGGCCCTGGAATAAGTTCCAGGGCCGCTAACGGCGCTGACCCTGCTTCTGACCCGACTCATTTTTCAAGCCCGTCTCATTTTCAGCTCAATATCTGCCGTCCAACCCTACATCTCCCACTCCTATATAAACAACCCTTCACTCTCAGTTTAAAACACACAGCCTACAGTTGGCAACCTCTATTCTCAGGAGTATTAACACTGAATTTCTCGTTTCTCGTACAGGGACAGAATCTCAACATCCGCCGAGCGGTGTTTAGTCACTGTTTGTCGAAGCACTCTACGTTGATCATTCTCAAAGTATTATTAACTTTTTCATTCACTCTGAATACAGGACCAACAGACGTTTAGATCATCTACGAGCGGTGTTCTATCCCGCTACCATAACCTTTGTTTTCTCTTGTGTTCACAAGGATGAAATCTTAGCGCGCCACGAGCATGTATCAACTCAGGTTTGTCTTCATATGCATACATACTGTACACTCTCACACACCGTGTGCACATCAGCATCCTATATGTCGCCTTCGAAATACTTTGATCTTCGCTTTTAATCAAGTTCGATCAAAGTGGGGGCTTCTGTAGACGCCAAAAAATCGTCTTCAGATTTCTCAGCAAAAGCCCGATGATGAAAGGAGTAATTTATAAACTTGAACTGCTATTTTTGATTTAATAGTTAAGATAAGGTCTCAGGTTTTTCCTTCGAACACTCCTTCATTCCATTTCATTCAAAATCCCCTTTCAAGAGCTTTCCAATGCTTCCTTCCGTGTCCAAATACGATTCCACACCTAAGAGTTATGGCCAAACAAAGTTTAGGGTCAAAACAGATGTAACCGAGTCCTATGGACCGTGTTTCCATCCCAATTTGGGAGTTAATTTGGTTGAATTAATTTGTTAGCCTTATATTTTTGGATTCCTTATTCAAATACCTTTCCAATGACATATCATGAGCCCACACCACATTCCCAACCAAGGAGTTACGAGCCCAACACTGATGCGTACTCCAAAACATTTGGGTCTGAAACCAAAACCATTTGAAACTAGACCCAATAGGCTTTTCAATGCATCTTGAATCATCCAATTTGGAGCCCAAACGAGTGAGCTATGGCCCAGCAAACATTCAGCTGGCAAGCTGACAACTGTCAGCGGCCCTGGAATATGTCCCAGGGCCGCTAGCGACGCTGACCCTGCTTCTGGCCCGACTCATTTTTCAAGCCCGTCTCGTTTTTAGCTCAATTTCTGTCGTCCAACCCTACTTCTCCCACGCCTATATAAACAACCCTTCACTCTCAGTTTAAAACACACAGCCTACAGTTGACAACCTCTATTCTCAGGAGTATTAACACTGACTTTCTCGTTTCTCGTACAGGGATAGAATCTCAACATCCGCCGAGCGGTGTTTAGTCACTGTTTGTCGAAGCACTTTACGTTGATCATTCTCAAAGTATAATTAACTTTTTCATTCACTCTGAATACAGGACCCCAACAGACGTTTAGATCATCTACAAGCGGTGTTCTATCCCGCTACCATAACCTTTGTTTTCACTTGTATTCACAAGGATGAAATCTTAGCGCGCCACGAGCATGTATCAACTCAGGTTTGTCTTCATATGCATACATACTGTACACTCTCACACACCGTGTGCACATCAGCATCCTACATGTCGCCTTCGAAATACTTTGATCTTCGCTTTTAATCAAGTTCGATCAAAGTGGGGGCTTCTGTAGACGCCAAAAAAGCGTCTTAAGATTTCTCAGCAAAAGCCCGATGATGAAAGGAGTAATTTATAAACTTGAACTGCTATTTTTGATTTAATAGTTAAGGTAAGGTCTCAGGTTTTTCCTTCGAACACTCCTTCATTCCATTTCATTCAAAATCCCCTTTCAAGAGCTTTCCAATGCTTCCTTCTGTGTCCAAATACGATTCCACACCTAAGAGTTATGGCTAAACAAAGTTTAGGGTCAAAACAGATGTAGTCGAATCCTGTGGACCGTGTTTCCATCCCCATTTGGGAGTTCATTTGGTTGAATTAATTGTTAGCCTTATATTTTTGGATTCCTTATTCAAATACCTTTCCAATGACATATCATGAGCCCACACCACATTCCCAACCAAGGAGTTACGAGCCGAACACTGATGCGTACTCCAAAGCATTTGGGTCTGAAACCAAAACCATTTGAAACTAGACCTAATATGCTTTCCAACGTATCTTGAATCATCCAATTTGGAGCGCAAACGAGTGAGATATGGCCCGGGAAACATCCAGCTGGCAAGCTGACAACCGTCAGCGGCCCTGGAATAAGTCCCAGGGCCGCTAGCGACGCTGACCCTGCTTCTGGCCCGACTCATTTTTCAAGCCCGTCTCGTTTTCAGCTCAATTTCTGCCGTTCAACCCTAGTTCTCCCACGCCTATATAAACAACCCTTCACCCTCAGCTTAAAACACACAGCCTACAGTTGGCAACCTCTATTCTCAGGAGTATTAACACTGAGCTTCTCTCTCTTTCTCCTAAAATTTGAGATCTTGCTTTACTATTTTTGTCAAATATAGCCTACAGTTCAGGTACAAATTCCTGAGGGCTCAAATTAAATTGTTTTCTTAATTGTATATTTTCTAAGTAGTCATAATGTAGATATCATGCTAAAATAACGTTTTTATCGCTTCCTAAATATTGTCTGTATAATCGTTGTGCTGCCCAACTTGTCAAATCGAATGCATGTCTAAATAAGGGTTAAAAATAAATGTTGTGATGCTTGTGATGAACCAATTAATAGTCTAAGTCTAGGTTATTAATCCGGTTTTGCATGGGAATTTTGTCTTTAAATTATTAAGCAAACTTATTAGTAGAGACCGTCATAAACGGGCGAGTTGGGTGCCTAACACCTTCCCACCTCGTACCTTCACCCCCGAACCCTTTATTCTTGGGTACTCATATGTTTTGTATGAGCGGGAGTTATTCTAAACACATGATCACTTCACTTATCGCGCTATTGGGTTGTCCCTTCGGATTGTCCCTTCGGATTGTCCCTTCGGTTTGTCCCTTCGATAAAACGCCGATAGCAGATTTGTGACCTCTTTCATGGGTTTTATTCAATTCAAGTCTTTACAAAAGCTTTTCTAACTCGATGGTCCCTTGAACTTATCTAAGCCCCCAATTGACAAATTTTCTATAAGGACGCACTCCGTGCCGTAGAAATCCCGGGTCCTTACAAGTCTTAGGCTTTATAATTCAGCACGGGTATCAAAATTGGGCTTTAATCGGGCAGACCGAATCAATGGGGTGAGCTAGAGCGAGAGGAAAAATCGGACCGGGGCCAGGGCCAGGGCCGCTTGGGATGCAGGCTGAGGCCGCTAGCGGCCCTGATCAGAGCCGTTGACGGCTCTGGTTTGGGCTTTTTTGTGGATTTTTGACTTCTTTGGCCCGAGATTTTACCTATAAATAGCATTTACGGGGTACTTGATGTTGTATCACTTTTCAGCCCTTAGCTTTCTCAAATTTTCCTAAACTTCTACCATGGTGAAATCCTTTGAAAATCTGTTTGATGCTTGATGCAAAAATCTGACCGTAGAAGATAAACTTGAATTGGCCCCGTTCCACATCTCTACCTTGCTGACTTTAAAACCAACTAAAATATTGTGGCCCCTTCCTCGATCTGCTCTGAATTATTGGGACCTTGACCTGCATGTTTTCCGTTTTGGTAACTCTGAATTATGCCATTTAGTTGAAGAATTTGCTGCGATCACTAATATACCAGATGTTCTTCCCCCAGCTGTGCCTTACTTGAGATCAGAGATGGTTTTAGGGATCAGTATAGGAAATCCTTGGGTTTATCATCTACAGAAGCCAACAGTATGGTTCTTTAAAAAAAAACCTGTAATTTCTGGGTTTGAGATTTGGGCTCTGAAACCAGACCAATACTCTTGAGCCCAAGCCCACAAAACCCGAAGAAAACCCTCCAGGCTTGAGCCCATTTCGATTATTCCCACCTCACTCCCCAATCCATCCACTCTAACTACGCTTCCTTCCTTTTTCTCTCTCATCCCGCAAACCACCGCATACGCCCGGCGACCACCACTCTTGGCGGTTTTGTAGCTTCACCATCTCACCGGCGAGGTATGCTTTCATTTCTTCATGCTCTTAATGAATAAACTTTTTATAATTCTATGTTGGTATATTATCGAATCGAATTCTGCACAAATATATATAAGTTAATCCTGCTTAATTAAAGGGTTTATCATTCTTGCTGAAACTTCAATTTTGAAACCTAATTGATGTTTCCTGATTTTATAAAATATGAACTGTACTGTGTTTCTTTTGCAATAAAGATTGTTGGGTTTAATTTGTTTTGAATTTTGATGATTTGGATATTTGGGCAAGTTGTTGTTAATCTGAAAAATTTGCATTATACATTAATACCCATTTGCAGTAATATTGAGGGAAGAAAAGTTCTGGTTGATAATTCATGAGGTGGTGAGAAATTTGTATCAGTTGAGAAAATGCATGCTAATCAGGTTAGCAATGCCTTGTGTCCTCAGGCTTATCTAAGAACTACACCCCATGTAAAAAGGCAAGAGCTTTTGCCGCCTGCTGGTATTGCATTTGGCCTTCGGCCTCCGAGGATTCCGGTTTCTCTCAAACTAACGAATGGCGGGCAGAAGTGCCTGCTTTTGGCGCCTATTTGTTTGTCTCGCGAGGGATCAATGTCCGGGAAAGAAAATCAGGTAAAAGGAAGGGTTTTGTTTTGCTTTTATATATTGCAGTTTGTTGGATTGTTGATTATTGTGGTAACATGTTTTAGTTAAAGGGAAAAGGGAAGGAGATTTGGATGGTGAAATTCATCACAAACTTTCGTGTTAGTTTAATGGTTGCAACGTAGAGGATTAAATTTTGGATGGATTTTGTATCTGTATATTTTCTTTCTACGCGCACCTTCCTCATTCACATTAAAAATAGATGTAAATTTTTTACCATTCGTGAATGTAACTTGTCTACACAGTAGAAAAGTTCTAAGGTAGTGACGAAGAGCAATCCCTTTGGTTTTTCATTATTGGTTTTTTCCAGCTGCTAGAGTGTGGGGGTTTCGGTACACTGAGGACTTGGTTATGTCATCTTTTTAACCGGAAATGTTTCTGTCTAATGATCGTCACACAACCTATGTGCTTCTTGTCACTTGTTAGATGCAAGACTGTCAGGATCTTTCCCTTCCTAACCAGGCTGCAGCCACGTTCCTTGCAAGTTTCATGTGCTTATCTCCACTGCATAGGTGGAACTTGTTTGGTTATTGTTTGTTATTGAGTTGGCATGTCTTACAGACAACCAGGGGAGGGGGGGACTGGGAATTGATTGGCGGTAACCTGTGATCCTGTAAGTACTTGTTTATTTTTTATTAAATTTGAGTGAGAGAGAGAGAGAAAGAGGTATCGTTGGTTAGATTTTCAAATTGTATGCCCATTGTCTCAAATCCCAATATTGCATATCTTTCTAATTTATTTATTTTTCCATCTTTTGAACACTGAGCAGGAACCTCTATGGAACCCTTTCGGAAAAGTATTTGAAAAATTTGGGGCAAAGCCTTCTATTGAAGATGTATTGAAACAACAGATTATAAAGGAAGAATTTTATGATGAAGGTGGCAGTGGTGGAAATCTTCCATGGCGTGGTGTTGGTGGTGGTGGTGATTTTGGTGGGTCTAAAGAGGAAGGCTTCTCCTGGATAGTAAATGAGACAATACAAGTGACTTAGCAACTCTTGGGTTCATCTTTTTGGTAAGAACACAATCCCAGTTCTTAAAACCTGATACTGTTTTCAGTTGGTGTTGTTACAGTTGGTGTTGTTGGTGACACCATTTTCCTTCTAGATTGATTAAGTAGCTCACGCAGTAAACATTCATATACTCATGTTCACTTTTTTGCCACTAATAGTGTGTAGACAGCAATGCACCTAGCCTTCTATAGATATTTTATGAGAATGATTGTACTGGCAACATATGTGACATATTCATATGCTGGTTCACGTTTATTTCCATAGGCTACCATATCTAGAAAAGCCAAAGTTCATCGTGCAATATCACCTTATATAGATGACTTAGAGAGATTTCACTATTTGAACTTTGCTACAACTACCAATATTTAGCAGGTTATGTTTGAGTCTGTAAGCTGATTCTATCACCTCATTTATTGCAGTATTTTTATATCATCAATGGCGCAGAGATGAGAAGGCTGGCTAAGGACTACATCAAGTTTTTGTTTGGAGGCAAAAAGAGTGTACGTCTAACGCGTGCATTGGAAGAATGGGAAGGTTTTTGGAAGATGGTGACTAAGAAGAAGGAGGTTGACAGGTTTTGGTTGGAGAAAGCGATAATTAACACACCAACTTGGTGGGAATATCGTGAGAAGTACGGGCGCATTCTCAAGGCTTACATGCAAATGCAATCGAAATCCTATGAATAAAAATTTATTTTTGCAGTTGGTCCGTCCTATTATTTCCTACTCTTTCACATCCTCTGTCCAAATTTGTACATTTTCACTTCTTGATGTCATAGACCTTAGGAAGAACTTTGTGAGCAATCTTGAGACTTTTGTAGTTTTGTTCTACATCTTATTGCATTTGCATATTGCCACAATTACCAGCCAAGGTTTGTCATCGGTCAGTATTGTAATTTACCAGTTTAAAGAATGCGCAAGTCGGGATGTTAGTCGTTGAGCTTTTAAAATGAGTATTTCAAAAACAAAAAAACAAATGATGAATGACGGAAGTAGTCCTATTTCCTTTTAGTTAATTATTTTATTCCTCTTGTTTTTGGGGCTAATTTCTTGGTTATATCTAAGGAGTAGCCAATAACTATTGCGAAAATAGGGTTGGCTACATCATGTTAAAAAGAAAAAAATAATTTCGCAAAAAGAACGGTATTTTGAGAATTGCAAAAAACAATTAATGGCAAATTATATTATAAAGACATTGTATATGTAAAAAACTGACATTGAAGATCCGTTGTCTCATCACATATTCATATTGTTCCAACCTATTGCAACTCTTCCTGTATTTGACACGCAAACTATTTTCATGATAGATAAAAAAAAATGTAACAAATACATAAAGTGGTGTGAAAGTAGATGAGATAGACATAAAATAGGACCAAGATATTAATTGAAAAGCAATCAATATCCTATAAGGTTTTTTTTGAAAAGCAATATAGTATACCTATCATTTGTAAATGGGATAAAAATCAATTTTCTGTTATAGAAATTAATTTATATGGATCCAATTATGAAGAAGATCTTAATTTGATTGTTTAATTCACATACATTTTTGGGTGGATTTGGTGCTTATTATTGGGTGGATTCGATGATAATCTAAGAAGATATTAGTTTGGATGATTCAATTTAATTATATTTTGAGTACAATTTACTGAAGGAAAATATTTTTTTTTTCCTTCCTTTTTCAAAAAAAAGTTGACTTGCTCAGTATGAACTGTAAAGATATTCATTGATTTTATTCAAATATGTGAACATTGTTATTGGGTAGATGTTCCATTATAGAAAGGGAAATTTTCATTTGAAATTTGATTTAGGTAATATTAATAATTTAATAAAAAAAATAATATATTTTCAAATTATTTTCAATGACCATATTCCCCCACGCCCCCTCTTATATATGTCCCAATTGCCTGAACTGATAGTCTACCATTCTAGATTTTGTGTTCAATTATTTAGCTTATACAAAAATTTGAAGTCCTTAAACCTTGTCACATTTTTTTGCATGTATCAATCTTTTGTCCCTCTTCTCATTGTAGGTGGTGCTCCTACTTTGTTATTTCAGGTGATGTATGCATTGCACAAAATGTCTATTTGGTATCAACGATTCGCTTTAGCCCCCATCTGATTATAAAGTCTATCAAGCTAAATGAGCATTTTTTATTTATTTTTTTCAATTTGTTTTATAGATGGATTTTGATTCAAATAAGTTAAGTGTTGTTATAAATATAATACAAAATGACCTCTGAATTTTTGTTAACGGGTTTTTGGTTGGTCAATTTCATTTGACGGATTCAAAATGCCTTTTTGTACTAATCTTTAGCAGGCTTTTAGTTACCTTGAGGTGAAACAGAATGAGTTGGTGGAGGAAGCCAAATATGGGTAATTCCCGCTTTAGCTAAATCGTTGATGGAACTCAATAAAAAGTTGTATAATCCTCCTTCCTTATTGCATGACTCCCAATTAAATCCTTGTTAATAAAAAAAATTGATGCAAAATCCAAATTGAAGAATGTCAATAAATAATAATAATTTTTATTATTTTTATGCTAAGGATGACTTACAACTATAAAACAAAATGCAAAAGAACTGACCGCACAATTAGTTGAACTGTACACCACACTAACTATTTGGCCAACATGTCATTTAACAGCTTGTCTTGTGAGGACTTAGTCCACCGTAGACCAAGTAATTTTGAGGGGTGGCTCCAAATAAAGTAGAGGGGTGGCTCCGGGTAAAGTAGAGGGGTGGCTCCAGGTGAAGTAAGGGGTGGCTCCAGATGAAGTAGGGGTGGTGCCTAGTATAAATTTGAGGGGTGACTCTAGGTGAAGTAGGGGTGGCTCCACTTTTAGAGGAGGAGTGACTACAGGTGAAGTAGGGGGTGGCTCCAAGTATTGGTCCACCATGGACTAAGTCCTCACAAGTTTTTGTAGTCACTTAATTAGGCAAATTCAATTAGCTCAAAACTAATATATTCCTCCGGCTATAGACCTAACAAAATCTAAGCCCACTCGAAAATTGTTCCAAACCAGAAAAATAAAAAAAATTGACAAAAACAAACTAGACAACTTAAAGCCTGCTAAAGATTAGTACAAAAAGGCATTTTGAATCTGTCAAATGAAATTGACCAACCAGAACTCGTTAACACAAATTCAGAGGTCATTTTGTATTACATTTATAACAACACTTAACTTATTTGAATCAAAATCCATCTATAAAACAAATTGAAAAAAATAAATAAATAATGCTCATTTAGCTTGATAGACTTCATGATTAGATGGGGCCTAAAGCGAATCGTTGATACCAAATAGACATTTTGTGCAATGCATACATCACCTGAAATAATACAATAACAAGATTTTACGGAGCCTAAAGTACAGTGGTTATATGTTAAAGCGATGTACAATGTAAGACGGTGGCATTCTTGTAAATTAAGTCACAAGCTAATACTGCGGGTCTTGAATAACCGAAGTACAACACAATCCCTAGCTCGTGAAACATGTATGTATAGCGATTTAGTAGTTTAATACTGCAGTACAATCAAAAAAGAAAAAGGAAAAAAAACCCCCTTCCAAGAACTGCTCACGATCTACTAGTCTGTTCAGTACTTCAGTTCCCACGATCTACTTCTCACCTCTCACCTCTCGGCGGCTTCTCTCCACTCTCGGTGTTGGGGCCCGCAGCGTTCTGTTTCGCCGGCGGCTGTGTTCTTCCAGCTCAAAACTAATATATTCCTCCGGCTACAAACCTAACAAAATCTAAGCCCATTCGAAAATTGTCCAAACTAGAAAAATGAAAAAGGCCCACATGAGGTTTTGCGTTATTCTTAAATTTTACTTGGGCACTTTTTGGTTTTAGTTATAAACTTTTTTTTTTTTTTGATTGGATAGTTATAACCTTTTAGCACAGTGATAACTTAGCAAATTTATACATTACGTCCAAGTATAGTCAATACGGAATATATGTTTGGTCATTTTTGAATTTCACTTAGACAATTTATTCTTTTACATGTAACATAACATCCCTTAACATAGGGATGACTTACCTCATTGTTGATACTCCATGTTCAACGCGCCATGGTCCACATAAGTAATTTTTTTATATTTTGACTTTCACCTTAGCAATTTTTAGAGCAGTTTCAACCATACTAAAAATAATAATTCGTAAAAATTAAACTTATACTTTTAAAACCCATAAAAGTATCCAACAAAATCGGCGACTTTGTTAGCCTCACATGGCAATGCTCTATACACACAACAACAATATATAATTTTTTTTAAGGAAAAACAACATATAAATATGATTAATATATACTGTATAAATAAATATTGCGTATCCAACTCAAGAATATAATTGTAAAAAGTTGGCTTAAAAAAAAAAGTAAAATAAAATGAAAAATTTGTGCCCAAAATTTAGATATTTACTCCCACATTATTATCACTACACTTATTACCTCATGAGTGCTAATGTTATCTTACACGTCTATTCTAATTGGCGCCACATTCAATTTTAGCTATTCAAGTATTCATTGACTCTCTTCGTACAATTACGTGTAGAACTCTCCATTTTTTCTCTCTCCCTATGTCGGCTATGTGCATGTCTAAGGTCCCAACTAGTCTACTTATAGTAATAAAAGCGGAGACAAGAATTTGTAAATTTGGGGCAGGTTTCCGTTTTAACTTTTGCCTAAATACCGATCTTGTCCTCTTATTTTATCTTTTTTCTTTTTCTGGTCTTTCTCCCTTTTATTTTTTTAATCTGGCGTTGCCCTGTTTCTCTCTCTCTCTTCCTTTTCAATGTCTCGCCTCTCAAATCTCACTTGTGCGAATACTTGGCAGAAAGCTCCGATCACAGGCAAGATTTCTTCTCTGTTGATTTTTGATGGTGGTGGCCGTGCAAATCCAGCCCTTCCACGCCATCCGCTGCAAAACCAGCCCTCCAACACCTACCAATAATCCCTTGCAAAATCCATTAACCTATTTTTTCAGATTTTTGACTGTTGATACTTGCTAAGGCCAATTAATGGAAAAAGAAAAGCTACTCACACAAGCCATGATTTCCACTTGCAATCCAAACCAAAGTTGGCTCATATGGGTAAATTTCTGACGAGCTTTTTGACAATTTTAAACTTCATAAAAAAAAAGGAATTAATTTAACTAGCTTTTTGAAAATTTAAATATGAACCTCTTTTCAATTTACGGAGCGTTTGGAAAGTGGGAATGAGATTATGAAAATATGGGGATGAGGATGAGATTTGGGTTGAGAGGTTAGAGAATATGTATAGTTAATCCCACTACCACGTTCGTTATGTGGGTATCAGATTAGGGAATAGGTTGGAGATCATAAAGTTAGTTTACCAAAATACTCTTAAATAAAAGAGGAGACAAAATCTGCAGTCATTTATAAAGGGCATGATAGTAATTTACCTTTTAAAATCCTTGTCCCTCCTCCAATTACTAGCCCCACTATGGGATTAAAAACGTGGATAAGAGGCCTTTTTATCCCCATCCCCACTCCTTCTCTGTTCCCCATCCCTGACACCAAACATGGAATTTTACAATCCTAACTTTTTAATCCTTATCCCCATCTCCTATTCCCACTAAACAAACGCCCTGTTAGGGGCTAAAAACGGTTGGGTATTGTATGTGGCTGACGATACCAATATAGGCTGATGGTGGAACAAAGTGTTAAGAGAGAAATTTTTTGATTTTCGCTTTGTTGTAACTTTAAATTTTTTTTATAAGATAACTTCTTTTAGGGTAGGGGGACTTACCAAGTTTATACCTGAGGTTTAAAACGTCTAATGGTCAACTTATCTTTAAGGCACTGTAGAATTTTCCGTAAGACAATTTTGTTGTTGTAGGCATAACACAACATTCCTTCACATAAGGGTGACTTAGCTGTCAGTTAGAGGTGTGTTATTTTTTACTTATTCAATATGTTGAGTTAAGTTCAATTAAGTTGAGTTGGGTTGAATTCAGCATGTGATGTGATCTACTTTTTTTCTCTTATTACTTTTTAGTTCACTTGAGTTTAATTAAATTTAGTTCAATTGGTTTCAGTGAAAAAGAACAAAACACTCTAATAATAAACAATGTCCAAAGATCCACCTATGTTTTTGGTAATTTTGTATTTCAACTAGGCAATTTTTGAAATTTGATTATAAGATAATCTTTCTTAGGACAGGGGGAACTAACATGATTGGTATCCACCATCAGCCTTTATTGGTATCGTCAACCACATGCAATACCCAACCGTTTTCAGCTCCTAACGGGGCGTTTGTTTAGTGGGAATAGGAGGTGGGGATAAGGATTAAAAAATTAGGATTGTAAAATTCCATGTTTGGTGTCAGGGATGGGGAACAGAGAAGGAGTGGGGATGGGGATAAAAAGGCCTCTTATCCCAAGTTTTTAATCCCATAGGGGGGCTGGTAATTGGAGGAGGAAAAATGATTCTAAAAGGTAAATTACTATCATGCCTATTATAAATGACTGCAGATTTTGTCTCCTCTTTCATTTAAGGGTATTTTGGTAAACTAACTTTATTATCTCCAACCTATTCCCTAATCTGGCTGCCTAATAAAGTGACTACAAAAACTTGTGTGGACTTAGTCCATGGTGGACCAATACTTGGAGCCACCCCCTACTTCACCTGTAGCCACCCCTCCTCTAAAAGTGGAGCCACCCCTACTTCACCTAGAGTCACCCCTCAAATTTATACTAGGCACCACCCCTACTTCATCTGGAGCCACCCCTTACATCACCTGGAGCCACCCCTCTACTTTACCCGGAGCCACCCCTCTACTTTACCCGGAGCCACCTCTCAAAATTACCTGGTCCACGGTGGACTAAGTCCTCACAAGACAAGCTGTTAAGTGACATGTTGTATATGTAAAAAACTGACATTGAAGATCCTTTGTCTCATCACATATTCACATTGTTCCAACCTATTGCAACTCTTCCTGTATTTGACACGCAAACTATTTTCATGATTGATAAAAAAAAAAATGTAACAAATACATAAAGTGGTGTGAAAGTAGATGAGATAGACATAAAATAGGACCAAGATTTTAATTGAAAAGCAATCAATATCCTATAAGGTTTTTTTTGAAAAGCAATATAGTATACCTATCATTTGTAAATGGGATAAAAATCAATTTGTAAATGACCACCCCTCTACTTTACCCGGAGCCAGCCCTCTACTTTACCCGGAGCCACCCCTCTACTTTATTTGGAGCCACCCCTCAAAATTACTTGGTCCACGGTGGACTAAGTGCTCACAAGACAAGCTGTTAAGTGACATGTTGGCCAAATGGTTAGTGTGGTGTACAGTTCAACTAATTGTGCGGTCAGTTCTTTTGCATTTTGTTTTATAGTTGTAAGTCATCCTTAGCATAAAAATAATAAAAATTATTATTATTTATTGACATTCTTCAATTTGGATTTTGCATCAATTTTTTTTATTAACAGGGATCTAATTGGGAGTCATGCAATAAGGAAGGAGGATTATACAACTTTTTATTGAGTTCTATCAACGATTTAGATAAAGCGGAAATTACCCATATTTGGCTTCCTCCACCAACTCATTCTGTTTCACCTCAAGGTAACTAGTTTTTATATATACTAGATAATGACAATGATAATTTGGAACCGGTGAATATTTATTGGACATTCATTATATGATAGATGAATGATGAGTTCTAGTCCACCTATTGACCCAAGATATATAAAATTGTTATTTATTAGTGTAGTTTATAATTTGCTAGGTTATAAGAAAAAAACCATACTAATAAGTCCTACTAATTTCCAAAAGTAATTATCTTAGTCGAGTATGTTACTTTTTTAACTTGTATAGATGTGGTACGTCATAACTAATATTTGGCCACGTATGAATAATTACATTATCAAATAAGTCAGATTGATGACTAAGGTCTATCGAATATTTAATTATTTGATTCATCCACTAGATATGAATATGAAAGATAAAGTGGAAATGTATATAGATATGAAGATGACTCCATTCTATTATGATTCTTATTTAATCCACTGTTATCTCTATTTGTATTACTATGCAATTGTATCTTCTAATTTGTATCTTTCATTTTCTAGGTTATTTGCCAGGAAGACTATATGATCTTAATGCTTCTAAGTATGGAAATGAGCTTCAATTGAAGTCATTGACCAATGCCTTTCACAAAAAAGGGATTAAATGCATTGCTGATATAGTGATAAATCATAGGTGCGCTGATAAGAAAGACGAAAGAGGCATATACTGTATATTTGAAGGAGGAACTTCCGATAGTCGACTACATTGGGGCCCTTGGTCTATTTGCAAGGATGACAATCAATATTCCGATGGTTCTGGAAATTTGGATACTTTAGACCCTTATGCGGCCGTCCCAGATCTTGATCATCTTAACTTAAAGGTAAGGCAAGAGCTATCAGACTGGATGAATTGGCTAAAAAAGGAAATTGGTTTTGATGGATGGAGATTTGACTTTGTGAAAGGATATGCACCTAACATAACAAAAATATATGTGGAACAAACTAAACCAGATTTTGTCGTCGGGGAGTATTGGGATTCTATTCCATCGGTCAAGATGAGAAAACAAACGACTATGACCCGAATGCTCATAGGGATAGGTTGGTCAAGTGGGTTCAGGCGGCTGGAGCGGGTGTTGTTACTGCATTGGACTTTACAACAAAAGGTATTTTACAAACTGCTGTACAGGGGGAATTGTGGAGAATGAAATATTCTAATGGCAAACCAAGCGGAATGATTGGAGTGTTACCGGAAAATGCTGTTACTTTTATTGATAACCATGATACAGGTTCTACACAAAAGTCGTGGCCATTCCCAGAAGATAAGGTTATACAAGAATATGCTTATATTCTCACCCATCCAGGAATACCATCTATAGTAAGTATTATGATAATGTTAAACATGCATCCACCTTGAATTTTTACTTCACCTCATTCATTTAAATGTTTTCTTCCTCTTATATTGCATCATATACCTCCTTTTCTTATGGTTCAAATAAAGGTACATAGGTCGATGATAATAGTAGTTGAATGTAAAACCTATTACAACCTCCAAAAACTTTAGCATTATGCTATATATATATATATATATATATATATATATATGCTCTTTAATATATTAAAATAAAAAATGGCATTTAGTATTTGCTTAATAATCATTTCATGATTAATGTGAAGTATTGATTTATCATTTTTTGCAGTTTTCTGATCACTTTTTTGAATGGGGTTTGAAAGAGGAAATCATGAAACTAACATCAATCAGAGGAAGGAACGAGATAAGTAAATCAAGTAATGTTACTATAATGGCGTCCGAAGCAGACCTCTATATTGCACAGATTGATGCAAAGATCATAGTCAAAATTGGATCAAGACTTGATATCGATCATCTTATTCCCCCAAACTTTAACATTTCTACATCAGGGAAAGACTATTGTGTATGGGAGAAGAAAAACTAATTGATCTTAACATAAACATCCATGATCAGTTGCTAAAATAATTGTCGCAAAGTATAATTTCTTATACGTGCAATTATAATTAAATAACAATTATCATTGTTATCAAAATAATTAGATAGAAAGTACCTTTTCAGATGGGTAAAGTTGTATATATTTTTCTGAAAGGAAAGATAATTCAATAAAAGTTTACAATCTTTATACACTATAATAGATATCTTAAATATCTGAAAACACTTGAATTCTAAAGTTATGTACCACTAGAAGTTATGTACTACTAGATATTCAACCATACTGTATTGCTTTCAGTTAGTCATTATTTTATGTACAATTTACAATGTCGGCTCTTAACATTCAAAGTTGTATACACCTAATCCTCCAGTATCCCATTTAAATAAAACCTCTTAAGAAAAACTAGAATAATATCAATATTGATAGGAGTATAGTAGCAATCTCATATGATATATCTACATGGTGGCCAAGTCCCAAGTATTTAACAAGGTAACCTAATGATTAAGGTGCACCTCCATAATTGCAATCCACTAAACGAACATAAACAAAACGTGAATGCATGATTTTATTTGCTACTCCAAGTACAAAAAAAGAAAAAAAGAAAAAAAGAAAACAAAAGAAAGTCATTTAATTTAATAATTAATACCTCCCAAATCTCGAATTACCAAGAGACAAGGTAGTAAAGATACTGCTGACAATATCAATTTAGTACAATTAGTTTGTACTAAATCAATTTTTTGCCGCCTAATGACGTACGATTTAAGTCGCTAATTACATAAGAAAAACCCATTTCCCTTTGACTTGACTCATTAAAAAGCATGGTTATGGACTCATTCTCCAAAAAAACCCAAACCCTCACTCCATATTTAAACACCTTCTTCTCATTCTCTTTCTCTCTCTCTCATATCAAACTCAAACCGTTCCTATCTATCCACCATTTCTCTCTCTTACTCTCTTTCCATTTCCTAACAACTCTTTACTCTACCACTCTTTTCCCTCATTAATCGATTTAGTTAGGGTTTAGAGATCAAAAAACGAAAATGAGAGAGGAAATTGAAATCGAAACTAAACAGAGCTTAAGTTCGCCGGAAAACATGGAGGACGATGAATTCACCGATGTCCTTGTTGATGAGAGAGAAAACTCGCTGGCGACGAAAAACTCCGTCGATGAATTTCCGGCGACGGAAAACTCTGGCGATGAATCTCCGATGACGGAGGAGAGCGAAGGAGTGCTACATCCTCACGAGAATCTTCCGAAACCCGAGGCGTCGCCCGGGATAAGTGACGACGTCGTCGTTTCGAAGTCTTCGACGGAGGATGGTTTCTCCATGGATCTTCCGGCGATCGGAAAATATTTCCGGGAGAGGAAAAATAGTTTATTGGCGGCGATATCGAGGAGGTTGAATAATACTAGTAATAATCAAAACGACGACGTAAAAGGAAAGAGTTCCGGTGTGACTGAGTTTAATTTGTCTGGTGTACAAGTGGTGGTAAGAGCGAAAGATGAGGAAGTGATGATGAATGAGGGTTTTGGGGCTATGAAGAAGCTCAAAGGCCGAGTCACCTTCTTTTCCAGATCCAATTGCATGTTAGAATTGTAAAAATGCAGATTTGTTTTTGAATTTCGAAACATTTAATTGATTTTGAGAAGAAAATTGTTTATTGGAAACTGGCTATATACATGCCACTCTTGCTTTCATACGTATATACTTGCTTATTCATGGAAAATTAAAAAAATTGATTTAGAGAATATGATTTTGACATGTAAATATGTTCCAATTGAATGAAGTAGCCTAATGATTCAATATCTTGTTTACACGAAGTTGACATGATACTAATTATTATAATACTTCTATCAAAATGTTACTAACTAGTGTTATTACTCTTGCTCAAACCATGACACGTACAATAAGGGAGACTATTCTATATTGATAGAGGGCAAATGTTACTAAAGGAAAATATCTCATCTTAATTTTTTAGTGCAAAAATGGAGTATCTTGGAGATATTAATGAAATTTTGAAGCAAAGTGTGATTTGATATTCTTTAGAAATAACGCAGTTGTTTATTATTGATAGTTCAGTAACATCATATCAATGGTTAGGTGGATTTGTTTTATTTTTTTTTATATTTTTGGACTAAATCACGCTTGCAAAATCAAAAAGTCCAGGTTAAAGCACTTCTATTCTCAATCAAAAGCCTCTATTTTCTCTCGTCCACCCTCACTTAATTCACTTTACATCCACTTAGACCCAAAGCACAACTTTCATTCCCCCACCTCAACATTCGTTCTCGTTATCTTGCGAATCCACCTTATCCGGCTTCCTCCATCACTACATCCCCACGTAGCCTTCTACATCACTATATGACTATATCCAACACCCAACCACCTTATGTATCCTCACCCTATCCATACTGATATAAAAGGGTGGATGAGTGTTGGCCTTAGTGATTTTACCAAGTGGCGTGTTCAGGCCAATTAACTCATAACAATGAATAGTCCATAATTGTGTACTTATTACCCAGTTGATTTTAAATTGTAATTAATTGTAGATACTAGATAGTGGCGGAATATTAACAGGGCGAAATTGGGCTGGGCCCCCTCAGAAAAATGAAAATTTGTTATTTTGTTCTATAAAGATAGTATGGTAAAGGCTCTCCCATATTGATCGAAGCACTAAAATTCCATGCTTTAGGTACCGGGTTTGAATATTGGCCTCTTCTTTTTTTTGGTCAAATTCTACCTCTGATTGTAGGGTTCTCATATTGGGGATAACTCAAATGTAAAAAAGTTTTAATAAATTGCAAATGAATGAACTCTACAAATCTAATTCATTGGATTAGTGACTTAAAGTTTAGAATTGGTGAACTTATTCGAGATTCAATGGAAGATCTCTAAATTTAAGACTAGATTTTAAAGCAGATCTCTAAATTTAGGATACAAGCATTTTGCAAACATAATCATATGTGACAAGTGACCACTTCGGAGTATTTCATAGTGGATTTTGTTTTTTTATTGGTTAATCTTCGGATAAAATTGAAAATTTCCAATATCCATTAAAAAAATTTTAAAAAAAAAACCCTGCAATTTCTGGGTTTGAGATTTGGGCTCTGAAACCAGACCAATACTCTTGAGCCCAAGCCCACAAAACCCGAAGAAAACCCTCTAGGCTAGAGCCCTTTTCGATTATTCCCACCTCACTCCCCAATCCATCCACTCTAACTACGCTTCCTTCCTTTTTCTCTCTCATCTCGCAAACCACCGCATACGTTCGGCGACCACCACTCTTGGCGGTTTCGTAGCTTCACCATCTCACCGGTGAGGTATGCTTTCATTTCCTCATGCTCTTCATGAATAACCTTTTTATAATTCTATGTTGGTATATTCTCGATTCGAATTCTGCACAAATATATATAAGTTAATCCTGCTTAATTAAAGGGTTTATCATTCTTGTTGAAACTTCAATTTTGAAACCTAATTGAAGTTTGCTGATTTTATAAAATATGAACTGTACTGTGTTTCTTTTGCAATAAAGATTGTTGGGTTTAATTTTTTTTGAATTTTGATGATTTGGATATTTGGGCAAGTTGTTGTTAATCTGATAAATTTGCATTATACATTAATACCCATTTGCAGTAATATTGAGGGAAGAAAAGTTCTGGTTGATAATTCATGAGGTGGTGAGAAATTTGTATCAGTTGAGAAAATGCATGCTATTCAGGTTAGCAATGCCTTATGTCCTCAGGCTTATCTGAGAACTACACCCCATGTAAAAAGGCAAGAGCTTTTGCCGCCTGCTGGTATTGCATTTGGCCTTCGGCCTACGAGGATTTTGGTTTCTCTCAAACTAACGAATGGCGGGCATAAGTGCCTGCTTTTGGCGCCTGTTTGTTTGTCTCGCGAGGGATCAGTGTCCGGGAAAGAAAATCAGGTTAAAGGAAGGGTTTTGTTTTGCTTTTATATATTGCAGTTTGTCGGATTGTTGATTATTGTGGTAACATGTTTTAGTTAAAGGGAAAAGGGAAGGAGATTTGGATGGTGAAATTCATCACAAACTTCCGTGTTAGTTTAATGCTGCAATGTAGAGGATTAAATTTTGGATGGATTTTGTGCCTGTATATTTTCTTTCTACGCGCACCTTCCTCATTCACATTAGAAATAGATGTAATTTTTTTACCTTCGTGAATGTAACTTGTCTACACAGTAGAAAAGTTCTAAGGTAGTGACGAAGAGCAATCTCTTTGGTTTTTCATTATTGGTTTTTTCCAACTGCTAGAGTGTGGGGGTTTCGGTACACTGAGGACTTGGTTATGTCATCTTTTTAACCGAAAATGTTTCTGTCTAATGATCGTCACACAACCTATGTGCTTCTTGTCACTTGTTAGGTGCAAGACTGTCAGGATCTTGCCCTTCCTAACCAGGCTGCAGCCACGTTCCTTGCAAGTTTCATGTGCTTATCTCCACTGCATAGGTGGAACTTGTTTGGTTATTGTTTGTTATTGAGTTGGCATGTCTTACAGACAACCAGGGGAGGGGGGGACTGGGAATTGATTGGCGGTAACCTGTGGTCCTGTAAGTACTTGTTTAATTTTTATTAAATTTGAGTGAGAGAGAGAGAGAGAGAGAGAGAGAGGTATCGTTGGTTAGATTTTCAAATTGTATGCCCATTGTCTTAAATCCCAATGTTGCATATCTTTCTAATTTATTTATTTTTTCATCTTTTGAATACTGAGCAGGAACCTCTATGGAACCCTTTCGGAAAAGTCTTTGAAAAATTTGGGGCAAAGCCTTCTATTGAAGATGTATTGAAACAACAGATTAAGAAGGGAGAATTTTATGATGAAGGTGGCAGTGGTGGAAATCCTCCAGGGCGTGGTGGTGGTGGTGGTGGTGGTGGTGATTTTGGTGGGTCTGAAGAGGAAGACTTCTCTGGGATATTAAATGAGACAATACAAGTGATCTTAGAAACTCTTGGGTTCATCTTTTTGGTAAGATCACAATCCCAGTTCTTAAAACCTGATACTGTTTTCAGTTGGTGTTGTTACAAATGGTGTTGTTGGTGACACCATTTTCCTTCTAGATTGATTAAGTAGAGCAAGCAGTAAACATTCATATACTCATGTTCACCTTTTTGCCACAAATAGTGTGTAGACAGCAATGCACCTAGCCTTCTATAGATGTTTCATGAGAATGATTGTACTGGCAACATATGTGACATATTCATACGCTGGTTCACGTTTATTTCCATAGGCTACCATATCTAGAAAAGCCAAAGTTCATCGTTTAATATCACCTTATATAGATGACTTAGAGAGATTTCACTATTTGAACTTTGCTACGGCTACCAATATTTAGGAGGTTATGTTGAGTCTGTAAGCTGATTCTATCACCTCATTTGTTGCAGTATTTTTATATCATCAATGGCGCAGAGATGACAAGGCTGGCTAAGGACTACATCAAGTTTTTGTTTGGAGGCAAAAAGAGTGTACGTCTAACGCGTGCATTGGAAGAATGGGAAGGTTTTTGGAAGATGGTGACTGAGAAGAAGGAGGTTGACAGGTTTTGGTTGGAGAAAGCGATAATTAACACACCAACTTGGTAGGATGTGGGATCATCCTGAGAAGTACAGGCGCATTCTCAAGGCTTACATGCAAATGCAATCGAAATCCTATGAATAAAAATTTATTTTTGCAGTTGGCCCGTCCTATTATTTCCTACTCTTTCACATCCTCTGTCCAAATTTGTACATTTTCACTTCTTGATGTCATAGACCTTAGGAAGAACTTTGTGAGCAATCTTGAGACTTTTGTAGTTTTGTTCTACATCTTATTGCATTTGCATATTGCCACAATTTACCAGCCAAGGTTTGTCATCGGTCAGTATTGTAATTTACCAGTTTAAAGAATGCGCAAGTCGGGATGTTAGTCGTTGAGCTTTTAAAATGAGTATTTCAAAAACAAAAAAAACAAATGATGAATGACGGAAGTAGTCCTATTTCCTTTTAAGTACTTATTTTATTCCTCTTGTTTTTGGGGCTAATTTCTTGGTTATATCTAAGGAGTAGCCAATAACTATTGCGAAAATGGGGTTGGCTAAATCATGTTAAAAAGAAAAAAATAATTTGGCAAAAAGAACGGTATTTTGAGAATTGCAAAAAACAATTAATGGCAAATAATATTATAAAGACATTGTATATGTAAAAAACTGACATTGAAGATCCTTTGTGTCATCACATATTCACATTGTTCCAACCTATTGCAACTCTTCCTGTATTTGACACGCAAACTATTTTCATGATAGATAAAAAAAAATTTAACAAATACATAAAGTGGTGTGAAAGTAGATGAGATAGACATAAAATAGGACCAAGATTTTAATTGAAAAGCAATCAACATCCTATAAGGGTTTTTTTGAAAAGCAATATAGTATACATATCATTTGTAAATGGGATAAAAATCAATTTTCTGTTATAGAAATTAATTTATATGGATCCAATTATGAAGAAGATCTTAATTTGATTGTTTAATTCACATACATTTTTGGGTGGATTTGGTGCTTATTGTTGGGTGGATTCGATGATAATCTAAGAAGATATTAGTTTGGATGATTCAATTTAATTATATTTTGAGTACAATTTACTAAAGGAAAATGTTTTTTTTTCCTTCCTTTTTCAAAAAAAAAAAAATTGACTTGCTCAGTATGAACTGCAAAGATATTCATTGATTTTATTGAAATATGTTAGCATTGTTATTTGGTAGATGTTCCATTATAGAAAGGGGTATTTTCATTTGAAATTTGATTTAGATAATATTAATAATTTAATAAAAAAATAATAATATATTTTTAAATTATTTTCAATGACCACATTCCCCCTCGCCCCCTCTTATATATGTCCCAATTGCCTGAACTGATAGTCTACCATTCTAGATTTTGTGTTCAATTATTTAGCTTATATAAAAATATGAAGTCCTTAAACCTTGTCACATTTTTTTGCATGTATCAATCTTTTGTCCCTCTTCTCATTGTAGGTGGTGCTCCTACTTTGTTATTTCAAGTGATGTATGCATTGCACAAAATGTCTATTTGGTATCAACGATTCGCTTTAGCCCCCATCTGATTATGAAGTCTATCAAGCTAAATGAGCATTTTTTATTTATTTTTTTCAATTTGTTTTATAGATGGATTTTGATTCAAATAAGTTAAGTGTTGTTATAAATATAATACAAAATGACCTCTGAATTTGTGTTAACGAGTTCTGGTTGGTCAATTTCATTTGACGGATTCAAAATGCCTTTTTGTACTAAAGAAGCAATCTAGTTGTCTGCTAAAGATTAGTACAAAAATATCCTTTTCTATGTCAGTTGGCTCCTGGGAAGCCCCAGAACGAAGTTGGATATTTTCGCACCACATATCAAAGGACACTCCTAGTGGAAGTGGGAGGTCCCCTGGGTCCGTTATCGGGTTCCTAATAGGCTTGTAAGGGCGATTTTATGGAACACAAAGGTAAGGGCTCGAACACCGAATTTGCATGGGTGATATCAAAGTTCGAGGATCCTGATGGCCCTCCCGGGACACCGAGGGTCCTCTAAGGTCATAATAGACCCCCCGGAGAAATTTGGGCAAAAATGACACCGGGCTCCGGGAAGCCGAAAATGTACGCTATAATCCACGATTTTGGGCTCTCGGGAAGCCCCGGAACGAAAGTTGGATATTTTTGCACCACATCGCAATGGACACTTCTATTGGACATGGGAGGCCCCCGAGGTCCGTTATCGGGTCCCTGATAGGCTTGTAAGGGCGTTTTTACGGAACACCAAGATAAGGGCCCGAACACCGAATATGCATGAGTGATATCGAATTTCGGGGATCCTGATGACCCTCCCGGGACACCGAGGGTCCTCTAAGGTCATGATAGACCCACCGGAGATGTTTGGGCAAAAACGACACCAGGGCCCCGGGAAGCCGAAAACGTAGGCTAATCCACGTTTTTTGGCACCCGGGAGGCCCCGGAACGAAGTTGGATATTTTCTCACCACATTTCAAGGAACACTCCTAGCGGACATGGGAGGCCCCTGGGGTCCGTTATCGGGTCCCTGATAGGCTTGTAAGGGCGTTTTTACGGAACACCAAGGTAAGGGCCCGAACACCGAATATGCATGAGTGATATAGAAGTTCGGGGATCCTGATTACCCTCTCGTGACACCGAGGGTCCTCTAAGATCATGATAGGCCCCCCGGAGAAGTTTGGGCAAAAATGACACCCAGGCCCTGGGAAGCCGAAAACGTAGGCTATAATCCACCTTTTTTGGCTCCCGGGAGGCCCGGGAACGAAGTTGGATATTTTCGCACCACATCTCAAGGGATACTCCTAGTGGACATGGGAGGCCCCCGGGGTCCGTTATCGGGTTCCTAATAGGCTTGTAAGAGCGTTTTTACGGAACACAAAGATAAGGGTCCGAACACCGAATATGCATGAGTGATATCGAAGTTCGGGGATCCTGATGACCCTCCCGGGACACCTAGGGTCCTCTAAAGTCATGATAGAACCCTCGGAGAAGGTTGGGCAAAAATGACACCCGGGCCCCGGGAAGCCGAAAACCTAGGCTAATCCACGTTTTTTTGGCTCCCGGGAGGCTCCGGAACGAAGTTGGATATTTTTGCACCAAATCGCAAGGGACACTCCTAGCGGACATGGGAGGCCCCCGGGGTCCGTTATCGGGTCCCTGATAGGCTTGTAAGGGCGTTTTTACGGAACTCCAAGGTAAGGGCCCGAACACCGAATAGGCATGGGTGATATCAAAATTCGAGGATCCTTATGACCCACCCGGGATAACGAGGGTCCTTTAAGGTCATGATAGACCCCCAAGAGAAGTTTGGGCAAAAATGACACGCGGGCCCCGGGAAGCCAAAAACGTAGGCTATAATCCATTCTTTTGGCTCCCAGGAAGCCCCGGAACGAAGGTGGATATTTTCGCACCACATCATAAGTTACACCGCTAGGGAACATGGAAATCCCCAGGGTCCATTATCGAGTCCCTGATAGGCTTGTAAGGAGGTTTTTACGAAACATCAATGTAAGGGCCCGGACACCGAGGCATGAGTGATATCAAAGTTCGGGGATCCTGATGACCCTCTCGGGGCACTGAGGGACCTCTAAAGTTCATGATAGACCCACTGGAGAATTTTGGGCAATAATGACACCGGGAGCTCGGAAAGCCGAAAACGAAGGTTATAAATTATAATCCACATTTTTTTGACTCCCGGAAGGCTCTGGAACAAATGTTGATATTTTCGCACCACTTGGCACGGGATACCCCTAGGGTATATGTGAGGCCCTTGTGGTCGCTTATCCGGTCCCTGATAGGCTTGGAAGGGCGTTTTACGATACACTGGTGTAAGAGTCTAAACACCAAAGGCATAGGTGATATCGAAGTTCGATGATGATCTGGATGACCCTTTCGGGATAACGAGGATCCTCTATGGTCATGATAGTCCCCCCAGCTTGGGCTCACCCAATTTTGGGAGACAAATTGACTGCTAGTTTTATTATACTCAGTGAAATTGATTGCTAAAGCTTGAAGAATGAAGATCTTTTGTACTCCTCCAACTTCAAAGAGTACTCCTTTGGATCAAGTCTCATCAAAGATACTTGTGACGCAAAATTCCTCCCATATTAGGTTTTTATTAACTTAACTGGATCAAGTTTCCTAGTTGAAAAAGAGAATAACAAAGCACAAAAACTTTTATAGGCGTTTATATGGAATAGGGCCTCTCACATTTCTTCTTCATCTCTCTGCCCCCATGCCTCTCGGAATAGGCCGGTCCTATTGCAAAGCAAAGTGCACAAAATAGAGGCAATACAAATTGAAATTTGATTGAGCGTGTCAAACTTTTGTGCAGTTGCTCAATGATAGTCCCAACTCCATGTAGCAACATGGAGCCCCTGTCCTTCCTCTGCCCTTCTCTCTCTCTTTCACCCATTTTCTCTCTCCTGCCCATTTTTTCTCTCTCCTGCCCGTGAATTTCACCGGACTCTCCCAGCTCCACGAAGCTCCATGGAGCTGGGAATATATAAAAATTTGTAACTTTTGTGCTTACAAGAGTTACAACTTTACAAGCCTTGCTAATTTTTGAAGAAATGGGCTTATTTAATTGTAAACTACAGTACCAACAAGGGTGGTGGTCTAGTGGTTCCAAGCTTACTCCCAAGTGGTTTGGTAAGGCAAGGTCATGGGTTCGAATCCCCATTCCCCCCATGCCTTGTGTCTGCTGGCTTCTAGGAACTATACTAGCCCCTTGTTGGTGCTACATTGACGGGGCCAGTGCTTGCGCTGGTTGTTCAGTTAGTCTGATATGTTCGCTGTTGAACATGAGAGTCCGAACATGATGTAGCAGGAGGTGCCTCGATCGCCATTCACTTGCACCTCCTTTTTGCCAAGCAAAAAAAATTGTAAACTGCAGTACTAGTTTAAGAAATAGGCAAAATGGTCCAAAATTACCGAAGGCCCATTACAGGTATCTCATCGCTTTCCCTGAACGACCAACAGAAGCACAGTCCACTTCGATTCGCTGCATCTTCTTCGGTCTTACAAACTCAAATCCGTGATTTCATTTCCTCTCTCTAGATGTGCTCTTTTTGTTTCATTTCAAAACGCCAAATCCCTAGATCACCATTTCAATCGTTTCGAGAGCAGAGGAGAGAGAGAAAATATGGATAAGTTAACCTCGGCATTTGAGAAAGTGAAGAATCACCAAACTATGGAGAGAATGAAGATGTTGGTAGGTATGGAGGTTGATGATGAAGAATCTGCTGGTGCTTCTACTCAAGCTGAAGAAAGTTCTTTCGCTTTCATGGATGATTTTAATCGCAATTACACCTTGTCCACAAAACATGTCTCTCTCTCTCTCTCTCTCTCTCTCTCTCTCTCTCTCTCCCTAATTTTGCGCCATTCAATTTAATTGTGTTTCGCTGATGTTAAACCCTAGTTTTACCATCCAATTGAGTTTGTACTTAAAATTATTGGTTAAATCAAAGAAAAGGGAGAAATGAGAAAGTTTGGTGGATATGTTTGTTGGGAATTGAGAATTTTATTTCCTTTTGTATCAAGAATTTAGATCAAATTCAATTTTTCTTTTCTACTTTTTATCTTGTGATGATTCTGTGCCATTTCAAAACCATCCAGTGAGAGTCCCAATGTGTCCCTTTTCGTTTTCGCCAAATTCGAAGTGTCCTCCAATTCTTAAGGTGTGTCGCAAACGTTTTATTGCCACTTCCGCGATTGTCGTGTTCTTTTAAGTGTCTGACACGGGGACACCCTACCCACGCCAAGTGTCCGTGCATCATAGAATTTAGTACTGATTGGTTTTATTTGGAGTCTCTGAATGTGATTTGTTTTAGATTGGAAATTGATTCAAAATGTAGAATAACAAGTTCGTTCGAGTGAGGGGGGACTTCTTTTATCTTGCATTCAACTCAATATGGCCATGATCTGCAAGAGTAAACATAGTATTTGTCATGATAGACCCCTCGGATCATAATAGTTTTTCGTTAAGATATCAAAGTTGGGATCCTGATGACCCTCCTGGGGTACCGAGGGTCCTTTACGGTCATGATAGACCCCCCGGATAAGTATGGGCAAAAATGACACCGGACACCGCGAAGATGAAAATGTAGGCTATAATCCACATTATTCTGGCTCCTTGGAACCCGAGAACGAAGGTGGATATTTTCACACTAAATCGCAAGGGACATCCCTAGGGAACAAGGGAGGCCCTCGGGGTCCGTTATCGGGTCCCGTAAGGGCATTTTTAGAGAACACCAATTTAATGGCCCGAACACCAAAGGCATGAGTGATATCAAAGTTTGGGGATCCTGATGACCCTCCCAGGTCACAGAGGATCCTCTAGGATCATGATAGACTCCCCGGAGAAGTTTGGGAAAAAATGACACCCGGAGCCCAGGAAGCTGAAAACGAAGGCTATATATAATCCACGTTTTTTTGCCCCCGGGAGGCCCCGGAATAAAGGTGGATATTTTCGCACCACATGGCACCGGACACCCCTAGTGGACATGGGAGGCCTCCAGCTTATCCGGTCCCTGATAGGCTTGGAAGGGCGTTTTACGGGACAGTGGTGTAAAGCCTAAACACCGAAGGCATTGGTGATATCGAAGTTCGGTGATCCGGATGACCCTCCTAGGGCAACGAGGATCCTCTAGGGTCATGATAGACCTCTCGGACAATTTTGGACAAAAATGAAAACCGGGCCCCGAAAACCAAAAATGGTAGCTATAAGCCTATAATCCACGTTTTTCGGGCTTCTGAGAGGCCCCGGAAAAAAGGTGGTTATTTTTGTACCACATCTCAAGGGACACCCCTAGGGAACATGGGAGGCTCCCAGGGTCAATTATCGGGTCCCTATAGGCTTGTAAGAGTGTTTTTACGGAACACTAATGTAAGGGCTCGAACACCGAAGGTATGGGTGATATCGAAGTTCGGGGATCCCGATAACCCTCCCTAGGCAGCAAGGGTCCTCTAAGGTCCTGATAGACACCCCAGAGATGTTTGGGCAAAAATGACACCCGGACCCCGGGAAGCCGAAAACAAAGGCTATAATCCACGTGTTTTTGCCCTCCGAGAGGCCCGGAACAAAGGTGGATATTTTTGCACCACATGGCACGGGACACCCCTAGGGGACATGGAAGGCCTCCTGGGTCGCTTATCCGGTCCCTGATAGGCTTGGAAGGACGCTTTACGGGATATTGGTGTAAGAGCCTAAACACCGAAGGCATTGGTGATATCCAAGTTTGGTGATCCGCATGACCCTCCCAGTCCAACGAGGATCCTCTAGGGTCATGATAGACCCCCTAGAAAATTTTGGGCAAAAACGAAAAACTAGGCCCCGGGAAGCCGAAAACGAAGGCTATAATCCACTTTTCTCGGGCGTCCGAGAGGCCCCATGCAAGTGAACTTGATTGCTCTATCACATAATTAATTGGAAAAATTATTTTGACTATTTCGTCCTTCAAAGCTTGTGTGAAGATGACATAAGCAAATTTCATTCTCATGTTATTATATGCTTCCTCAATCATCACTACAACACCACCTATAAGAGTAAAGCTATAGGTACGGCTTGGGGACTTGGGGAGGTCAAGATATATGCAATTTAGCTCTAACAACGATGAAGAGTTTTGGTACAAAGATGAACTACAACCAGTGTAAGTCACACCATTAGCAGTTGCATCATTAGCAAGGCTTAAAGACGTCAGAATGTCACCCAATCTTATTCCTAATAGAAAGTGTACTGAAATGTTACCAAGAGAATGATAAATGACAAAGTACGATCTGTCGTTACCGATAGGGAAAAGGATACCCTCTGCCTAATTAAGAACGGAATGCAATAAGTGACAATGTTTGGGTAATTAACACTACTTTGTAATGGTTACTCCAAGGAAGCACGAAGTCAATTGGAAGCACTATACTAGAGTAGTCTTTTTACATACTCTTTCTTTTTATTCTTTTCTTTCCTGGTTGGGGCGGGGGCGGGTAAAATGCCAAGTTTTGGAGAAGTCTAGAAAGTAAGAACACTTTTAGGACAAGAAATTCACATGGGCAGGAAGCAAGGGTCTAATAAGGAAAACGGAAGAAGATGGTCCACCAGTATTTTCGGTTTAGAGCATAAAATGTTTGTTCATTTCTTTTCCACGGGAGTTTATGCTTTTTATCCCCCTAAACAACCACGGGCTTTTATCAGTCCGCCTATCATGACCCTTGTAAATGCCATCATTATTATGGCACTCCACCAAAGCGAATTATTTCATCGTGGCATGAAAATAATCCAGAGGCTAAAGTCACAATGAGGGAACTTAAGTCTTCACTTGCTTTTATACAAACTTCTGAACAACGCAGTTGAAACTTCCACAACTGGACTACTTCGTCCTTAACACTATTTAATTCAAGAAAAATCTAGTGAACAAGACATCCTAAATTGGTGGATAATATCCTAACCACAACAGACCAAGTCAACTTAAATCCCTATCAACCAACACCAAAATTTCCCCTAGTGGAATTTGGAAAGACCTTCAGGCTTCAATCTTACATAGGCAAGCTCCACAAGTAAACAAGTGGTTTAGTAACTTGTTTACAGGGTCAAATCAAAATGTGGCAGGGGTGTTTAGAATCCACTAATTGAATTAATTTTTATAGAATACCAAAATAGCACGTAGTTACAATTTTTGGATAAAGCATTTAGACTTTTTCTTTCTCATAATCACCACAATCCAAATAATACGCAATTTTCCATCAACTTCAGAGCCACTAGAACTAATTACCTTGGACTGAAATGCACGTTCCATACATGTATAATGGTGGACCTACATTCAGATGAGCCTTAAACCCCCCATATAACCTTAAGTACGCATTTAAAAATTCTAAACTATCTTTTCTTAAATTTTGTTATATTCAAGTAAATTAAATAAGTACAAGTCTTGTGAGGAGTTCAAGTAACTAAACTGTTGACAACCTATTATACTCCCTTTGGCACAACTTACATAGTTACATCTCTCACTCCCTTATTGCATGATATGGTATTTAAGCAAGTTTCATACATTAATAATACTATATCAAAAAATAATTCAATCAAAATTCAGGTGAGTACTACATATAACATAAATCTTACCTCGTTACGGGCACATCCCAGGTGGTGAATAAGGACGTCCACCAAATCAAGACCACTAAAACAATTCTTAACAATCCTCAACCGGATCAACCGGTCTTGTATGGGCAATCTCTGTCTCAAAACCTTCACAATGCCAGCCATCTCATCCGTCTGTTCCTCCTCATGATTGTTGTCATCGAACCCATAAACCGACGGTTGAGGGCTTCGTCCGGACACTTGCTCCCCAGCAACTCCCTAGCCGTACGGTCTAACAAACCACAGTTTATAAGCGAGTTCAATGCCACTAAACCGCCCATCAACTTCTCGTTGAAAAATATTTGTGGGACGGTCGAACTGCCGGTCCGGTCAATCAGCTCCTTCTCACGAGCTGGGTAAACATCTATGTTGATTTCTGCATATTTTAGTCCTTTTTCTCTTAGCATTTTTCTCACTGCCCCACTCTCTTTGTTGCACAGAATTTCATGTCATAAAACATAATCAAGAGTTTAAGAATTAGAAATTGTACTACTACAATATTAATCCTAGACTCTACTTTTGCTTTAAATTTTAATAAATAAATAAATCGATGAAAACTTGTTGGATTTGATGAAATTAGGACTCAAGATAAAGATTAAAGAGTGCATAGAGTACTCCAAAAACTATTTTATCTTTTTTCTTTTTCTGGTCTTTCTCCCTTTTATTTTTTTTTAATCTGGCGTTGCCCCCGTTTCTCTCTCTCTTCCTTTTCAATGTTTCGCCTCTCAAATCTCACCTGTGCAAATACTTGGCAGAAAGCTCCGATCATAGGCAAGATTTCTTCTCTGCTGATTTTTGATGGTGGTGGCCGTGCAAATCCAGCCCTTCCACGCCATCCCCTGCAAAACCAGCCCTCCAACACCTACCAATAATCCCTTGCAAAATCCATTAACCCATTTTTCCAGATTCTTGACTGTTGATACTTGCTAAGGCCAATTAATGGAAAAAAAAAAGCTACTCACACAAGCCATGATTTCCACTTGCAATCCAAACCAAATTTGGCTCATATGGGTAAATTTCTGACGAGCTTTTTGACAATTTTAAACTTCATAAAAAAAAAAAATTAATTTAACTAGCTTTTTGAAAATTTAATTATGAACCTCTTTTCAATTTACGGGGTGTTTGGAAAGTGGGAATGAGATTATGAAACTATGGGGATGGGGATGAGATTTGGGTTGAGGGGTTAGAGAATCTGTATAGTTAATCCCACTACCACGTTCGTTATGTGGGTATCAGATTAGTGAATAGGTTGGAGATAATAAAGTTAGTTTACCAAAAATACCCTTAAATGAAAGAGGAGACAAAATCTGCAGTCATTTATAATGGGCATGATAGTAATTTACCTTTTAAAATCCTTGCCCCTCCTCCAATTACCAGCCCCCCTATGGGATTAAAAACGTGGGATAAGAGGCCTTTTTATCCCCATCCCCACTCCTTCTCTGTTCCTCATCCCTGACACCAAACATGGAATTTTACAATCCTAAGTTTTTAATCCTTATCCCCACCTCCTATTCCCACTAAACAAACGCCCCGTTAGGGGCTGAAAACGGTTGGGTATTGCATGTGGTTGACGATACCAATATAGGCTGATGGTGGAACAAAGTGTTAAGGGAGAAATTTTTTGATTTTCGCGTTGTTGTAACTTTAAATTTTTTTTATAAGATAACTTCTTTTAGGGTAGGTGGACTTACCAAGTTTATACCTGAGGTTTAAAATGTCTAATGGTCAACTTATCTTTAAGGCACTGTAGAATTTTCCGTAAGACAATTTTGTTGTTGTAGGCATAACACAACATTCCTTCACATAAGGGTGACTTAGCTGTCAGTTAGAGGTGTGTTATTTTTTACTTATTCAATATGTTGAGTTCAGTTCAATTAAGTTGAGTTGGGTTGAATTCAGCATGTGATGTGATCTACTTTTTTTCTCTTATTACTTTTTAGTTCATTTGAGTTTAATTAAATTTAGTTCAATTGGTTTCAGTGAAAAAGAACAAAACACTATAATAATAAACAATGTCCAAAGATCCCCCTATGTTTTTGGTTTTTGTATTTCAACTAGGCAATTTTTGAAATTTGATTATAAGATAATCTTTCTTAGGACAGGGGGAACTAACATGATTGGTACACTAGGTTCAAGGCCCACATGAGGTTTGCGTTATTCTTAAATTTTACTTGGGCACTTTTTGGTTTTAGTTATAACCTTTTTTTTTTTTTTTTTTGATTGGATAGTTATAACCTTTTAGCACAGTGGTACCTTAGCAAATTTATACACTACGTCCAAGTATAGTCAATACAGAATATATGTTTGAGTCATTTTTGAATTTCACTTAGACAATTTAATCTGTTACATGTAACATAGCATCCCTCAACATAGGGATGACTTACCTCATTGTTGATACTCCATGTCCAACGCGCCATGGTCCACATAAGTAATTTTTTCATATTTTGACTTTCACCTTAGCAATTTTTAGAGCAGTTTCAACCATACTAAAAATAATAATTCGTAAAAATTAAACTTATACTTTTAAAACCCATAAAAGTATCCAACAAAATCGGTGACTTTGTTAGCCTCACATGGCAATGCTCTATACAGACATCAACAATATATAAATTTTTTTAAGGAAAAACAACATATAAATATGGTTAATATATACTGTATAAATATATATTGCGTATACAACTCAAGATATAATTGTAAAAAGTTGGCTTAAAAACAAAAAGTAAAATAGAATGGAAAATTTGTGTCCAAAATTTAGATATTTACTCCCACATTATTATCACTACACTTATTACCTCATGAGTGCTAATGTTATCTTACACGTCTATTCTAATTGGCGCCACATTCAATTTTATCTATTCAAGTATTCATTGACTCTCTTTGTACAATTACGTGTAGAACTCTCCATTTTTTCTCTCTCTCTCTATGTCCGCTATGTGCATCCCCAAGCCTGTTCTTCTTTGTATGCAAAACCCCTACCGTCCCCCTCCTCGAGAATATTTAAGAGAAAGAAAGAAAGAAAAAAAGAGTTAACTCACCACCTTGCTTGTGTGTATTGACTTCTTGATTTTGTGGTTTAACTGGTTAGTTCTGGAGATGACTTCTTAATGCTTTAAACTCTCTGTTGTAGGTCTTCACATAACATATGTGGCTTTGAACTTGTTGGATGGACATGGTCAACCAGCTCTGCTCTACATTGTTCCTTTCACACTTGGTAAGTACCATATTATCCAAACTATATCATCATGTTTTTGACACTAGTTGCCTGACATCTGAATGCAATATAGAGCAATTCTGTGTTAGCACAGCTAGTCCACGTTGCTGAGCCCAATGATTATAAAATATATGATGGCTCAATTGCTTAACCCTTGTAGAGATAAATATCCATGTACTGTAGTAAAATGTTGAATTGGAGTGGGAGGAACATAATGTAGTAAGACTGTATCCTTGACTAAGTGAGATGTCATTCTCCAGTTCCATCCAAAAAAAAAAGATTGTCATTCTCCATATCCAAAGCCAAGGCCTGGTTGGCCAGGAGAGGGGAGAAATGAGTATTTTGCTCGGGTTCGACTCAGGTTTTGGGATTTAGAAAATCTTGTGTGCATTTTATCTTTTTTTTTTTTTTAAAAAAAAACCTTGTGTGCATTTTATCTTTTTTCAAAAAAAAAATCTTGTGTGCAACCATCTTATGGTGTAAGGAGTGTCTACGCTTAGAAGCCACCCTAGTGCTCTCAAAGTCACCCCTTAACTGCTTAAAGTCCTCCCTAGATTTGGTTGTCTCTCCATGAGGCGGTTGCTGAGGAGTGTTACTCTTTTGGATTTGGGTTGGTGTTAGAGGCCTTAACAATGGTGAAGGTTGAAACCATTTCCTTGTTTTAAAGCAAAGAACAAAAATAAAATGAAATCTCATAATCCTCATTTTTTGTTTTCCTCTCACACCCATTTCTTCTCCGTTGTTGCTTCCTCTTTCATTGTAATTTTGTAATTCAGCTAGATCTTATATCTTCCACGTTGGACTTGACTAAAACAAACATTAAGTTGCACCGGAAAAAAGGTGTTTTGCTAGAAAAGTATGATAGCATGAGAAGTTTAAGTTTCATGAAAGTTCATTCAAGAGTATGTTTGGCTAAAACAACTAGCTTTTAGATTAAAGTTACAGCTTTTATCTTTCAGTTACTGCTTTCATTCTCTGCTATCAAACAATTTATCAGATTATTTTCAACTTTCTGTTCCACAAACAGTTAAAATCTGAATGCTACCCAAGCAATCGGCCGCATTTCCGGATTAGTATTTTAAATGAGTTTATATTATCAATTTGGTATTTTAAAACTCTCTAGCCACGATAGGGTATTTTAAATGTTAAACCCAAATCTCTCCTGAAACCCAGTTTTCGGGCAAAAAAATTGTCGCATTTAATTTATTTTCAAGCATTTTATTCGTATACAAAAATGGCGATTAATATTTTTAAATTAAAAACTAACTTATTCCCCATTTTTCTCCCCCCAAAATGGCGAAAATGGTGAATATTCATTTTTTCCCCTATTCATCTACTCTACTTGCATTCAGTTCCCTGCTATCTTCACCAACCTTCAGCTCTTCAATTTGAATAGTGTTGCAGTAATTTCCAGAAAAAGAAATAGAGAGGAGTTCAATTTCGACAGTTGACGAAACCAAAGGTGAGTGAGAGAGGGGGGGAAAAGTGTTGTAGGTTGACAGAAGAGAAGTTGAAGATTTCTGGAAAATGAATGCGAAAAAATATTTTTTTTTGCCCGGAAACTGGGTTTCAAGAGAGATTTGGGTTTATTTGTACGAGTTAAACGTTTAAAATACTCTATCGTGGCCGGAGTGTTTTAAAATACCAAATTGGCAATATAGGCTCACTTAAAATACGAATCCGGAAACGCGGCCTCTTAGCAAGCTTTCAATTTCAACTAGCAAAACAGCTAATTTGTTACCCTTTCATAAAAAAATTAGCAATTTTCTGCTGATTCCTAACGATATTCTGACTTTTTAGCTAGCAAAACAGCTAATTGTGCAAAAATACCCAAAGTCTATTACTATTTGGTTAACTAATTTCCTTAGATTTTAAAGTTTGTATGTGACTTGCTTTCTGTAAGACATGTGTCTACATACCCCCTCTTAGTCTCTTACCCATTGAGTTTCTTTGAAGTATTCTACGACTCTGGGTATTTAAAAATATACTTTTTTTTGTTTATTTAGGCCGAATATTAGTTGGCGGTTGCCGATGTGGTCAGAAGGATCCTATAAAAGAAAAATCAGGTCATTTTCAATCATTGGTTCATCATCCAATAAAAAACGCTAGTACCCTTGTTAATTTTACTTAAAACATTTAAAATGTAGCCCTAATGAAACATCTCATTCTTTAGAAAAGGAAAAAAATCTCATATACGTGGACAATTATATGCAAACTTATTTACCTTGTAAAAGGCAGCACCAATAAACTAGATTATAAGTTAGTTTTAAAGTTAATAACTAGCTACTATAAGTTCACCATAATTATTTGAGGTAGAACAACTAACCTTGATTGTTCACCCACTAAAGGGTAAAGCACACTCATCAAGCATGGTCTTGGATTTCCATTTAGAAGAGTCAAATCATCGACTTTGTTTAAGGGTTGAGACTTGGGTGTGTCAAATCGCTCATACCAATCAGACAAGAGACAGCCACGTATCACAATTTCTTATCCATTGAAATAATATTGATCGACAGAAGCATAAAAGGAATATATAGTTATTTTACTTTAGAGTATTTAAATATGAAGTGATTTGCACCATAAAAAAATATGTAATGATTGGTCATCATAATTCCGTTATAATACGGGTTCTCTAAAAAAAAAAATGGTACAGCTTCAAAGATGGGGAAAAGTAATATTTATTATTAAAATTTGCGAGGAAATACCTAATAAAATTGACGTTTTGCAAATAAATATCAAATTGATTTTTATTTTTATTTTTTTTTTATACAAAAACATCAAATAAAACAATTTTAATCAGTATAACCACCACCCTTCACTTTTTGGCCAATTGTTGAATTTTCCTTCCCGTTTTGCCCTTACCTTAGTCTGAGGGATATTCTTACAGAAGCTTAATAGATAGATAAAGCTTGAAATAATTTAATTTTCATTTTCATAGCTTCTAGATCCACAGTTAGGGCATTAATCACTCTAAATTCAGTTACTCCACTATGACAAACTAAAATAATCACTTTCGAATAGCACTTTTACCATTATATTCCGAAAAAAAGGCAAACTAAACAATGAAGATAAAACCACTCAGTAATTCCGCAATTCAACTATGCTTAAATACAAGGATAAATCGCTCCCAATAATCCGAAGTTTGAGCGGTCGTCCAATAATAATCCCAAGTATGGAAATCTCCAATAATACTTCAAACTATGCATTTTTTTTTCCGCGAGTGAACCAACTGTTAACACCGTCTACTCTCCGTTTAGTCTTGATGACGTGACAATGTTAATCAAATGGGTTAAGCAGTAATTGAACAGATTTGTGAGTTTTGCTATAAAAAAAAAACAAATTAAGAGAATAAAGTTTAAAAAAAAAAATTAAAACTTTTCTTTACACCCTCACGGTTTCACGACAGTCACCACCATTGATGCATCCCTCACTAGAGTCACCACTACTACCAACCCCCTCCCTTTCCCTCTTCTGTCTCCTCCCATCCTTACTATTGCCACCCGTACCTTACCCATCTAGCCATCCTTGTCTCAATTCTCTCTCTCCCACCCATAACACCACCACCATCCTTCCACCCATAACAACACCACTCCTCTACAATACTGAACAATTCAGTAAACAAAATCAAAATCCCAAGCTCTCTATACACCCAAAAACAGTAAATAAAAACATTAACCTATTACCCAAATTAAACTAAAAATTTCAGAAGAAATGGGAGTAAAAAAATAGGAGAGAGAAATTCACTAAGAGGCACTAATGAGAATCGGTTGCTTGAGTTCGGTATCGATTTCGAAGTGAAATAACTGCCGATAAGCGTATGGGATGGTGGTTTTGGGGGTTAATCAGTGAGAGAAGTTGTTGATAATTTGTTGTGGGTGGTTTTGGGGGTTCAATTGGGGTTTCTCGCAGGAGATGGGTTCCGTTTGCGATGGTTGTCGCCGGGTAGTCATTTGTCTTCTATGCCAATCGATTTACCAACCAGTGTCAAAGGGTCCGGTGGTGGTGGAGGTTCTATCGCGGCAGCGACAGGGGTGGCGATTGGAGAGCATGGTAGTGGTGGTGAGGCTAGATGGCGGTGGTGGCGCAAAAAAGGAGGTGGGAATGGAAAATGGATAAAGATGGACGAGGTGAGAGAAAAGAAGCCAATAAATAATTTTATTTTTTTTAAATGTGCCACGTCGTCGGGTTACTAACGGAGACTAGACGGTGTTAGAGGTTGATTCACTCGCGGAAAAAATGTGAGTACTTGGGATTAGTTTTAGAAATTTCGGTACTTGGGATTATTATTAGAGGACTGCTGAAACTTCGGATTATTGGGAGCGATGTATCCTAAATATAATTCACCTTGTCATAAGTGCTTTTCCTACAAATATAACCACTGAAAACAGATTTTACTGTAAATCATATACAAATTTGCATTTCCTTTCAATTCTGCAATCCAAAATGCATGTTGATAAAAAAAACATTTTGAAATGCACTATGAGAGGCCCACTTCCTGTTGATGTACCTCATGTTCCTCATCTTACCCTCTTCAGGGCTGAATGGTGATCGAATCCTTCATCTTTTCGATATCATCCACTACGCCGATTAAGAGTCGTTGAGCTTCTGTAAATATCACCCTTAGACTTAAGTAAGGGTAAAACGGGAGGGAAAGTAATCAGGGTTAAAACCTTACGCAATCAGTAGAATCAATGGCACAACCTTACCTAATCAATTAGAATCAGTGGAAAAATAACACACTCTGGGTGAAATTGTTTTTATTTGTTATTTTTTTAGAAATTAGATGTTTTTCCGCTTGATTATCACAATTATTTGAGGATATTTGATTAAGAGCAAATATTGTGTGAAACCAACTCATAGAAAAATGGAATTACTATTTAGAAAATATAGGAGTCCCTTGTTAAAGTTAAAAGTAATAACCCTCGTCTCACCAAAAGTTATAGGCTCCGATGCACGGATACCTGGCCTGGGTCAAGTATCCCGTACCCAACTCGTACCGGATACGGATACGCTAGGGATACGCTTGGGATACGGCAAAAAACGAATCGGATACGCACCCATGAAGTATCCTCTTTTTTTAATTAATTTAAATGCTGAAATAATTAGGATACGGCTAGGATACGGCTGAGATACGTACGGGATACGGCTGACCCCCAAATTTATTTTTTAACCTTTTTTTTTTTTTACCTTGTTTTAATTTAAAATAGGACTATTAAATATTAATAATAGATTAATAGTTAATAGCTAGCCTAAAAAATCAAAAATTTCATTTCATTTAACAAAATCAGAAAAACCCAAACCCAAACCCAAACCCAAACCCAAACCCACCCAAACCCTAACCCCTCTTTCTCTCGCTCCATCCTCTTTTTCTCTCCCTCCTGCTCCGATCTGAGTTCATCCACCGAGCCACCACCAAGCTCACGACGGCCACGAGCCCACGACAACACAGAGCCGGCGAGCCCAAGACCGAGCTCCTGCGAGGCCAAGACCGAGCTCCTGCGAGTTGCGACTCTGCGACCGAGCCACCGAGCACCACCGAGCCACCGGTAAGTACTCCTCCCTTCCATCTCACTTTGAATTTAATTGCTTAATTGACTGTTTTCTTTCTGTATTCTGTGTTTCTGTCCATAGTTTTCTGTTTGCTTGATTGGTTCCTGTTTTGCTACCTTATTTTTTCAGGTGCTTGTATTGTTGTAAATTGGTTGAAATATGGATGGTAGTAGTAGTTCTGGTGGGGGATTTCAAAGTGGCTCAGCATCATGTAATGTTAGTTGTAACAATGATAGTGTTACCAGTGAAGAAGTGAAATTATATCCTTTGTGGCAATTTGGGAAAAGGGGTGAAAGAACATCAATAACAGGGGGTGGTAATTGTATTTGGGAATGCTCATTTTGTAAAGTCACTAAGCAAAGTTCTTATACTAGAATCCGTGCTCACTTAATGAAAGAGAAGGGACAAGGCATTGCTGCTTGTGCAAAAGTTTCTACCAGAGACATTGCAACCTTTAGGAAACTAGAGGATGAAAGTGAATTGTATAAGAAATCTTGTGCTGAAAAGAGACTTACATTACCAAACCAAACAGTCACTCATTCTAGTTCATATCAATCTAGTGTCCCTCCACCCTCTTCAAGTGATTTTTTGGGAATTTGAAAAAAAGAAAAGGTGACAAAACCAACCCCATTTCTGATGCTTTTGATATTCAGAATCGTAATCAATTGGATGCAAAGATTGCTAGGATGTTTTACACCGGAGGATTAGCCTTTAACCTTGCTAGAAACCCATCCTATGTTGATTCTTACACCTTTGCTGCTGAGCATAATCTGTCTGGTTATGTACCACCTGGTTATAATAGGCTAAGAACCACTTTACTCGAACAAGAAAAGGAAAATGTTGAGAACTTGTTGGAGCCTATCAAAAGTACTTGGAAAGAAAAAGGGGTTAGCTTAGCAAGTGATGGTTGGAGTGACCCACAAAGAAGGCCTTTAATTAATATGATGATTGCTAGTGATGCTGGGCCTATGTTCATAAAAGCTGTCAATGCCAGTGGTGAGGTGAAGAATGCTCTATTGTTTGGATCCTATAGGTCTTATACGTGTTTGGATCCTCTATTGTTATATTTCTTTGTTGTCCTTTCTTTTTCTCTATCTCTCCTCTACATGTTTAAATTAAAAAAATCTCATCCCCTCTATCTAAGGGCTCAAAGCTAACCCCTCCAATTCAAAGGTGGATGTTTGGAGGATATCTTGAACAAGTTTTTATTTTTAATTATTTCCAATAGTTAATTGAAAAATGAAAAAAATGAAAAATGACAGGGCTGAAGGAGAAGATTGAAGAGAGAGTTTTCTCAAAAAAAAAAAAAAAGATTGAAGAGAGAGTGGCCTGAAAAAAAACCCTGACGACATAGATAGCCCAGCCGTACATTGTATTTGTATGTATGCTCTCTTCCGTGTTAGCTGATACCTCTTCTCCTAACCTTTCCGGCATCCCGTTCTCCATTCTCCGTCTCATTGCCGCTCCTACTTTCTCTCTCTAGAATATCAATTTGTATCTCTCTTATTTCTGTCGTCGCTGTGTCTCCGCTTCTCCTATTCTTCGGCAGGTATGAACTGGCGTTTCGAAAGTTCTGTTTTCCGCTTTGGTCGATGTTTTCAATCTGATTTATCAGTTATTGAATTGATGTTTGATGTGAGCAACATATGGTTTATTCATTTTCTGTGTGTATTAGTTGAAAATTTAATCCAGGAATTGTTGTTGTGCAATCAATTATGCAGTGTTAAGATTGAATTCTTGTTCGATTATGTTTGTTTAATTGTTTGTGCGCTTGTATGCAAAATGAGGTGAAGTTCACTTTTGCTCGCGTCTGTTGGCAATTCCTAAGGTTGATGACAATGGAGGTGGAATACTTCATGTTTTTTGAAGGGATTCTGCAAACATATGCTGCATCTCTTTGTTTTGTTTTGTTTTTTTTAGATAAGAGAAAATTTTTATTAATCAAATAGTGAAAGAATACAAAATGGAGGATAAGGTATCCTCAAAGAACAAAAATAAAAATAAAGTATCTACAAATCACGCCAATGGCGTTGAATGACCGTCAGTGGCACCCCCTTGAAGGCACCAGCCGCCTTCGCCCAAAGGGATGCCAAATAAACTATATGTTCCCAAACTAAATCGATACTCTTTCCCGCGTCAGAGAAAATCCTCGAGTTCCTCTCTAACCAAGTGCACCAAAGAATAGCTAAACAGGCACACCGCCACAACATCCTACCCTCCTTCCCCCTCCGCATAGAAGAAAATCGCATCTGTAGGAATTGCCCCACAGTAGCAGGGCACACAAAAGGCTCCCTACACAACAGCCTATCCCACAAGGCCCTCGCAAAATTACACATCACAAACAAATGCAAACAACTCTCTCCGTCTTGCCGACACATCACACACATGCTGGGAAGAAGACACATATGTGGCCTCCGCCGTTGCACCATATCACTAGTGTTCACCTTACTAAGCACCAAAGTCCACACAAAAGCACGAACCTTCAGAGGAAGCTTGGACTTCCAAATATAAGAGGAAAGGGGAAAATGTGGAAACTGTGACGGAAGGCTAAGATGATGGAGGAAGGACTTGGAAGAGAAACCCCCAGAGGAGTCCCCAATCCAAGTCCGAGAATCGTCCCTAGGGACGAGAAGCCCAGTGTGGAGGACACCCAGGAGGGAAACGAGTTCCTCCATTTCTATATCGCGGGGTGGTCGTCGAAGGTGTAAGTCCCAGGAACCACCAACCTCTGAGTAAAAATCAGCCACAGGCGCCCCGTGAAGAGTGGACAAATGAAAAACCCGCGGATATGTGGAAGAGAAAGGAGTTTCACCATTCCACACATCTTCCCAGAACCGAACCCGTTGACCATTACCCACATTATACCTGACCAGGGGAAAGAATAAAGACGATACCTGGGAAACGAACTTCCAAGGGCAAGCATGGGAGATAGTGGAGCTGGCTTGCGCGTCCCACCCATTATGCTGAAGGCCGTACTTGCTTCTGATAACTCGGTGCCATAGGGAGTCAGATTCTAGGGGAAAACGCCATAACCACTTATCCACTAGCGAAATGTTCTTGGACACCAACCTACCAAAACCCAAGCCCCCCTCAGTTTTCGGCCGGCAAACATGGTCCCAACTAACCAAATGATCTCTCTTACCCTCACCAACCCCCGACCAAAGAAAGTCCCTCATCATCCTCTCAATCCTATTAGCTACACTAACAGGAATTTTAAAAAGGGAAAGGTAATAAAGGGGGATGCTAGCTAGGCAGGAATGTAAAATAGTGATCCTCCCCCCCAAAGAGAAATACACCCCTTTCCAACCATCTAGACGCTTAGCCACTCTAGACACCACCGGTTCCCAAAAGGAAACCGATCTGGGATTACCCCCGAGGGGCACCCCCAAATAAGTAAGCGGCCACTGCAACCCACTAGACCAGCCAGGGAGTTCAGAACATCCTCCCCCACGTTGACCCCCGCCAAACTACACTTAGACAGATTAATTCTCATCCCCGACACAACCTCAAAAACTTGTAAGAGCGTAAGTACCCTCTTAAAACCTTCGGCTTCAGCCGAAAGGAAGAGGATCGTATCATCTGTAGGTGGGAAACACAAACCCCTTCCTGACCCACCCGAAATCCCTCAATAAGCCCCCGCTCCACTCCCCTATCCAACATTCGGCCAAGAACATCAATGACAAGGGTGAATAGAAAAGGGGAAAGGGGATCCCCTTGGCGCAAACCACGTGACGAAGTAAACCAGTCACGCGCCGCCCCATTAACAAGGACAGAAAAACTAGCGTTGGACAAACAACCCCTTATCCAGGTGCGCCAACGCCCCCCGAAGCCCTTCCTATCTAAGACGCGATCCAAAAAACCCCAACTAACTCGATCATAAGCTTTCTCAAAGTCCAATTTAAAAACAATCCCAGAGTGGTTATTCCGGCGAGCACCATCAACCACCTCATTAGCAACCAATGCTGCATCAATGATCTGGCCACCCTCCACAAAAGCGCTCTGGGCAGCCGAGATAGTCCCAGACAAAACCGCCCCAAGTCTAATAGACAGGACCTTAGTTAAAATCTTATAGACGCTGGTGACTAAGCTAATAGGCCTAAAATCCCTCACCTTAATCGACCGATCCTTCTTAGGGACGAGGGTGATAAAGTTAGAGTTCATACTCTTCCCAATCACCCCTGTGGCATAAAACTCAGTAAAAACCCCAAGCAGATCCTCCTTGATGACCTCCCAGCAATCCTGGTAATAGGCCATAGTGAATCCATCCGGCCCCGGGGCTTTCTCTCGATCCATCCTAAACACCGCTGCCCTTATCTCCTCTAACTCAAAAGGGCGCTCAAGCCAGTCCCGAAGCAATGACGTAATAGGGGACCACTCAACTCCCTCCAACATCGGTCTATCAATCACTTCTTCCTCAAAAAGACCCTTGTAGAAAGCTGTAATCTCGTCACTAATCCTACTCACATCAGTCACACGCTCACCATCATCAGTCTCCAACTCTCGAACAAAACTCCTCCTCCGCCTCCCATTAACCACTTTAAAGAATAACCTAGAACTCACATCTCCCTCCTTCGCCCATCTCCCCTTCATCTTCTGACGCTGACTCTGCCTTTCCTTTAGCAAAACCTCCTCTAGACTATTTTTCAAATCAACACTCTTCCTTAGCAACCCCTCATCATGGCCCTCCTCGCTCAAAGCCCAATCTGTCACCAAAATCTCCTTAAGGATCTCCCCCTTTCGCACCCGCACATCTCCAAAAGTCTCCTTATTCCAAACTTTCAAACGTTCCTTAACAAACCTCAACCTCCTCATGAAACAGTACCCCCTCCAGCCCTCAACCTCACACTCCGCCCACCAATCCCGAATCTTAACACCAAACTTCGCGTGGGAGCACCACATATTCTCAAAGCGGAAAGGGGTCGGCCCCCACTAAATGGGAGCAGAATGTAAGACAAGGGAAAAATGATCAGAACACGAACGGGATCAGGGGATCCTGTACCAAAGATGAAAACTCATCCTCAAAATCATTCGTAACATGGAACCTATCAATCCGAGAGGCTACATCCCGCCTCCCGCTCACATCCCAAGTAAACTGAGCATTATCTAGAGGCAAATCGCGAAGGGTGGACTCCCTGATAAAGGAATCAAACTCAATCATACCCCCAGTCAACCCCCTACCACGCCGTTCCCCCGCATGACGGATCACATTAAAGTCACCCCCAATAACCCATCTAGGGGAACAGAGACCAGCAAGAGCCGCCAACTCCTCCCAAAACGACTCACGGTCAGCAACCCCATACGGGCCATAAACAGAAGACACCCACCAATCACCCCTCCCACGAACACTCAACAGAACCGACACAGTAAAATGCCCAAAATGATACTCAACTCGAGACGCAAAACGGGTATCCCAAGCAATAAGAATAACCCCCGATGCTCCTACAGAAGGCAAACAAACCCATTCCTTAGACCCTACCTCCCAAAGACTTCGAACATAAAAAGAATCCACTCCCTCAACCTTCGTCTCCTGAAACATCACCACATCCGGAGATGCCCGGCTGACAACTTCCTGCACTAGACTACGTTTCTCTACCATCCCCAGACCATTGACATTCCAACTCAAAATCTTCATCTAAAACCACCGATACCCCTAGACCTACGACTCCCTCCTTCCCCATAATTAAGGGTCGTCTCAAGACCCCAAAGCTCCCTAATGCCAACCCTGTTTCTCCGAGAGGGAGGTCCCCTCGAAGACACCTGAACATTAGCTACCTGACCTGAAGTACCAACAACCCGAAAATCAAGATCACGAAGAAGAGACTGAGGGTCTCGGTCGTCCCTCTCACCCGCCAATGGTGGAATGGTCACAACCGTCCCCCCGGCCTCTGACTCCTCATGGCACAACGGAGCAACAGAAACTTCCGGCGCTATCGACAGACAACCCCATCTCCACCTCTTGCACCTGAAAAAACATTAGCAGATAACATCTGGTCAGCAATAGAACAAGGTGCTTTTTGGGGGGTAGCAACAAAAAGAGAATAAAAGGGTAAAGGGGAAAAGGAAGTAGAAAGGTCCTCTTGGGCACGCGCCCTGGTATCCTCGGCACAAGGTGAATGGGCTCCGAGATCTGCTGCGTCGTCACACCCCGAACCATCTCAGTATGAAGCAAATTCACCTCCTCTATCTCCTCCACCTCCTTGTCATCAAATTCCCTAAGACTATCCAAAAGCAAATCCTCATCGCCATCAAGAGAGCTAAGGAGATCATCCTCATCAACATCAAATCCCGACCCCCATAAAAGAGAGCTCTGAGTAACATGATCAACACGAAAATATCTCCTCAAACGCGCCTCTGCCTCTAAAACAGGAACATCCCGCTGTGCTGCCCATTGAACTCGTGCTCCCACCGCTGCTAGCCAAGACCCAACTAGACACAACTCTTTCAAAAAACCCCCCTGTGAGGACGTTGAAGGCACAACAGGAGGTGAAACATCCTGCCCAACACCTCCCGACAAAGTTTCAGCCTCCCTTGTCACAACCATGCCCTCCCCCACAACGGGCCCCCACGTCACCAGTCATCACAGGCTCCAAATTCGGAGACCCAGTCAAAACCCGACTAACTGGTGCATAAACAGGCCCTCCAAAAGTTCCACCCCCTGTCTTTTCACCACCGTCAGAGGATTCGCCGGTCTGAACAGCCTCCGGCGACCCTCCCCCGTCAGTTGGCTGCTCCTCCGGCAGCCGTGGCACTTCACCCGCCACTGGCGCCCCCCCTGCACCAGCCTTCTGTGCCCGGCGGACCCAGGTCGGCCCCCTACGGTGATCGCCGAAATTTTCCGCTGCCGGGGACCCCTGTCGTCTCCCTGAAAACTCCGGCTGTGGTGGTCGGCCACCGGAGCTCCGGCGACCTGCAGTAGAAGAGGTAGAATGATCACGATTTTGAGTCCCTGAAAAACGTTGGCCAAAAAATGTCCTGGGCCCCTCTCCTAATCGCAAAAAGGCCGAAGTCCTGGGTGGCCCAGCATCTTGGGCTCGAGCCCCTCTCTTTGCAAAAACACGCTGACCACTTGGGCCTCCAAAACCAGACTGAGGATTAGAGAAAGGCCTAGAGCTATTATTAGAGTAAACCCTAGTACCCTGGGCCTGATTTCTCCCACTAGTACCTGGCCCAAGTCTATTAAAAATAGATCTGCCTCCAACATAAGAAATCCCACGTGCTGTTAAATTCTCCCTATTAACTCGGTCAACTCCCAAATAATTCTGGCGAGAATCACGCACAAATTCCTCTAGCCTGCCAAAGTTAGCTCGACCGTTACCAAGGTTCAAATGCTGCACCTGCTGTCTCTCCCACCTCCGATCAGAAATAGGCGCCTGACCACCATTATCAGACCTCCTCTCCGGTGCCCCTACCAGCCCAGAAACACCCACTTCTCCCACTTCTCTGGTCTCCCCAACGTGCTCGCCCTCCCTGCCATTCCAATTAATTTTTGTTGACCCACACTTCAAATAGTAAGGGACACGAGGAGGGACACGAGGTGGGTGGCCTGGGTTCCGTACCTGTGCTCGGGTCTCCTGAACTCTCTGGATTGCATCCATCATAGCCGACCATCCCTTACTCTGTTTGTCTTCTGGAACTCGAATTGACACTGGTCGATCATCATAAGGTATCCTTTCAAACAGGAAGAAACGTCCTCCATTGTTCTCCGCAATTCTAAGAGCCAAGATATACCCCTGACCCACAAACTTCCGTAACCAAAGATCAGGAGCCTCACCCTTCCACAAAGATAGTGCTGACTTCGCCCACCATTGAAATTCATCCTTCTTCATCCTAATTTCAAACTTCTTCGTCCTGGTCACCTCTGTTAAACGAAAATAATAACCATCAAACTGTAAAGAGAATGATTTCCTCTCTGCTACAAAACGAGTAGCCATAATTGAGTAACAACACCAAAAAGAGAAAAGATTAAAATTAAAATGTTAAGAAGGCTCCCAGAGCCCTCCCACCGCCGGTGGGAAGGTGGTTCCCCAGTGACCTACTAAACACTGAACAAACTCTCTCTCTCTCTCAAGTATTTTGTTTTGTTTTTGTTTTTGTTTGTTTTGTTTTGTTTTTTGTTTTTGTTAGATGGGGCATTACTCTGTTCAAGTTGCGTTACAACTTGATTGATTGTGTTTTTTTATTTTTATCTGAATGAGTTTGAAGGAGTCTGATGAGGAAGGTTTTGTTGCTGCGGGTAATATAGTATGTTACATAATTCTTTAAATAGGGTGGTTAATTGCAAGTAGTTTTAGAAGTTGTGAAGAACCTTGAGCTACCAAATGTGCCTTGACAAGCAATTTTGGATGTAGAATACCAAATAAGGATGAGAGAGACCTCTTGGTAATAAAGGTGTTCTCGTTGAGAGGACTTCTTGTTCTCTATCGTTGTAATACGACTTCATTTTAAATAAAATTTGCTTTAGCTAATAAAAATGATACCAAATAAGGATGAGTGTTTGATATTTGTTCTGTGCCTGTAGTATGTGTTTGAAAAAGAAAATTGAGATCTTTAGCGAATTGTGGGAGATCTAGAACGGGTGCATCTTGTCATTTCCTATGTTAAAGTATGTTGTGGTTCTACAATCTAGATCTACATCCAAGGAATAACGAGTCCTATGTTTGGACTTTGAGACTTTTCTTTTTTAACTTGCTGATAACCTTCTAATTTTCCCCTGAAGGTTTTTCTTCAATTCGTAGACATCATTTGCACTAGTGGATTCAATGGAGAGACTATCTTCTCATAAAGCAAACAATTGACTCTGACTAAACTTGTATTGGGAGAGCTCATAATTGTTTACAATTTGATTGGGTTCCAAATATCGGTATTGGGTTGCACGGTCCCTGCCACATGTATTTTGGTATCATCTGTATTGGCTATATCGACCATTTATAAGCCTTCTACCCGTATTGGCCATGTATCGGCCGCATCTGACGTGTATCAGTCTTTTCAAACACCCCTTTATATTCTGGGATAAATGTATTGGAAACCTCAAAAACCGATATGTCGGGTATCAGCCAACATTGATACAAGTGGACTTAAAAAGGGAACAAACCATCCGTTTTCTGTGTGTGTGTGTATGTGCGGGCGCGCGCGCGCCTGTGATCGTTTTTGGATTGTGCATTGAAGTCTCTGATTAAAATAGAAGATTTGTTTTTCTTTTAATTTCTTTCATTTTATGTTTTCTTTTTTTCCTAAGGATTTCCTGAAATGGCAAGACAGGTCAATCGTTTTTCCGGGTGAAGTCAATCTAGTCCTGTTAGAGCTTCTGTCATATTTTCATATGTGGTAGTTCATCTTCTGGCCCGGTTGATTTTGCGTGCTTGTTGGCTGTTTGTTCAGTTATGAAACAGATGTTAGATGAGATGTGTTTTTGCTCACCACAAGATTGAAGTACATTTATTTTTCTCCTTGTCAAACCTCGAGTTTAGTGCGAGGATATAGCATTTGACAAATATTTATGTTTGAAGAACTGTGTGTTTCAATTTTTTAAATACATATGCTGTTTGTTAGTGTTGTAACTTGAAGCGTGGCATCAATGTCCTACAGGAGTGTAGATCATACTGTCATAGTCAAGGACTCGAGGCTCTCCAACAGTTAGTGGCTTAAAAGGCTAACTACAACTATATAGAAGGAAGACTTTACATATTTACTCCAAGTTCTGGTTTCAAATTGTATGAGAAAAAGAGGTTCGTGTGAAATCTTTGCTTGTGTGACGATCATTTGTGTCAGTTGAGAAAATGCATGCTATTCAGGTTAGCAATGCCTTGTGTCCTCAGGCTTATCTGAGAACTACACCCCATGTAAAAAGGCAAGAGCTTTTGCCGCCTGCTGGTATTGCATTTGGCCTTCGGCCTCCGAGGATTCCGGTTTCTCTCAAACTAACGAATGGCGGGCAGAAGTGCCTGCTTTTGGCGCCTGTTTGTTTGTCTCGCGAGGGATCAATGTCCGGGAAAGGAAATCAGGTAAAAGGAAGGGTTTTGTTTTGCTTTTATATATTGCAGTTTGTTGGATTGTTGATTATTGTGGTAACATGTTTTAGTTAAAGGGAAAAAGGAAGGAGATTGGATGGTGAAATTCATCACAAACTTTCGTGTTAGTTTAATGGTTGCAACGTAGAGGATTAAATTTTGGATGGATTTTGTGCCTGTATATTTTCCTTCTACGCGCACCTTCCTCATTCACATTAAAAATAGATGTAATTTTTTTACCATTCGTGAATGTAACTTGTCTACACAGTAGAAAAGTTCTAAGGTAGTGACGAAGAGCAATCCCTTTGGTTTTTCATTATTAGTTTTTTCCTGCTGCTAGAGTGTGGGGGTTTCGGTACACTGAGGACTTGGTTATGTTATCTTTTTAACCGGAAATGTTTCTGTCTAATGATCGTCACACAACCTATGTGCTTCTTGTCACTTGTTAGATGCAAGACTGTCAGGATCTTGCCCTTCCTAACCAGGCTGCAGCCACGTTCCTTGCAAGTTTCATGTGCTTATCTCCACTGCATAGGTGGAACTTGTTTGGTTATTGTTTGTTATTGAGTTGGCATGTCTTACAGACAACCAGGGGAGGGGGGGGGGGACTGGGAATTGATTGGCGGTAACCTGTGGTCCTGTAAGTACTTGTTTAATTTTTATTAAATTTGAGAGAGAGAGAGAGGTATCGTTAGTTAGATTTTCAAATTGTATGCCCATTGTCTCAAATCCCAATATTGCATATCTTTCTAATTTATTTATTTTTCCATCTTTTGAACACTGAGCAGGAACTTCTATGGAACCCTTTCGGAAAAGTCTTTGAAAAATTTGGGGCAAAGCCTTCTATTGAAGATGTATTGAAACAACAGATTAAGAAGGGATAATTTTATGATGAAGGTGGCAGTGGTGGAAATCCTCCAGGGCGTGGTGGTGGTGGTGGTGGTGGTGGTGGTGATTTTGGCGGGTCTGAAGAGGAAGGCTTCTTTGGGATATTAAATGAGACAATACAAGTGATCTTAGCAACTCTTGGGTTCATCTTTTTGGTAAGAACACAATCCCAGTTCTTAAAACCTGATACTGTTTTCAGTTGGTGTTGTTACAGTTGGTGTTGAAATAATTTAATTTTCATTTCCATAGCTTCCAGATCCACAGTTAGGGCATTAATCACTCTAAATTCAGTTACTCCACTATGACAAACTAAAATAATCACTTTCGAATAGCACTTTTACCATTATATTCCAAAAAAAAGGCAAAGTAAACAATGAAGATAAAACCACTCAGTAATTCCGCAATTCAACTATGCTTAAATACAAGGATAAATCGTTCCCAATAATCCGAAGTTTGAGCGGTCGTCCAATAATAATCCCAAGTATGGAAATCTCCAATAATACTTCAAACTAGGCATTTTTTTTTCCGCGAGTGAACCAACTGTTAACACCGTCTACTCTCCGTTTAGTCTTGATGACGTGACAATGTTAATCAAATGGGTTAAGCAGTAATTGAACAGATTTGTGAGTTTTGCTATAAAAAAAAAAAAAACAAATTAAGAGAATAAAGTTTAAAAAAAAAAATTAAAACTTTTCTTTACACCCTCACGGTTTCACGACAGTCACCACCATTGATGCATCCCTCACCAGAGTCACCACTACTACCAACCCCCTCCCTTTCCCTCTTCTGTCTCCTCCCATCCTTACTATTGCCACCCGTACCTTACCCATCTAGCCATCCTTGTCTCAATTCTCTCTCTCCCACCCATAACACCACCACCATCCTCCCACCCATAACAACACCACTCCTCTACAATACTGAACAATTCAGTAAACAAAATCAAAATCCCACGCTCTTCTATACAACCAAAAACAGTAAAATAAAAACATTAACCTATTACCCAAATCAAACTAAAAATTTCAGAAGAATTGGAAGTAAAAAAATAGGAGAGAGAAATTCACTAAGAGGCATTAATGAGAATCGGTTGCTTGAGTTCGGCATCGATTTCGAAGTGAAATAACTGCCGATAAGCGTATGGGATGGTGGTTTTGGGGGTTAATCAGTGAGAGAAGTTGTTGATAATTTGTTGTGGGTGGTTTTGGGGGTTCAATTGGGGTTTCTCGCAGGAGATGGGTTCCGTTTGCGATGGTTGTCGCCGGGTAGTCATTTGTCTTCTATGCCTATCGATTTACCAACCAGTGTCAAAGGGTCCGGTGGTGGTGGAGGTTCTATCGCGGCAGCGACAGGGGTGGCGATTGGAGAGCATGGTAGTGGTGGTGAGGCTAGATGGCGGTGGTGGCGCAAAAAAGGAGGTGGGAATGGAAAATGGATAAAGATGGAGGAGGTGAGAGAAAAGAAGCCAATAAATAATTTTATTTTTTTTAAATGTGCCACGTCGTTGGATTACTAACGGAGACTAGATGGTGTTAGAGGTTGATTCACTCGCGGAAAAAATGTGAGTACTTGGGATTAGTTTTAGAAATTTCGGTACTTGGGATTATTATTGGAGGACTGCTGAAACTTCGAATTATTGGGAGCGATTTATCCTAAATATAATTCACCTTGTCATAAGTACATTTCCTACAACTATAACCACTGAAAACAGATTTTACTGTAAATCATATACAAATTTGCATTTCGTTTCAATTCTACAATCCAAAATGCATGTTGATAAAAAAAACATTTTGAAATGCACTATGAGAGGCCCACTTCCTGTTGATGTACCTCATGTTCCTCATCTTACCCTCTTCAGGGCTGAATGGTGATCGAATCCTTCATCTTTTCGATATCGTCCACTACGCCGATTGAGAGTCGTTGAGCTTCTGTAAATATCATCCTTAGACTTAAGTAAGGGTAAAACAGGAAGGAAAGTAATCAGGGTTAAAACCTTACGCAATCAGTAGAATCAATGGCACAACCTTACCTAATCAATTAGAATCAGTGGAAAAATAACACACTCTGGGTGAAATTGTTTTTATTTGTTATTTTTTTAGAAATTAGATGTTTTTCCGCTCGATTATCACAATTATTTGAGGATATTTGATTAAGAGCAAGTATTGTGTGAAACCAACTCATAGAAAAATGGAATTACTATTTAGAAAATATAGGAGTCCCTTGTTAAAGTTAAAAGTAATAACCCTCGTCTCACCAAAAGTTATAGGCTCTGATGCACGGATACCTGGGCTGGGTCAAGTATCCCGTACCCGACTCGTACCGGATACGGGTACGCTAGGGATACGCTTGGGATACGGCTAAAAACGAATCCGATACGCACCCATGAAGTATCCTCTTTTTTTAATTAATTTAAATGCTGAAATAATTAGGATACGGCTAAGATACGACTGAGATACGTACGGGATACGGCTGACCCCCAAATTTATTTTTTAACCTTTTTTTTTTACATTGTTTTAATTTAAAATAGGACTATTAAATATTAATAATAGATTAATAGTTAATAGCTAGCCTAAAAAATCAAAAATTTCATTTCATTTAACAAAATCAGAAAAACCCAAACCCAAACCCAAACCCAAACCCACCCAAACCCTAACCCCTCTTTCTCTCGCTCCATCCTCTTTCTCTCTCCCTCCTGCTCCGATCTGAGCTCATCCACCGAGCCACCACCAAGCTCACGACGGCCACGAGCCCACGACAACACAGAGCAGGCGAGCCCAAGACCGAGCTCCTGCGAGTTGCGACTCTGCGACCGAGCCACCGAGCACCACCGAGCCACCGAGCACCACCGAGCCACCGGTAAGTACTCCTCCCTTCCATCTCTTTTTGAATTTAATTGCTTAATTGACTGTTTGCTTTCTGTATTCTGTGTTTCTGTCCATAGTTTTCTGTTTGCTTGATTGGTTCCTGTTTTGCTACCTTATTTTTCCAGGTGCTTGTATTGTTGTAAATTGGTTGAAATATGGATGGTAGTAGTAGTTCTGGTGGGGGATTTCAAAGTGGCTCAGCATCATGTAATGTTAGTTGTAACAATGATAGTGTTACCAGTGAAGATGTGAAATTATATCCTTTGTGGCAATTTGTGAAAAGGAGTGAAAGAACATCAATAACAGGGGGTGGTAATTGTATTTGGGAATGCTCATTTTGTAAAGTCACTAAGCAAAGTTCTTATACTAGAATCCGTGCTCACTTAATGAAAGAGAAGGGACAAGGCATTGCTGCTTGTGCAAAAGTTTCTACCAGAGACATTGCAACCTTTAGGAAACTAGAGGATGAAAGTGAATTGTATAAGAAATCTTGTGCTGAAAAGAGACTTACATTACCAAACCAAACAGTCACTCATTCTAGTTCATATCAATCTAGTGTCCCTGCACCCTCTTCAAGTGATTTTTTGGGAATTTGAAAAAAAGAAAAGGTGACAAAACCAACCCCATTTCTGATGCTTTTGATATTCAGAATCGTAATCAATTGGATGCAAAGATTGCTAGGATGTTTTACACCGGAGGATTAGCCTTTAACCTTGCTAGAAACCCATACTATGTTGATTTTTACACCTTTGCTGCTGAGCATAATCTGTCTGGTTATGTACCACCTGGTTATAATAGGCTAAGAACCACTTTACTCGAACAGGAAAAGGAAAATGTTGAGAACTTGTTGGAGCCTATCAAAAGTACTTGGAAAGAAAAAGGGTTTAGCTTAGCAAGTGATGGTTGGAGTGACCCACAAAGAAGGCCTTTAATTAATATGATGATTGCTAGTGATGCTGGGCCTATGTTCATAAAAGCTGTCAATGCCAGTGGTGAGGTGAAGAATGCTCTATTGTCTGGATCCTATAGGTCTTATACGTGTTTGGATCCTCTATTGTTATATTTCTTTGTTGTCCTTTCTTTTTCTCTATCTCTCCTCTACATGTTTAAATTAAAAAAATCTCATCCCCTCTATCTAAGGGCTCAAAGCTAACCCCTCCAATTCAAGGTGGATGTTTGGAGGATATCTTGAACAAGTTTTTATTTTTAATTATTTCCAATAGTTAATTGAAAAATGAAAAAAATGAAAAATGACAGGGCTGAAGGAGAAGATTGAAGAGAGAGTTTTCTCAAAAAAAAAAAAAAGAGATTGAAGAGAGAGTGGCCTGAAAAAAAACCCTGACGACATAGATAGCCCAGCCGTACATTGTATTTGTATGTATGCTCTCTTCCTTGTTAGCTGATACCTCTTCTCCTAACCTTTTCGGCATCCCGTTCTCCATTCTCTGTCTCATTGCCGCTCCTACTTTCTCTCTCTAGAATATCAATTTGTATCTCTCTTATTTTTGTCGTCGCTGTGTCTCCGCTTCTCCTATTCTTCGGCAGGTATGAACTGGCGTTTCGAAAGTTCTGTTTTCCGCTTTGGTCGATGTTTTCAATCTGATTTATCAGTTATTGAATTGATGTTTGATGTGAGCAACATATGGTTTATTCATTTTCTGTGTGTATTAGTTGAAAATTTAATCCAGGAATTGTTGTTGTGCAATCAATTATGCAGTGTTAAGATTGAATTCTTGTTCGGTTATGTTTGTTTCATTGTTTGTGCACTTGTATGCAAAATGAGGTGAAGTTCAGTTTTGCTCTCGTCTGTTGGCAATTCCTAAGGTTGATGACAATGGAGGTGGAATACTTCATGTTTTTTGAAGGGATTCTGCAAACATATGCTGCATCTCTTTGTTTTGTTTTGTTTTGTTTAGATAAGAGAAATTTTTTATTAATCAAATAGTGAAAGAATACAAAATGGAGGATAAGGTATCCTCAAAGAACAAAAAGAAAAATAAAGTATCTACAAATCAAGCCAATGGCGTTGAATGACCGTCAGTGGCACCCCCTTGAAGGCACCAGCCGCCTTCACCCAAAGGGATGCCAAATAAACTATATGTTCCCAAACTAAATCGATACTCTTTCCCGCGTCAGAGAAAATCCTCGAGTTCCTCTCTAACCAAGTGCACCAAAGAATAGCTAAACAGGCACACCGCCACAACATCCTACCCTCCTTCCCCCTCCGCATAGTAGAAAATCGCATCTGTAGGAATTGCCCCACAGTAGCAGGGCACACAAAAGGCTCCCCACACAACAGCCTATCCCACAAGGCCCTCGCAAAATTACACATCACAAACAAATGCAAACAACTCTCTCCGCCTTGCCGACACATCACACACACATGCTGGGAAGAAGACACATATGTGGCCTCCGCCGTTGCACCATATCACTAGTGTTCACCTTACCAAGCACCAAAGTCCACACAAAAGCACGAACCTTCAGAGGAACCTTGGACTTCCAAATATAAGAGGAAAGGGGAAAATGTGGAAACTGTGACGGAAGGCTAAGATGATGGAGGAAGGACTTGGAAGAGAAACCCCCAGAGGAGTCCCCAATCCAAGTCCGAGAATCGTCCCTAGGGACGAGAAGCCTAGTGTGGAGGACACCCAGGAGGGAAACGAGTTCCTCCATTTCTATATCGCGGGGTGGTCGTCGAAGGTGTAAGTCCCAGGAACCACCAACCTCTGAGTAAAAATCAGCCACAGGCGCCCCGTGAAGAGTGGACAAACGAAAAACCCGCGGATATGTGGAAGAGAAAGGAGTTTCACCATTCCACACATCTTCCCAGAACCGAACCCGTTGACCATTACCCACATTATACCTGACCAGGGGAAAGAATAAAGACGATACCTGGGAAACGAACTTCCAAGGGCAAGCATGGGAGATAGTGGAGCTGGCTTGCGCGTCCCACCCATTATGCTGAAGGCCGTACTTGCTTCTGATAACTCGGTGCCATAGGGAATCAGATTCTAGGGGAAAACGCCATAACCACTTACCCACTAGCGAAATGTTCTTGGACACCAACCTACCAAAACCCAAGCCCCCCTCAGTTTTCGGCCGGCAAACATGGTCCCAACTAACCAAATGATCTCTCTTACCCTCACCAGCCCCTGACCAAAGAAAGTCCCTCATCATCCTCTCAATCCTATTAGCTACACTAACAGGAATTTTAAAAAGGGAAAGGTAGTAAAGGGGGATGCTAGCTAGGCAGGAATGTAAAATAATGATCCTCCCCCCCAAAGAGAAATACACCCCTTTCCAACCATCTAGACGCTTAGCCACTCTAGACACCACCGGTTCCCAAAAGGAAACCGATCTGGGATTACCCCCGAGGGGCACCCCCAAATAAGTAGGCGGCCACTGCTGAACCTGACAACCCACTAGACCAGCCAGGGAGTTCAGAACATCCTCCCCCACGTTGACCCCCGCCAAACTACACTTAGACAGATTAATTCTCATCCCCGACACAACCTCAAAAACTTGTAAGAGCGTAAGTACCCTCTTAAAACCTTCGGCTTCAGCCGAAAGGAAGAGGATCGTATCATCGGCAAACTGCAGGTGGGAAATACAAACCCTTTCCCGACCCACCTGAAATCCCTCAACAAGCCCCCGCTCCACTCCCCTATCCAACATTCGACCAAGAACATCAACGACAAGGGTGAATAGAAAAGGGGAAAGGGGATCCCCCTGGCGCAAACCACGTGACGAAGTAAACCAGTCACGCGCCGCCCCATTAACAAGGACAGAAAAACTAGCGTTGGACAAACAACCCCTTATCCAGGTGCGCCAACGCCCCCCAAAGCCCTTCCTATCTAAGACGCGATCCAAAAAACCCCAACTAACTCGATCATAAGCTCTCTAAAAGTCCAATTTAAAAACAATCCCAGAGTGGTTATTCCGGCGAGCACCAAGTCTAATAGACAGGACCTTAGTTAAAATCTTATAGACGCTGGTGACTAAGTTAATAGGCCTAAAATCCCTCACCTTAATCGACCGATCCTTCTTAGGGACGAGGGTGATAAAGTTAGAGTTCATACTCTTCCCAATCACCCCTGTGGCATGAAACTCAGTAAAAACCCCAAGCAGATCCTCCTTGATGACCTCCCAGCAATCCTGGTAATAGGCCATAGTGAATCCATCCGGCCCCGGGGCTTTCTCTCGATCCATCCTAAACACCGCTGCCCGTATCTCCTCTAACTCAAAAGGGCGCTCAAGCCAGTCCCGAAGCAATGACGTAATAGGGGACCACTCAACTCCCTCCAACATCGGTCTATTAATCACTTCTTCCTCCAAAAGACCCTTGTAGAAAGCTGTAATCTCGTCACTAATCCTACTCACATCAGTCACACGCTCACCATCATCAGTCTCCAACTCTCGAACAAAACTCCTCCTCCGCCTCCCATTAACCACTTTAAAGAATAACCTAGAACTCACATCCCCCTCCTTCGCCCATCTCCCCTTCATCTTCTGACGCTGACTCTACCTTTCCTTTAGCAAAACCTCCTCTAGACTATTTTTCAAATCAACACTCTTCCTCAGCAACCCCTCATCATGGCCCTCCTCGCTCAAAGCCCGATCTGTCACCAAAATCTCCTTAAGGATCTCCCCCTTTCGCACCCGCACATCTCCAAAGGTCTCCTTATTCCAAACTTTCAAACGTTCCTTAACAAACCTCAACCTCCTCATGAAACAGTACCCCCTACAGCCCTCAACCTCACATTCCGCCCACCAATCCCGAATCTTAACCCCAAACTCCGCGTGGGAGCACCACATATTCTCAAAGCGGAAAGGGGTCGACCCCCACTAAATGGGAGCAGAATGTAAGACAAGGGGAAAATGATCAGAACACGAATGGGATCAGGGGATCCTGTACCAAAGATGGAAACTCATCCTCAAAATCATTCGTAACATGGAACCTATCAATCCGAGAGGCTACATCCCGCCTCCCGCTCACATCCCAAGTAAACTGAGCATTATCTAGAGGCAAATCGCGAAGGGCGGACTCCCTGATAAAGGAATCAAACTCAATCATACCCCCAGTCAACCCCCTACCACGCCTTTGCCCCGCATGACGGATCACATTAAAGTCACCCCCAATAACCCATCTAGGGGAACAGAGACCAGCAAGAGCCGCCAACTCCTCCCAAAATGACTCACGGTCAGCAACCCCATACGGGCCATAAACAGAAGACACCCACCAATCACCCCTCCCACGAACACTCAACAGAACCGACACAGTAAAATGCCCAAAATGAGACTCAACTCGAGACGCAAAACGGGTATCCCAAGCAATAAGAATAACCCCCGACGCTCCTACAGAAGGCAAACAAACCCAATCCTTAGACCCTGCCTCCCAAAGACTTCGAACATAAAAAGAATCCACTCCCTCAACCTTCGTCTCCTGAAACATCACCATATCCGGAGATGCCCGGCTGACAACTTCCTGCACTAGACTACGTTTCTCTACCATCCCCAGACCATTGACATTCCAACTCAAAATCTTCATCTAAAACCACCGATACCCTTAGACCTACGACTCCCCCCTTCCCCATAATTAAGGGTCGTCTCAAGACCCCAAAGCTCCCTAATGCCAACCCTGTTTCTCCGAGAGGGAGGTCCCCTCGAAGACACCTGAACATTAGCTACCTGACCTGAAGTACCAACAACCCGAAAATCAAGATCACGAAGAAGAGACTGAGGGTCTCGGTCGTCCCTCTCACCCGCCAATGGTGGAATGGTCACAACCGTCCCCCCGGCCTCTGACTCCTCATGGCACAACGGAGCAACAGAAACTTCCGGCGCTATCGACAGACAACCCCATCTCCACCTCTTGCACCTGAAAAAACATTAGCAGATAACATCTGGTTAGCAATAGAACAAGCAGGTGCTTTTTGGGGGGTAGCAACAAAAAGAGAATAAAAGGGTAAAGGGGAAAAGGAAGTAGAAAGGTCCTCTTGGGCACGCGCCCTGGTATCCTCGGCACAAGGCAAAGGAACACTGTGAATGGGCTCCGAGATCTGCTGCGTCGTCACACCCCAAACCATCTCAGTATTAAACAAATTCACCTCCTCTATCTCCTCCACCTCCTTGTCATCAAATTCCCTAAGACTATCCAAAAGCAAATCCTCATCGCCATCAAGAGAGCTAAGGAGATCATCCTCATCAACATCAAATCCCGACCCCCATAAAAGAGAGCTCTGAGTAACATGATCAACACGAAAATCTCTCCTCAAACGCGCCTCTGCCTCTAAAACAGGAACATCCCGCTGAGCTGCCCATTGAACTCGTGCTCCCACCGCTGCCAGCCAAGACCCAACTAGACACAACTCTTTCTAAAAACCCTCCTGTGAGGACGTTGAAGGCACAACAGGATGTTGCACCTCCTGCCCAACACCTCCCGACAAAGTTTCAGCCTCCCTTGTCACAACCAAGCCCTCCCCCACAACGCCCCCCACGTCACCAGTCATCACAGGCTCCAAAATCGGAGACCCAGTCAAAACCCGACTAACTGGTGCATAAACAGGCCCCCCAAAAGTTCCACCCCCTGTCTTTTCACCACCGTCAGAGGATTCGCCGGTCTGAACAGCCTCCGGCGACCCTCCCCCCTCAGTTGGCTGCTCCTCCGGCAGCCGTGGCACTTCACCCGCCACTGGCGCCCCCCCTGCACCAGCCTTCTGTGCCCGGCGGACCCAGGTCGGCCCCCTACGGTGATCGCCGGAATTTTCCGCTGCCGGGGACCCCTGTCGTCTCCCTGAAAACTCCGGCTATGGTGGTCGGCCACCGGAGCTCCGGCGACCTGCAGTAGAAGAGGTAGAATGATCACGATTTTGAGTCCCTGAAAAACGTTGGCCAAAAAATGTCCTGGGCCCCTCTCCTAATCGCAAAAAGGCCGAAGTCCTGGGTGGCCCAGCATCTTGGGCTCGAGCCCCTCTCTTTGCAAAAATACGCTGACCACTTGGGCCTCCAAAACCAGACTGAGGATTAGAGAAAGGCCTAGAGCTATTATTAGAGTAAACCCTAGTACCCTGGGCCTGATTTCTCCCACTAGTACCTGGCCCAAGTCTATTAAAAACAGATCTGCCTCCAACATAAGAAATCCCACGTGCTGTTAAATTCTCCCTATTAACTCGGTCAACTCCCAAATAATTCTGGCGAGAATCACGCACAAATTCCTCTCGCCTGCCAAAGTTAGCTCGATCGTTACCAAGGTTCAAACGCTGCACCTGCTGTCTCTCCCACCTCCGATCAGAAATAGGCGCCTGACCACCATTATCAGACCTCCTCTCCGGTGCCCCTACCAGCCCAGAAACACCCACTTCTCCCACTTCTCTGGTCTCCCCAACGTGCTCGCCCTCCCTGCCATTCCAATTAATTTCTGTTGACCCACACTTCAAACAGCAAGGGACACGAGGAGGGACACGAGGTGGGTGGCCTGGGTTCCGTACCTGTGCTCGGGTCTCCTGAACTCTCTGGATTGCATCCATCATAGCCGACCATCCCTTACTCTGTTTGTCCTCTGGAACTCGAATTGACACTGGTCGATCATCATAAGGTATCCTTTCAAACAGGAAGAAACGTCCTCCATTGTTCTCCGCAATTCTAAGAGCCAACATATACCCCTGACCCACAAACTTCCATAACCAAAGATCAGGAGCCTCACCCTTCCACAAAGATAGTGCTGACTTCGCCCACCATTGAAATTCATCCTTCTTCATCCTAATTTCAAACTTCTTCGTCTTGGTCACCTCTATTAAACGAAAATAATAACCATCAAACTGTAAAGAGAATGATTTCCTCTCTGCTACAAAACGAGTAGCCATAATTGAGTAACAAAACCAAAAAGAGAAAAGATTAAAATTAAAATGTTAAGAAGGCTCTAACAACACTACAATCTAGATCTACATCCAAGGAATAACGAGTCCTATGTTTGGACTTTGAGACTTTTCTTTTTTAACTTGCTGATAACCTTCTAATTTTCCCCTGAAGGTTTTTCTTCAATTCGTAGACATCATTTGCACTAATGGATTCAATGGAGAGACTATCTTCTCATAAAGCAAACAATTGACTCTGACTAAACTTGTATTGGGAGAGCTCATAATTGTTTACAATTTGATTGGGTTCCAAATATCGGTATCGGGTTGCACGGTCCCTGCCACATGTATTTTGGTATCATCTGTATTGGCTATATCGACCATTTATAAGCCTTCTACCCGTATTGGCCATGTATCGGCCGCATCTGACGTGTATCAGTCTTTTCAAACACCCCTTTATATTCTGGGATAAATGTATTGGAAACCTCAAAAACCGATATGTCGGGTATCAGCCAACATTGATACAAGTGGACTTAAAAAGGGAACAAACCATCCGTTTTCTGTGTGTGTGTGTATGTACGGGCGCGCGCGCGCCTGTGATTGTTTTTGGATTGTGCATTGAAGTCTCTGATTAAAATAGAAGATTTGTTTTTCTTTTAATTTCTTTCATTTTATGTTTTCTTTTTTTCCTAAGGATTTCCTGAAATGGCAAGACAGGTCAATCGTTTTTCCGGGTGAAGTCAATCTAGTCCTGTTAGAGCTTCTGTCATATTTTCATATGTGGTAGTTCATCTTCTGGCCCGGTTGATTTTGCGTGCTTGTTGGCTGTTTGTTCAGTTATGAAACAGATGTTAGATGAGATGTGTTTTTGCTCACCACAAGATTGAAGTACATTTATTTTTCTCCTTGTCAAACCTCGAGTTTAGTGCGAGGATATAGCATTTGACAAATATTTTTGTTTGAAGAACTGTGTGTTTCAATTTTTTAAATACATATGCTGTTTGTTAGTGTTGTAACTTGAAGCATGGCATCAATGTCCTACAGGAGTGTAGATCATACTGTCATAGTCAAGGACTCGAGGCTCTCCAACAGTTAGTGGCTTAAAAGGCTAACTACAACTATATAGAAGGAAGACTTTACATATTTACTCCAAGTTCTGGTTTCAAATTGTATGAGAAAAAGAGGTTCGTGTGAAATCTTTGCTTGTGTGACGATCATTTGTGTCAGTTGAGAAAATGCATGCTATTCAGGTTAGCAATGCCTTGTGTCCTCAGGCTTATCTGAGAACTACACCCCATGTAAAAAGGCAAGAGCTTTTGCCGCCTGCTAGTATTGCATTTGGCCTTCGGCCTCCGAGGATTCCGGTTTCTCTCAAACTAACGAATGGCAGAAGTGCCTGCTTTTGGCGCCTGTTTGTTTGTCTCGCGAGGGATCAATGTCCGGGAAAGGAAATCAGGTAAAAGGAAGGGTTTTGTTTTGCTTTTATATATTGCAGTTTGTTGGATTGTTGATTATTGTGGTAACATGTTTTAGTTAAAGGGAAAAGGGAAGGAGATTGGATGGTGAAATTCATCACAAACTTTCGTGTTAGTTTAATGGTTGCAACGTAGAGGATTAAATTTTGGATGGATTTTGTGCCTGTATATTTTCTTTCTACGCGCACCTTCCTCATTCACATTAGAAATAGATGTAATTTTTTTACCATTCGTGAATGTAACTTGTCTACACAGTAGAAAAGTTCTAAGGTAGTGACGAAGAGCAATCCCTTTGGTTTTTCATTATTGGTTTTTTCCTGTTGCTAGAGTGTGGGGGTTTCGGTACACTGAGGACTTGGTTATGTCATCTTTTTAACCGGAAATGTTTCTGTCTAATGATCGTCACACAACCTATGTGCTTCTTGTCACTTTTTAGATGCAAGACTGTCAGGATCTTGCCCTTCCTAACCAGGCTGCAGCCACGTTCCTTGCAAGTTTCATGTGCTTATCTCCACTGCATAGGTGGAACTTGTTTGGTTATTGTTTGTTATTGAGTTGGCATGTCTTACAGACAACCAGGGGAGGAGGGGGGGGACTGGGAATTGATTGGCGGTAACCTGTGGTCCTGTAAGTACTTGTTTAATTTTTATTAAATTTGAGAGAGAGAGAGAGAGAGAGAGAGAGAGAGAGAGAGAGGTATCGTTAGTTAGATTTTCAAATTGTATGCCCATTGTCTCAAATCCCAATATTGCATATCTTTCTAATTTATTTATTTTTCCATCTTTTGAACACTGAGCAGGAACTTCTATGGAACCCTTTCAGAAAAGTCTTTGAAAAAATTGGGGCAAAGCCTTCTATTGAAGATGTATTGAAACAACAGATTAAGAAGGGAGAATTTTATGATGAAGGTGGCAGTGGTGGAAATCCTCCAGGGCGTGGTGGTGGTGGTGGTGGTGGTGGTGGTGGTGGTGGTGGTGGTGATTTTGGCGGGTCTAAAGATGAAGGCTTCTCTGGGGTATCAAATGAGACAATACAAGTGATCTTAGCAACTCTTGGGTTCATCTTTTTGATAAGAACACAATCCCAGTTCTTAAAACCTGATACTGTTTTCACTTGGTGTTGTTACAGTTGGTGTTGTTGGTGACACCATTTTCCTTCTAGATTGATTAAGTAGAGCAAGCAGTAAACATTCATATACTCATGTTCACCTTTTTGCCACAAATAGTGTGTAGACAGCAATGCACCTAGCCTTCTATAGATGTTTTATGAGAATGATTGTACTGGCAACATATGTGACATATTCATACGCTGGTTCACGTTTATTTCCATAGGCTACCATATCTAGAAAAGCCAAAGTTCATCGTGTAATATCACCTTATATAGATGACTTTGAGAGATTTCACTATTTGAACTTTGCTACGGCTACCAATATTTAGGAGGTTATGTTGAGTCTGTAAGCTGATTCTATCACCTCATTTGTTGCAGTATTTTTATATCATCAATGGCGCAGAGATGACAAGGCTGGCTAAGGACTACATCAAGTTTTTGTTTGGAGGCAAAAAGAGTGTACGTCTAACGCGTGCATTGGAAGAATGGGAAGGTTTTTGGAAGATGGTGACTGAGAAGAAGGAGGTTGACAGGTTTTGGTTGGAGAAAGCGATAATTAACACACCAACTTGGTAGGATGTGGGATCATCCTGAGAAGTACAGGCGCATTCTCAAGGCTTACATGCAAATGCAATCGAAATCCTATGAATAAAAATTTATTTTTGCAGTTGGCCCGTCCTATTATTTCCTACTCTTTCACATCCACTGTCCAAATTTGTACATTTTCACTTCTTGATGTCATGGACCTTAGGAAGAACTTTGTGAGCAATTTTGAGACTTTTGTAGTTTTGTTCTACATCTTATTGTATTTGCATATTGCCACAATTTACCAGCCAAGGTTTGTCATCGGTCAATATTGTAATTTACCAGTTTAAAGAATGCGCAAGTCGGGATGTTAGTCGTTGAGCTTTTAAAATGAGTATTTCAAAACAAAAAACAAATGATGAATGACGGAAGTAGTCCTATTTCCTTTTAGTTAATTATTTTATTCCTCTTGTTTTTGGAGTTAATTTCTTGGTTATATCTAAGGAGTAGCCAATAACTATTGCGAAAATGGGGTTGCCTATATCATGTTAAAAAGAAAAAAATAATTTGGCAAAAAGAACGGTATTTTGAGAATTGCAAAAAATAATTAATGGCAAATAATATTATAAAGACATTGTATATGTAAAAAACTGACATTGAAGATCCTTTGTCTCATCACATATTCACATTGTTCCAACCTATTGCAACTCTTCCTGTATTTGACACGCAAACTATTTTCATGATAGATAAAAAAAAAAATGTAACAAATACATAAAGTGGTGTGAAAGTAGATGAGATAGACATAAAATAGG